>CM031234.1:595943680-596398442 GCA_018340775.1 Taxus wallichiana var. yunnanensis | reverse complement strand
AAATGGTTGGATTGTGCGCCGCGACTTGGCTGTGAAAATACTGTGCACGATTTAAGTGGGATGTAGTGTTGAACTTCCATGCGGCTGATATGTTTTAGATCTTTGATAGGACTGAGGCAAAAATATCCATGTATTTCTTAAGAAGCTTAGTAGAAAGCTTCCTTTTAAACATTCTGAACAACACTTTCCCAGATTTACTAATTTGGGATCATTGCTAGCTCCCTAATTTAGTAATTGTGTGTCAGGAGGAAGAGCCTTCCTCATTTTCTTCATTTTTCTTAAGCATCTGATCATGCTTATCAAACATTTCCTCAAGAGATACCAAGCCTTTGGGAATTTTATTTCCCTTTAGTTGGATAATCTCGACCTCTTGAGGCGTCGACATCCATTTCTCCGGCGGTAGTGCACTAGGAGGTAGAATTGCTTCCCTCATAGTAGATTTCTTCCAAAGTTATCTTTACATTGGAGAAATGCATGTCAATACATGTATCATCGTTGAAAACTTTTTGCCATTCTTTGGGCGTTGTCGAGGAACCTTTGGGCGAAAAACCATTTCCACCTTGTAATCTCACATCACAAAGAATGCAGGGGGCTGATCCGGATTCAACAAGGCTGCAGTAACTGCAAGCGAATCAGCTCTTGAATTTTGTTCTCTCGGAATGTAAGATACCGAGAAAGCTGAAAAATCCAAGATAGCAGAGTAGACCCGATCTCTATAGTGCCGCAGTTTGTCTTTTTTGACTTGGTAGAGGCCCCTTATCTGCTTTACAATCAGCTCAGCATCTCCTCTTGCGTGTAATAATTTGATTCCCATTGTTCTTGCCTGCTCCATGCCTAACAACAATGCTTCATACTCAGCCGTATTGTTAGTATTTTCGAACATCAATTTGAAGGAGTGCGCTGTACCCCATGGAGAGATAAGAACAACACACTTGCACGGATCAAATGAACAGCAGCTACCATCAAATTCCAGAGTCCAAATCTTGTTATCAATTTGACGTGATTCTCGAATCACCGGTTGAATTTCTTCTTTATCCATTTCTAGGTAATAGACTCCGTGATCCGACTCTTGAAACAAGATGCGAGATCTAGGATCTTGATTACCCAATCTTTTTGTGTACTTAGATTTCTTCTCGGGTTCCGACTTGATTTATTCCTCACGATTGGTATGTGCGCAAGACCAATCCATCTTTACTTCTCCACCCCGGCTCCTTGCAAAAATTTCTACTCAATAGCATGCCATAGGAAGTGGAATATACTGCTCTGAGGATAGTCATTTTCGGTCTTTTGTATGCGGGAAAGGCAAGAAATCTTTTACTGCGCATCTTTGATTTGCCCCACAAGAGGACTTTCCTTTCCATGGAATAACATCTTCCGATGGTTTTGTCAATATAAGACCCAAGGCATCAGCAACTTTGGCAGGCATGACGTTGTCGGAAGCTCCAGAATCCAGTATGCAATTGCTTAGCTTATGTCCGTTGATGAGCAAAGACACATAGAATGGCTCAATCCTTTCCGATGTAGCAGGAGAAGGGGTGGAAGAGAAGAACTTGCAGCAGCATTATTTGAAGGTGGAGTAATCTTTGGACTTGACAAGATACCCCGTGGATTATTGTTCGTTGGGCTAGGACCATTGCTTTGCACATATTTGACCAATCTATTCAACTGATCAGGAAATGCCCTCAAATACTCAGCTTCTGACATTTGGACCTTATTTCTCTTGATGTGATCAATTATGTCAAAAGCTTGACTTGCTTCAGCAGGATGTGCGTTGGTTCTTTGCTGCGGATTGAAAGAATATTTCTCCTTGGGTGCTAATGAAGAAGGAAGAATGCTACCTCTTTTCAAGATAGTAACATCCGGGCCAGGATCTTCTCTCTCTTTCCGGCCGCTTGTGGATGCTTCGGCATTTTGGCGTGTCTGAGACCTTGTAAACACCGCAAAAGTGTGACCATCAGAATCTTCAAAAGATTCATAATAGCCCTCATCAGATTCGTAGTCCAGGTAACCAATATTGGAGTCGCCAGCGGGATCTATAAAGTCTTCATCATCAAATGATTCATCAATGTCGAGATCCTCTTCATTAGTTTCCAAGTTATTCCTTGGAGCAGCTTCTATTGCCAAACGCTGTGGTGCAGCAGCAAGTCTGTTTCGATTTTGATTTTGATTTTGACCATTGAAGGTCCGGATAGGAGCTATTCTTGAGGGGGGTGCATTCCCCGTTTGAGAGATCTGCTTCTTGATCTGCAGCATGTCATTAGCCAATCTCTGCAACAAAGGATCAGAAGTACTAGAAGAAGCACCATCACCTTTATGAGATAGTTGTTTGAGTTTTCCAGCCATGATCAAGTCGTCCTCAACCTCCACGGCAGCATTTTGTGCATCCAGCAAAGTTGCAGGTCTTGCCCTTCTTAGCTGATATCCAACTTCAGGCAATAGAGCGTTTATAAAAAACGTCTTTTGATTTTCATCGCTCAATGCAGCAGAAGTGGGGATTTTATACAAAATCCTTTGGAACTTTGCGATAAAGTGCATCAAACCTAGGCGATCATGAGATAAATCTCCCTCATTTAATTGAATTGCTCGGTGAGGCTCCGTGTCAGATTTGTCGATATAAATGTGTTTTTATCTATCGGGGTTTTACTTTAACAACTTAGTTCATGAACCATAACTAAAAGTTACGCGCGAAGTAAGCATTTGTTTAAGAAAGGAAAATTATAGAAAAGAAGTAAAGGAATTCTGAGAGAAGAAATAAGGAAGATGTGCATCCCAATTAGTAGATAGCAGAGCTAATTGCATGCACATAGAAGAAACTTAATAGATTTGAACACACAGAATTATAAAGCAAAGGCAGTTCTAGATCCAGATCTAAAATAACACAAAGTTTACTTTAAAGATCTAAGATTTAAAAGCAAGAAACACAGTACGCCGTGACACAAAGTTCTCCGGAAACCTGCTTCTTTGTATTCCTCTGCAACAAGTGGCTCTCAGGGGTTCAGCACAAAGTCTAGAACACAAGATTGCTTCTTACAAATTCTGATCGATGATTAACCCGTAGGTTCTTCTCCTACTTATAGAATGTAGGAGGGAAAGTACAAATAGAAGACTCAAACTGAACTAAAGTATGAACAACAAGTAAAGATGACATTTGGCAATCATCCTCAACTAACTTCTTCTTAAGTGACACATGTATCACTTAACTAATAGAAAGGTTCCACATGACTTCAAGTAATGGTTGCAAAACCAATAACTTAGAAGTTTACAATTTCATCCGGGAACATAGAAAGTAGAAGAAGAAAGAAATAGAAGAAGTCATGCCAGCTGTAACATCTACATCTTCTTCTTGTTCTGATATCTGATATACTTGTCGAACATATAGTTCAGCATCTTTCCATCTGTTTTAGCTCTTTGCTTCCTTTTACATCTGAATTGCAGCGATCCTTCATTGACACTTTCTTTGCGTGCTTCCACTTCTTCAAACTTGGCCCAAATCTCGCATGATATGCACTGCGGTGTCACCGACCTCTGCGATAGAGTTCATCGTGAAAGGCTTGGTGGCTTTATCAATCCTCTTTTGCACCATCGAGAGAGAACCCTCCAGAGAATCATGCACCTCGTTAGAAAGCAATCCGCATGCGTGAAGTAATACCTCCATCCACTCTTTCCTCGGTGAAAGAAATAATCTATCGGCAAATCGATGTTACTGCTCTCAAGCGCTGCATCCTCTTGACAAAACTCTGCGAGATCTCAAGCGGAAAGATCTGCAAACTCATTTGCTTCCCCTTCTCAGTGATCCATCGGCACAATTTGCTCTGCAACCAATACATCTCCCGGCAGCTTGTTGATCTCGGCCAAAACACTCAGGTTACTCTCTGCAACTGTATTTATTCCTTTTATGCTTTCTATCAGTTGCTTTAGTTGATTTTCTGCATCGTTCATAACCTTTAGGCGGGCTGGCACTTCCCAAGTTGCACAGAAGCTTGACGAATAATCAGATCCTTCCATTCGTCAATAGCCTTTACTTGATTGCTTGCATCTTCCATTTCCTGCATAAGATGATCACTCACTGTATTTGAAATGGGTGAGCGGAAGGTTTATGACCTTGGCTATGATCTCACATAATTGAGATATTTGCTTACTGCGAGCTCTTCTTTCTCCGCCTTTTCTTTATCAAGCCTAAGAGCAAGCATCCGGCCAGCGTCTGCGTGTCTGCTTGATCCTTCGGTGGTAGCTTGGCCAGAGTGGTATTTTGGTCACCGTCACATCTTACGCCGTGAGTTCCTCTTCTACCTTTCCTTCATGGGATTAATATCTCGCAAACTTCTCTCCCGAATCCTCGATGATCAACCTAGAAGTTGCTTTAGCAACTTTAGGCCTTGTCTCTTACGCTCGGATCTGAAGTAGCTGCTGCAAGTCATGTTCCTCTAAGTTCATCTCTATTCTTGCTTAGGAACCAGCTGCCAAAGCTAACCATTAGAAATTACTTCTCGGAGAATGAGAGATTCTTGAGTGCGCTACTTTATTTCCGCTCTGCATCCTCTCCATCAGAAAGTGCCACAGTATCATGGCTGCCATCCTCTGAAACATCCAAGGACAAAGCTCTTTCGAACTCCGTCATCTGCAGCTTCGACATCTCCTCTGGAACGGGTGCTGAACGAAGTGGCTGCGGAGAGAAGATGAGCGTTGCTTTGGTTTTAATGAAGGCATGGAAGCATCCTGCTTTCTTGTGGTGCGATAGTTGGTGATCCCTAGAGTCTTTGGAGAAGTCGGAGTCAAAGCTATGGTCGTAGAAGTGGTCTTCTCTTTCTCTTGAGATCTTCTGCGTACTTTCGACTTCTCGGACCTTCTGCTGCTCTCTCCTTCATGCTTTCGCAGGGAATCTCTGTGCGAAGTTGCCGTGATTTGATTCATCGATACTTCATCAAGCGGTATCCCTTCGTTAGTGACCAGCTCGAAGTACTCACACCAACTGACTCGGATCTTTCTTATTGTCTTTGCGGCCATGCCATTGCTATCTGCGGTAGAGCTTTATCTCCTCCCATTTGATGGTAAGTGTCAAGTACCACGTTCCCATCATCTTTAAGATCCTTGGTATCGCGCTAGTCGAAGTCAAATACTTGCTTTTTGTAGGCAACTGACTGCTGAAATCTTTCTTTCGACCTCGTACTCATACGCACTTCATCCGAGAAATCTTCTAGCGAAGGCACATGTGCGTACTCTGGGAGATTGTCTTCTGGCTATTCCAAATGGATCAAAATTAAGCCGTGCGAGGAAGAACTCTTGCTCATACTCGGACAACATTTGTGCTTCCATTCTCGAGCTCTGTGAATCTTGATCTGTTGTAATATCCACGGTGAGTGGGAAGTAGCCGTAGACTTGTGCGCTTTGAAGGTCGTGTAACTCCACAAGTTGCACTGCTTTCGGCTCCATGGCAATCAATCATCACTCGGGTACCTTGGCATCTTTGTTGGTTCACTGAAAAGCTCGTAACCACGAGGTATGTGAAATCTGCAAAGCTGGATGAATAACTTTGCCCGATCTTGGACCTTGCTTCCCATGCTTCCTTGCTTACTCTGTGAGTCTTGAGTCTTTGTCTAACTGCGGATGAAATCGTAGAAGAAACCATCGTTGATCACTTTGAAGTCCTTCTCTTGCATGCGGGTGCGATAAGGCATGGGTAGCACTCGAAAATGGGATCCTTGGAAAGAATACCACATCTATCCGGCTTGGAAAAGACACCTGTGAAGGCTGCGGCATATACCAAGTATGAAGTCATCTTGAAGGCTGAAAGTGCGCTTCACGTTCGCCTTGATTGCTCACCGATGTTTTCTTTAATAATTTCAAAACGACCAATTGATTATAGAATCAACCTTGTTGATTTGATAGTCTGATGAAAGCATACATCCATGTCCAGGAAAGTGTAGGCATTAGCTTCACCATTCGAACTGCATGTGATTTGACAATATCATCCGCCTCACTGCACCAAATTGGATCGTGGAAGAGTTCTCGGGAACTTGGAAGGGGATCTAGGCTTCTTCATGAACGGTATTCATGATGCTCACCACGATCGGCTCTATGCTTTTCCCACCTCTTTGTCGGCATCTGAATGCTAATAGAAGTCACCACCTTTAAATCTTTGGAATCTTGACAATAATCGAAGAATTACGCATCAAGCGAATTATTGTCTTTCCCATGACATCACGCTTGATCTTGATCTGGATGAAGGATGATAAGATCTAGCACACTCCATCACAAACTCGGCAATTGGGGCATGCGGGAAAGGCTGCGGCTCGAATAATTCCACTACTTTTGACCTTACGCATGAGTGAAGTCTTTCGGCTCTGGATCATCGATCAAATCGAGAAAGAGGTTACGGGCCTAGATCAGTGTCTCCTATATACGAAAGTTTAGAAGCGATGCATGAATCCATCGTGCTCTCTTTTTCATCTCCTTTTGCCATGGCTTTATCAATCTTTATGCTGAATAATTCTTTTTCTTCTAATTTGGCTTTGCTTTCTTCAATGTTTGAGTGCGAGATCTGGACAATTCTTGATTCGGAGGATATTTGCGATGTATTGGACATTGATAAATACTCCTTTTCTTTTATAAAGCACTGTAATGAGTTCTGCAATTTATTCGGACAAAAATGGCCACGGAGCATGAATAGTGAATTTAAATTATAAAAATCTGCACTTTTCAAACTGCTTTGCCCCAAAAATTGGTGTTTAATTTGCACATAAAGAGAGCATGAATCCTTTGATCAAACTTTGAGCTCCTTTAACACTGTGAAAACAATTATGCGAGCGAAGATGAACCTTTTCAAAGCATGCGCCAAATCTGGAAGCTTTTAGCCTTTGTTAGCACTTTATGCATGCAAAATCCTTCCTCTAATGGGGCGCACTTTTCTCCTTGCTGCGATTCTTAACTTTTGTGTGTTGAATAATAAATCCATATGGCTGCCCATGCTTATATAACCTTCATAATTCTATAATTAATAATTGCCCTAACAATTAAAGGCAATTAATTAATTAAAAATCATGCTTTTCTCTTTTAAAAATTGCATGTTTAAGGACAGCCATCCAATAAATTAAATTAATCCAATTTAATCCTTCACACAGCACTTAACTTTAGCCTCACAG
The DNA here is from genome assembly GCA_018340775.1 of Taxus wallichiana var. yunnanensis. Taxonomy (NCBI): domain Eukaryota; kingdom Viridiplantae; phylum Streptophyta; class Pinopsida; order Cupressales; family Taxaceae; genus Taxus; species Taxus wallichiana. Next base: position 596,391,303 of record CM031234.1, on the reverse strand, counting down.
TGTGCTTTGACCATAGCCACTGAAAATAGAAATTAATTTAATGATTTAATGCATTTAAAATCATTAAATAACTCCTAAATGGGGCGCACTTTTTCCAAGGAGAGGGGCAGCCACTAAATAAATTAAATTTAATTAATTTAATTCCTTTCTTTTATTCCTCCTTTGACTTTTTGACCTCCTCAAGCTTGGGCGCACTTTTTCCAAGGAGAAAGATTATTAAAAATAATCAATTTAATCACTTTAATCCATCACCAAAGGGGGCGCACTTTTTTGCACATGTAATTCTATTTTTAAGAATTTTACCATAATGGGATTCTTTACCCTGCCAGGCAGGCACCAAAATCCCATGATCACTTAAGTGATTTGACTTTGTGATGGGATTCTTTACCTGCCCAGGCGAGGCACTAAAATCCCATGATTTCACTTAAGTCACTTTCCTTTTATTATATCATGGGAATTTTTCACCTGTGAGGTGGCGATAAATTCCCCCACTCTCGACCTCTATTTTCCCACTGCTGACTTAAGTGACTTTATAACACGGGAAAAAGTACCTGCAGAGAGTAGGTATACAATTCCCATCTGCTGCGGCTTATATTTTCCCATCTGTGCGGCTTAAATCCTTTGTTTTCCAAAAATGCGCCCATCCGCGAGCACTTTCTGTCTGCGACTTCGCTTTTTCCCAGTGATCGGACCTCAGATGATGACTTCCTCGGGCAAAATGTGCGTGTATGTTTTCCAGTGCTCGGGCCAAAAATCGGGCTTACCGTGAAGGAGTTGTTCAGGAGAAATTTACTGAGAAAGCGAGGCAGGACACCACAAAAACACGAAAAATTGCCAAAAGTTACAAATAAAGCCCAAAACTTAAAATAAGTTAAAATCCTTACGGTATATAGGAATAATAACATATTCGCTCATAATAGAGTTAAAACGGAGCGAAATAGCCTCATACGGGGCTCAAAATAATTAAATACAAATTTCCCATGAGACAAATCCCGACAATGAGAATAAAACAATTTTGGGCATCACGGGTATTTGGCGAAAAGGAGCTAATATGGCTCTTGGGATTATCTTGGCCTTAATCTGAGGAACTTTCGGGCAATAAAAACAACAAATAATGGCATGAGGAGTTACATGTAATTTAGGCTCAATCTGCCCCTATGGCATAGAAAAATCTAGATGGTGTTACATCAGTGGCAAAATTTTATCACGAAAAGAACACAAAACTGACATAAAATATAAATTAATAGTAGTTTGAAATATACTTTAAGCTCTTAATTGCATTAATTCGGTGCAAGTTTGGTAGTGGAAAAATTTGATAGGACTTAATTCATATGGAAAGGTTTAATTCATCACACTCTCATTCTATCATCATGAATGATAATGCCACTTGTCCTTTCCACAAAAATGTGACACATGCGGTTTATTTTCTCATTATTATTCATTACCTCCCACTTTTTGGCATTTTTGATTTATGCCTCACAATAAATGCATCAAGAATTGTGTTTTGATTTAATCATATTAAATAAATACAATGGGGAGTTCTAAAAGCTAATATCCATAGCAAGGAAGAATGCACTTACCCTTGCCAACTCAGCTCCCATGATAACCATAGAATTCCATGTCTTGCATTCACAGAATAAATGTGATTAATGTACATTTTAATAATTAACATCCCTAACCTTTATTAAAAGCATGGAATAAAAAAAAAACTACAATCTAAGGGGAAGAGGATCGAAAGCATGATCATCTCCCTTTATTTGAATTCAAAAACAACTATTCTTGGTGGGAAGAGCCAAACTCTTCCACTGAATCCATTCCTTCACATAACAACATATCTTTGGTGAAAGTATCCTTATTTAGAGGATGTTGATACATCCTTAATCTATGTCCATTCACTAGAAGAGTTATCTGTCTCCATCGATCGGCAAGTAGTAGTCTCATAGAGCCATTATCATAAACTTTTGATCTGGTAGGGTCCCAACCATCTTGTTCTCAACTTTCCTTTGAATTTTGGTACTTTGAGTCAAAAAGTAAGACCCAATCTCCTTCATTAAACTTTATGTGCTTGATATGAGCATCATGCCAAGATTTTCTTTGGTGTTGAATAATTTTAGTTTTTGTTGTGCCTCCATCCTCATTTCATCTAGTTCATTTAGTTGCATTACTCTCTCTCATGTTGCGCTTCATCCAGCTCAATTCCAACTTTCATTGTTGTCCTCCAAGTCTGTAATTCAAACTCAACTAGTAATAATGGCTTCTTCCCATACACTAGTTCATATGGGGAGAAACCAAGTAGTGGTCTTCTAGGTTGTATTGTAGGCCCAAAATTACTTCTGGTAGTTTTGGTACCCAGTTCTTCCTATCTGCATTGACAACTTTAGTTAAAATTTTCTCCAGCTCTCTGTTTGTGACTTCCACCTACCCATTAGATTGGGGGTGGTATGGTGATGATTTCTATGCTTGATTTGGTAGATCTCTAGGAAGGATTCAATCATGTTAGACATGAATTGAGGTCCCTGATCAGATATAATGGCTCTAGGGGTGCCAAATCTCAACATAATCCTATTGTACAAAAAATTTAGCTACAACATCCTCATTGGTAGATGCCAATGCTTGAACCTCAGCCCATTTCATGACATAATCAAGTGCACACCATAGGTACTCTTTTCCATAGGATGGGGGATCAAATGGTCCAATGAAATCAATTCCCACTTCTCAAATGGTCCTAAGACCAGCTGAGGATTGAGGGGCATTTTAGTGGACAATGTAGGCTTCCCCATTCTCTGACATGCATCACACTACCACATGTACTTCTTGACATATTTTTGAAGAGAGGGCCAATAGTACCAACTCCAAGGACCTTGTGAATTGTCCTCTTCACTGAGTAATGTCCTCCTCTAGGCTCATCATGAAAAAGCTCGCAAGTATGTCATACACTTCATCCTCTCAAACACACTGTGAAGAACCATATCAAGACAACATTTAAATAAAATTCCATTACACCATTTGTATGTAGCACTATTTTTAACTAATCTTCTTCATTCTTTATTGGTAAAGTAAGATGGAAACTTCCCTGTAGTTAGGTAGTTAGCAAGATCAGAAAACCATGGAGGTTGTGTTGATACTGCAAAACAAGTGCTCATCCAGGAAAGTGATCTTGACTGCCTCCTCTTCTCTGAAACATTCAATCTTGAAAGGAAATCAACAACAACATTGGCCTTTCCAGGCTTATCAATAATAGTCAAGTTAAATTCTTAAAAAAGTAACCATCTAATAATTATTCCCCTACTACTGGTTTATTCATCAAATATCTTATGGTTGAATGATCAATATACACAAATATTTTATATCCAGTAATATAATGTCTAAATTTATTCAGAGAGTAAACAACAACTAAAAATCCTTTTCCGTAGTGGTGTAATTCCTCTCTATGTGGGGGTCATATTTTTTTTGATGAAATAGATGGCATACATTGGTCTTCCTCATCCTTTTGTCCAAGAACATCTCCCATGGTTGTGTTAGAAGCATCAGTGTGAATATGGAAAGGTTGTCCCCAATTAGGTCCTCTCAAAACTAGAGCAAGTGGTTAATTTCTCTTTGATAACTTCAAAATCCTACGACATTGAGGAGACCATTCAAAGACACAATATTTTTCAACAAAGAAAACATGGGTGCAAAAATTTTACTAAAATATTTTATGAACCACCTATAATACCCTGCATGTCAAGGAAACTCTTGATATCAGTCTGATTTGTTGGTGTAGGAGCAGTTTAGTAATTACTTCTATCTTTTTAGGATCAACTTGTATACCTTTGGTAGAAATATGATGACCCAAGACAATTCCTTGATCAACCATTATCAAACATTTTCATGACTCAAGGAAATTTGGTGTTGCTCACATCTAGTTAACACTTTTTCAAGATTATTCAAAGATTCTTCAAAATTTGACCCATGGATGGTAAATCATCCATATAAAATTCAACACAGATCATTTGTAAGGTCTAAAAAATAGCCAAAACTACTCTCTGAAAGGTGGCAGGTGCATTACAAAGTCCAAATGGTAGAACTCTATATGCAAATGTACCCCAGGGACAAGTGAAGGTGGTCTTATCTAATCAGCAGGTGTTATACTTGATTTGGTTATATCCACTAAACCCATCCAAGAAGGAGAATATTTTTCTTCCTAGATTGTCCAAAACCTTGATCAATAAAGGGAAGGGGAAAGTAATCTTTCTTGGTGGCTTTATTAAGCTCCCTATAGTCTATCTGATTCTCCACTTACCATTTTTCTTGGGAACTATAACTAGTGGTGATACCCACTGACTATCAGATATAGGATAGATGAATCCTACCTTCAACAATTTTTCTATCTCATTCTTGACAATGTCTCTAAGTGTTGGATTAATTCTTCATTGTGGTTTCCTAACATGTTTAACATCCTCAGTGTAAATATGGTGTGTGTAGATGCTTGGATGAATCCCTTTCATGTCAGTATAGTCCCAAGAAAAGGATTTTGAATGATCCTCAAGATATCTACAACCCTAGTCTCTTGGTTGGCTTCTAAATTGTTACCAATGGTCAACTCTTTTCCTATTTCAACAGTCACTTGTTTAGTATCTTTAGAATAGAAAGCTCTACATCAAGCAATCAAAGAATTCAAGGGAAAAACATGAGGTTGTAGCATGTGCAAAATAGTCATGTTTTCAAGGGACATAACCTTGGCTAAAGGACAATGGAAATCAATGATTGTATGTTCTTCATGATAATCATATATTTCTTCACAATTTCCAATAGAAATGTCACTTACCAAGGTGATATTATCCACTGAGTTCAAAACAATTTTTTCGTAGCCTCAGTTTGAATTTTTGTAGCCATATTTTGGTTTCCATAGCCATGGTATCCTCTTCATCAGACATTGTGTATGGCTCAACAATTTCTTCCATATGATTTTTCACTATGCAATGGTGGCTAGATAAGAAGAACTCATATTGTTAGTATCTGAAAAATCTACCCATACATTCACAAACATCCACATATGGTTGGGTAGGAGGATAAAGTGAAATATTCTTTCTTTTTCCCATTTGAAATAGTCATTTTTCTGACCTACAATCAATGTATGCAAGCAACAATAGCTAACCAAGGCCTTCCTAAGATGATTGGGTATCCTAACTTCCAAGATTTAGGTTGTAAGACCATAAAATCTATAGGATACTCCCAAGATTCAACTATGACCATAACATCCTCAATCACTCCATCTGGTACAACAATAGATTGACCAATTGAAGAATGGTATTGGTTGGTTGCAATCTATTAAAGACAACAAATTGAACATATATGTTGTTATAACATTGATGGAAACACCAAGATCTACCAAAACATTAGATATTGATTGACCATTTACAAAAATAGTAATGACTGGACTCCCAAGATCCCCATATTTTGGTGAAAGAAGCTTTCCAACTACAAGATCAACTAGATTTCCTTCTACTTTGACTATTTTTGGGTACTTCCTCTTCCTTCCTGGTGTTTTTATGCAATGGCTTCTAATGGTCTGGTTTAACTTAGGAATGTCCCTTATTTCTCTCAAAAGTGGGACCTCAATGTTCATCTTTTTCAGCTCCTGAACTAGTGTTGTTTCTTCCTCATTATGTGTTTCTCTTAATCATTCTGGGAAAGGAGTTGCATGTGCACATTCCTATCATTTCCTTGGTTATTCCTAGTGGCTCGTGTTTGTGGAACATGTTAGTTTCCTTATTTTCCTAGGTATATCCTCACTTTCCTCTAGTATCTACTCATTTTCCTTAGGTATTTCTATGATAACTATAGGAGGATTGTTTATTGTTCTTCCAGACCTCAAGTTGTACATTATTAATGGCATTCATCTGCATCATCTCACCCTATCTTGCTTCATTAATTGAAGTTGTTTGTTGATTTTGGGGTTTGAGACAGGATGGGATGGGAGTTGAGTTTGTGCTACTTTCCCTTGTTGATAATTTTTTGTGGTGGGGGCATTAAAGCTTTGTTGTTGTTGTGCAAACCTCCTTGGTTGATTAGAATTTTTTTGAGGTGCCCATTGTTGATTTTTCCATGGTGGTATATTGGTTGGTGGTGCCCAACCTTGTTGATTGTATGGAGGCACCCATGGTGGTGGTTATGGGTAAGCCACCCAGTTTGGTGGTGTCCATTCAGGTTGTCCCCATGTTGGTGGAGGATCTGATTGGGCCATGGCATCATCCAGGGTTTGAGAAGGTCTAGGGGCATAAGAAACTAGTTATTTGATCGTTGCACAAATTTTACCTCTGCATTTGATTGAGTTATGACAATTTAATCTCTCTTTCAGCTGAGGTAGGAGATTACAATGATTGGTATCATGGTCAGAGACATCACAAATCAAGCACATTTTGTGACATCAAAGGGCATTCTCTCAAAGGATGTCTCTTCCTACATTTAGGACAATATATATCTAAAGGTTCCTTTGCAACATTGTTCTTGGCTTTCAGCCCATCTATGGTTGAAGTTAACTATGACAAGATGTTTTTTTTCATGTTATCCATTTCTTTAGAAGTTTTGAGGTACCTAGGCATTCTTTGATGTTTTCCTTCACCTTATACCTCCTCTTGTTCTAGAGTAACTCCTACATAACTCAAGTAATTTGTGCCATGGTGAGTTTGTGTACATCACCTCCTCCCATGAGATGGAGGGAGTCTTTGGTTTCATCATCAAGTCCTTTAAGGAAAATTGTCTTAGTGATTTTACATTTAACTCATAACCACTCTTCTATGGAGAAAGAGAAATATGTCTAGATAATCTTCCATATTTTCATCTTCTTTTTGCTTTATCTAGAAGAACTCTTCTCTCTATCTCTTCCCCTGCAAGTAGTCTTGATATTTTTCAAAAAGGATGTCTCCATGTCCTCCCATGAATGAATGGAGTTAGAGGGAAATCCCATGAACCACCTCATGGCAGAGTCTTTGAGGGTGGAAGGAAAATTTTGAGTTTTTGGTTGTCTTTTTTGTAGTCATATGTCTAGAAAAGAACTTTGAATTCAAATAAGAATTGGTCTGGGTCTTCTGTGGACATTCCTCAAAAGATAGGGAGAATGGATGGAGAGATATTTTTCATGGGTGCATCCTCATCCTCATTTAGGACAATGGGATAAGTAAAGGTTCTACCCAAAGGTTGGTCCTCATCATTCCCATTGTCTCCCATTTCTGAAAGTTGTTCTAGTTCTAAATAAGATGATGTAGACTATTCAGAATTACTCCTAGGCATTGTATTAGATTCAATGTCACTTTCAAGTGTTCCCTACTTGTGCTCTGTTTGGAGATATTATTTGAATATTATGAGGTATAAATCTCCCTTGAGTGTCCGTGGCTGTGCATCAATGTTGGTCATGTAAACAAGGCTTAGGACTTCTACTGGTTGCATAGATTAACTTCACTAACACCCATAACATGTAAGGTGAATAGAATGTGTGTTGTGCTTATGGTGTCCCCAAAAATGGTGCCAAAAATGATGGGTCATTGTATTCTCCAATCATTTAACCAACAGATTCAATTATCGGTGTCATTATAAAACCAGGGTGTGTCCTAGGTTGTATGCAATGAAGTCTTATATGAAACTCAGTTGTTTTGGTGGTTCTCTTTGGGGGTTTTGGTTGGTGTTCCCCTTGTTTCTCCTCTAATCTATGGAAAGGAAATGCAATGCTAAACTACTGAAATGAAATACATGTAAGCTACTAAAACAATGTTTGTAATAAAAATGCTTTCAAAGGAAATACTTTAACTGAATTTGAAATGCACACACCAAATTGAAATAACACACACGAATTGAAATAAACAAAATTGAAATAAACACATGAATTGAAATAATAATAAGAAATATACTAAAGCAAGGAAATAAGTAACTGCATTTAGATAAACATTCAAATCAAAGCATTTAAACTTGAACTTATCAGAAATAATGAGCATGCATGAAACATAAATCCTCCAATCACCTTGGTTGAGTGGGCCCTTTCTCTCCTTGGGATTGAGGTACTCTTAACACCAAAATATATTCAAAACAACATCGACTATATTGATTCAAATGAGTTCCAAAACATATTTCAATATGAGACTGAAAGTAAATACTAACTGATATAAAATTATACTATAAATTACTATCATCAACTACTACTAAATTTTCTTCAAGAAGGTGTCTTTATAGACACAATTAGTTACAAAACATGCCATGATTATAGGAACCAAATTCAACCAATAACAACCTCATTAAAGCTCATTGAAATCCTATGATATAGCTAAAAACAAGATTCGTGTTTGTAGGCTTGTTATGGAAAAATCCTCCATGATGGCATGATGGAAAAAGACTCGGCCTTCTTGATTATAACTTCCCAAAATTGGTAGAAAATGCACATTATTATCCTACACATGTCATCACATTACTCATACATAGTAGTTAGTAGGAATTTCTATGGTCAAGAGTTCACATGAAACAAAAACAAGAGAAATGCATCAACCTTACTTAGGATATAACTATATAGAACATCCCCCATGCACAAATTAACATTTTTAGGAATAAATCAATAGCCATATAGATGATATACCATTCTTGACAAGGGGATACATATGGTGGATACATTTGAGTACTTGTGCATCAATTTTGGGGTCTTGATCTCATCATCTAATTTTATCACACCTTTAAAATTGATGTCATAATTTATTTTAGTGAGGGTTGCATTGAAGTATGCCACTAAGAAGGAATATGGTATTCAACACTACACATACCATGAGTTAGTCCTCATATTATATTGCATGGAGAAGCTTGATGTTGCATGACCCCAAACCTTACTTGGCCTCTGTAGATAATTGGTAGTTGCCTTGGGATAAGCCACTCATTCCTATTGAAATTGATGCAAAAATCATACCACATCTTTGTATAGATTCTTTTGGCCTTCTTATCATCCTATTGGTAGGCATATTTCTTTAAGTTCACAGTGAGTGGGAAGTCTTTCCATTTAGGGAACTAGAATATGAGAGTCTCATATCTCTTGGGAACTCCATTTACATTGAGCACAATCAAGATCAATATTTTACCAAACCTAAAATTTTCACCCCTTACAGTACATCACCGGTGTCATAAATAATCTCGCGAGGCAATATCTTTGTGCCAAATTATACTTGAATTTTTAGGTGGCAATCTTTTGCAATCGCTTTACATGAAAATTTTATTTATATTCTCCCATATGCTTGAGTGGTAGATCTTTGATTTAACCAAACACCCAATAATCCTTTTCGATGGATCATGGATGATACATAATGGGCATAACATATTTTTACTTTTGGTAATGCATTATTTACATGAGGTTATCCACCATTTTTTTCATCAAGCATCTTCTACATGCCATTACCCTCAATGCTAATTTTGGTCATCTTATGTATCAAATTGGTCGATATCTTCTTGTGGCACCCAAGAAATAGAGGAAATTTCCATGTATGCATGATAGGAAAAAATGCACAATCGATATAATGACCAATATCGAGGGTAGTTCAAATAACTATAATACTCAAGCCCCTCCGGATATATGCATCACTTCATGTAACACCCATGTTATTATTACTCCAAATTAAGGGATTTTAAAATAAAAATAACCCCTTAATTAAAAATTATGCATTCAATTATTTTCAACACGTAACAATTAAAATCTGCATAATTAAATGTTTACAATCCATCTGATAATGTATGATAACCATGTGTAATTGTAAGGGTCAATTAGATCTACTCGACCCCCCTTAATTAACTCTAACATAATGCGCATAACTTGTATACATTTGGTTAAGGGTGGGATGTTAATTCATTAAAAAATATTATTTTTTGGAACGAGAAATGGAGTGTGAGGTTTCTACATTTCTAACGGATGAAAATTTGAATTTTGGCCACCATGGCCTTTGTTGCAGTGCGATCGAGAGCCATTATATGGCTGCAGACCCACCTGGAATCCTGATTGCGACAAAGATTCTTGTTGTAACTTTTCATGAAGGACCTGAGTGTAAAAAGTTACTCCATTTTATTAGTAGGAAATTTGAAATTTGGATGCGATGGTTTGTCTTGACACAGTCGAGTGCGATTTTGGCTTTAGTCCCACCTAAAATCCCAGGTACGAAAGAGACTCATATTGTACTATATCTTGAGAGACTAGTGGAGTAAAATTTTGCCACATCAGTCGAGGTACCCAAAGTTAAGTTTGTAATTTATTCATTGAAAAGTGTGGGTCATGTTATTGGGGGAACAAATAATGCAAATAATCTCAGACATGTTGTCCCCGCTCAGAACAGACCAGGCACGTGGGTGGGAATATTCAAGAAAGGATCGAGGCAAGATGTGGACCCAATACATTGGGGGCCCCATGGTTACCCCTCTATTTTCTCGAGCTCTAGAGACGAGAAGGGTACACCACATAATGTCTCATAAATCGTCTAAACAAAGCTATTTATAAGAATCAAATGGCTTATGGGTAAGTTTCTGGGTCCTAGACCTAACATAGATGTTGTTAGAAGATGGGATTTAAGGAAATGGCATCCTCTCGGGGAGGTAATTGTTTCTTTGATGTCAAATGGATTTTTATTTTTCTTATTCACTTCCCAAGAAGATATGGATGTTGTGTTGTTGGGAGGCCCTTGGTGCCTGGGAAATATGGTTTTTCATCAAACGGTGGTAGGTTTGATCCCCAAAAGAAAATTAATATTGTACCCCTTTGGTGTCGGTTACCTGGCCTCCCTCTGCAGTTCTGGGATGATGAGATACTATTGAATATTGCAAGTTTGATCGGCTCTCCCATCGGGCTGGACAAATCAACAGGAGAATAGATCACTGGCTGACTTATGCCAAATTTATGTCTCTCTGAGATATTGATCAAGAGCTCCCAAACCACATCATTCTTTAGACAAATTTTGGCCCTTGGACGCAATCTGTGATCTATGAATCTTTTCAAATGAGGTGTGCTAAATGTCATAAACTTGGACATTTCACTAGAAACTACCCTAGTAAAAAGACCCTCCATGAAAAGAACAAACACATTAAGCAGAATGGAAATATGACACTAGAAAAGGTCAATCAAAGGATATGGCTTTCAAAACACCCACTAAGAAGAAACCGACTAGAAGATCCCTCTGGGTCCCCAAGACTCCTCTAAAAAATAGATCTAAAGGAAGAGTCCAAGGAGAAAGGTGATAAATTGGTTTCCCTGAGCCTTAGTATGAGGAGGATTCACAAATTGTCAAGGTCCTTCTGAAACCTTGTGATAATGGCGACCTAAAGACAATGGTTTATCTACTATTCAAGAAGAAATGCCATCTCCAAAAATCCTCTCACAAGTTGAGTCTCAGACTTAGATTTGACCCTACTATAGCTCGAGAAGCCCATACCCAAAGAGACATTGTCCATTCAAAGGCAAAGCCTAATACGAGTGTGGAGAAAACTAGCTAGATCCTTGTAAAAGACACACATCAGATGCTATGCGGCCAAATCCTAACTCCTGAAGGCACTAATTGGGGAGTTAGCAATGTCACACCAATCAAAGAATACTCTTGTAATCTGGTGGATTCACACCCCTTTAAGAAGATATATGAAGGTTTGTTGAAGTCCCCCAATCTTGGAAAGGAAGATGGAGAGATCACCCCAGCTTGTAGTCCAGTCCTGAAAGATAACACAAACTCTCTGAGTTTACCCTTGTCTACGAAAAAAGAAGAAATCTAAAGGATTTGAGAATATACCTGACGCCCTATTTTTTTATAAGAAAAAGTCTCCTAGTAGCTAGGTCATGTCCACATCAAGGGTAACTAGGTCCACTATCAGACATGCAAATACATGTGCTAACACTTCAAAGGGTAGACCTTCAAAAATGATCAGAGAAAAAAGGAGATCAACAAAGCCTTGGTTGATGGCACTCAGTCTTCTCTGGACCATCTGGTCCACTCCTCTCCTCAAATTTTTTAATGAAGATTGTTTCTTGGAACATTAGAGGCCTTAATGGAAGTGGAAAACAATGTACACTCAAGGATTTGAGGAGAAGTTGCAACCCTTCTATTATGGCTATTCAAGAAACCAAAATGAGTTTTGAGAACTTAAAAGTTTGTTTAAAAAATCTAGAAAAAGGTTGAATGGGTAACAGTCGACTCTAGAGGAGCATCAGGAGGAATTGTGGTCTTCTGGGATCCTTCCAAGGTTACTGGTAAGCTTATCCTCTCCTCCCACTCCCATTTGGCACTCTCTTTTCATATTATTGATAAAAAATGGCAATGGATCTTCTTGGTGATTTACGTGCCTAACACTCTCCATGGAAGAAGACAACTTTGGAAGGATCTATTAACCTTCATAATTCCTTCCCTAGATGGAACTGGTTTCTCATGGGAGACTTCAACTCCCCCTCTCCATTGCTGAAAAACATGGGGAGCTCAGGACCACATTATTGGTATGGATGATCTTGTAGACTTCTTTGATCAGGAAAAACTATTAGATCTTGAACTTAATGGAAATCCTTTTACCTGGTCCAACAAGTGAATTGGTAGCAATATCATTCAAGTTTGGCTGGATCGTGCACTCATATTTTGATTGGCTCCTTAGTCAAGACTTTCACCTCTCTTCTCTTCCTAGAATTGCCTCTGATCACAATCCCATTGTCTGAATATGGTCACTAATGAGAGACCTGCTTCAGTCCTCATTTAAATTCCAAAAATGTGGTTGACCACCATATATTCTTGATAGAATTAAAGAGTGGTGGGGATTCAAGTGGAAGGAACAACTCAATACAGAATTGTCTAGAAGCTAAAAATATAAAAAAAAGTTAGAGACTGGAACAAAGAAGTTTTGGCAATATCTTCAACTAGAAAAAAATCTCAAAGAAGACATTGATGCTTTGGAAAAGAAAGTGGCTTCCTATGGCATGAGTCAAGAGGATTACATTCATGAAAAAACTATTCTAGTAGAGTTCCATACCATCTATGCCAGGAAGAATCCTATTGGAGACTTAAATCCAAAGAAATTTGGCTCAAAGATGGAGATAAGAACACAAATTTATTTCATATGAAAACCCTGAAACATAGAGCCCATAATAAAATATTTGAGGTTACAAATCAAGCTGGATTCAGACTTTGAATCCCAACTCCATCAAGGAAGAAGTTGTTAATTTTTACAAAAACTTGTTGAATGACAATCCTCCTTTGTCTCAGGAAGTTGCAAACAAGTTGCTAGACTCTATTCCAAACAACTTGGCTAGGCCTGAAGAGTTTGGTGCTCTTTACTAAACCAACTACAATAGAAGAACTACATAAGGTAGTTTTCTCCATGGAAGGTGACAAAGCCTGAGCCTATATGGCTTCTTTGCTTTCTTTTTCAAAAAACTAGGAAACTTGTGCGGATGACCTCCTCAAAGTTGTTAATGAATTCTTTAGAACAGGAAAGAATTCTCAAGGAAATAAATAATACTTTCATTTCCTAATTCCAAAAAAAATTATGGGGGCAAAGGAATTCAAGCACTTTAGACCCATAAGTCTCTCAAATGTGCTTTATAAAATATTCACTAAAATACTAACCTCAAGGCTACAACCACTACTTCCAAAATTAATCTCTAGCAGTAGGAGGATTTGTAAAAGGGAGACTTATCAAGATGGAGTAATTATGGTTCATGAGACAATACACTCGATGGAGAAAAGAAAAAAGGTAGGTATGGTGTTAAAACTGGACATGAACAAAGCTTTCGACAGAGTTTCTTGGTCTTTTCTTAACCAAGTTTTGAAAAATTTGGTTTTGATGAGAGGTTTAGAAAAATCATATGGAACTGCATTTCATCACCAAGATTCTTAGTGATTGTCAATGGCATAGCCCGATGGGTTTCTTCCCAAGCAGTCGTGGCATCAGGAAAGGTGATCCCATCTCTCTATTCTCTTCATCATCATGGCAGACAACCTCAGCCACACTATTAATAGAGCTGTTTCGTTGGGCTATCTCAATGGTTTCAGACCCTCCACCTTTGACTTAACGGTCTCCCATTAGCAGTTCATGGATGACACCATCCTGCTTCTCCTGGCCTCTATCATTGAAGCCAAAACTATGAAGCATATTCTATAGCTTTATGAAGAAGCTTTGGGGCAACAAATCAATTTTGATAAAATCTCATTATACTTCTTTAACACTCCTCCTACAAGACAAAGGAAAATTACACAAATCTTGGGTTGTGAAATCAACTCTCTACCTACTACATACCTTGGGCTACCTCTTGGCACCAAAAATTCCAAATGAGCGTGTGGAATACCCTGTTGGATAGGTTTCAGAGAAATCTTGTTGGTTGGAAGGGTTCTATTCTTTCAAGTGCTGGGAAATGCCTTCTTATTAAGAGCACACTTCAAAACTTGCCGATTTATATCATGTCCTTGTTCTTTATTCTGTAGTTGTTATGGAAAAAATAGAAAGAATCAAAGAAACTTTCTTTGGATAGGAACTGAAGATAAGAACATGATGCACTTGGTAGCTTGGGACAAAGCATGCAACAAAAAAAATTGGAGGTGTTGGCATCAAAAAAATTCAAACCATGAATGTTTCTCTCGTCTCTAAAATGGGGTGGTCGACTAGTGAAGGAGGAACAACCATGGACCAATCTCATTAAATCCAAATATCTAAATCAAGGCAACACCATGGACTACTTCAATAATGAAAATCACCCGTTGGGATCTATGTTCTGGAACAACATCGTCAAGATCAGAGAAAAACTAGCTACGGGATGCAAATGGACTCTAGGCATGGGTGAGAAATTAAATTTTTGGTAGAAAACTAGGCTAATTTTAGCACTCTGTCAAACAAATGAACATTGGGAGTAACTCAAAGACAACCTTTCTACAACATTGGGACAACAAGTTTGCAACTACATTCAAAACACTGAGGGAAAATGGCACTGGAAAAACCTCGAGGCATTCACATCAAACAACACAGAGCTCCTTGGGAACTCAAACCACCTTAAACCTCATACCCATCAGTCAAACCCAAAATCAAGATGATTTTAATTGGGTTTCTTCATTTGATGGTAACTACATGGTGAGATCAGGCTATCATTGTTTTGCCAATGAACCCATCAACAACTTCCCTTGGGACAAGATTTGGTTCAAAGAGCTTACCCAAAAATCAATCAGTTCCTATGGTTACATGCTCAACAAAGGGATACTCACCATAGAAAACCTCATCAAAAGAGGATCAACCATGCCGAACATATGTTATCATTGTAAGATGGACAATGAAACAATCCAACATTTGTTCCTCCACTATCCAACTGTTAATTCTCTTTGGAAACTCATCTTCAAAAGATTTGATGTTAAGTGGTCTTTCCTGAAGATATCACATAGGCTTGGTTGTAGTGGAAGCCTCCATTTAAACATGATTTTCTTCGTAGGCTATGGAAAATCATATTCCCTCACACCATCTGGAGAATCTAGAAATCCAGAAAACTCAATCATTTTTAGAGATACTAGCAAGAGCATAAAAATCATCCTCAACAAAATCATGGTGGCTGCGAAGGAAAACATCTTGAATTTTAAACCACCAAAAAAATCCACATATCCCAGGAGGAGGTCATATTTCTTAAGGCATGGAATATTGATCTTAATCAGTGCACCACCCCATCTAAAGCATTGACAGGTCTATTGTGTAATGGATTCCCCCCTCTGAAGGCTGGTTTAAGATGAATTTTGATGGTGCCTCTAAAGGAAACCCTAGTCCAGCTGGAGGAGGTGGTTTGATCAAAAATCACAAGGGTCATCTTATTACAACATATGTTGGTCCCATGGGCAAGAAAACTAATCACTTCTCTGAGGCTCTAGCTGCACTCTGGGGAATCAGACTTGCTAAGAAACTAGCATGGGAAACATCATCATCAAAGGTGACTCTATGAATATCATCAACATTCTCAATAATTCCTTAACTCCTAGTTGGACCATCAGGATTTTATTAATGAATCTCACAACTTATGCAATGGTCTAAATATTATTTTCAAGCATGTGTATAGAGAGGGAAACAAATATGTGGATTTTCTTGCTAATATGGGAGTTAGTAGAAATGATTACATAGAGTGGCATGATATCAATGACACTCCTACTGAAGTCCAAAACATCATTTCAAATGAAGTGAGCTCACCCATTAGTACACCCCACTCAATGGTGCAAACACATGTGCAATCCCAAGGCTAGATTGCATTGGCATTTTGGGCATGCCTGAATTTACTCTTCTAGGCCCTCAAAAATTGGTCACACTAAGTCTTTCAGGGGAAAGAAGCATGGATTTTATCTCTACCTCACACAAACTTATAGGAGCTGCCGAAGGGTTGTTGGGAAGCTTACCACTCACAATTCTTAGTTTAATCTGTGAAAATTCTAGGGGTTTTAGAATGGGTGGTGCCCCTTGCCATGTGGAACCTAAATTTGATCCCCAATGGTAGGAACAAGTTGAGTTGTGGGAGACCATCAATATGGAGGGCTTCATTGATTTTATCCAATGCATAAAAGGGCATGACCAATATATCTCCATATAGTTCATGGTGAATTGGAAAGACCGTAATGTCTCCTTTGGAGATAAGAGATTTCAAATTATTGAGGAATTCATTTCTTTTATTACCGGTCTTAGCATGGAAGGGAATAAATTTTTAGGAACAAAATGGACAAGGAAGCAAAAGAAAAGTTGTTCTTGGATGATGGAGAAATGCTCGACATCAAGAAGGAGGGCATCTGGTTTCCTCTATCCCGTAACCATATGATGAGGTGACAAGGATGATGGTATGCTATGTCACTCTAGAAGGGAGGTTCTCCACCATTCCATAGTACCATCTTGTTCTGCTCAACCACTTTAGATGTGAGGTGAAGGTAAGCCTCTCATATTACATTCTAAAATCAATGGAAAAGTCAATCCTAGAAGTTCAGGGCCATAAGAGGACTATCCCCCTCCACCAAGGTGTCATATATCTCATTAGTCAATACTTGTCTAGTGTTGTTGGCAATGACCCATGCCCTGTTGTGATTTCTCCCCTCCCAAGAAAACTCGTATCCATTCTAAAAATCCTATGTATGAGACCATGTCTCTGAACCACCCCTAAATGGGTTCTCCGTAGTAAGTAGCAAAGGTAAGGAAGTGGTGGGCTCTGGTTTGAAGGGTGAAGAAATTATGGTTGATGATAGCCCCCTCTACTTTCCCTGATATTGTTGTTGGCACTAGTTTAGAGAATAAATTTAACATGCAGGCTAGTGTGGTTAAAACCCTCAAAGAAAATGTGGATTTTCTGCTCAAATCTACTATCAAAGAGACAACCTCGAGATCCCAATGTAGGCCTCAAAGATGAAATTTCTACCTTGGAAACCAAGTTTAAGGCTCTGGAGGACAAATACAACAACTATTTAGCTATGCATGATCTATAATGGACCTTATGTAGGTACACATCCGAAAAATCTGACTCTAGTGGCATCCGGACATGGCTTGGAAGAATGAAAAGATCACAAGGAAGTTCAAAGCTTCTAACTAGGACCCCACCATCGCCATTGCATTGAAACTCTATCAGGTGTTCAGGGTGGTTATCAAAGTTTTTAGCAAGTTTGTTGGATAATGTTGTCGGTTCCTATTTTCGGTGTTGTAGTTTTTGTGTTGTTGTATAGTTGTCGTTTTTTGTCGATATGTTGTTATTGGGCTCTTTGTAGGTAGTTGGCCCTTGCCTTTACTTTCTACTGATTTTTTCTCTTGTGGCTAGGGTGTGGACCCCACAGATCAAAAAACCATAATGTTTCTATTTGCTTATTTTGGTTGTTGAGCCTTTTGCTGTAAACTTGGGTAAGGTCCCACCAAAACCTTTTACCAATAATAAAAAAACTTTTATACATTTGGTTAAAAAGAATATGTCGACTAGAGCGTCAATTCATGATATCTACACTTCAATAACAATTTAGTTATTCTTTCAAGGTAAGTAAATGAATTCATCTTTTACGATAAGTTATTTTGTATCGTAATACGTTATCTATTTCTCGATAGAGGTGTATAGTAACTCATCAAGTTACCATCTTTTATAATTACCTCTTATCGTACTATCATAACATAAACATGTTAATCTACGAAGGTTTATTTAACCATGCCACATGTAATTTAATCCATTAAATAGCTTGTTGAGAACATTACATATACTCATTTGTCGTCATTTAATCATAATAGCGTATTTTAATTAATAAGGCACAATAGTGATTTATCATGGTTTCATCTTATCATTTTCCGCTTCGTACTATGGTTGTTATAAAACATAATTATTCATTCTAAAATGAATCAATAAAATAGACGTACTTGCATATAAAAATAAAATAAAAATTAATATACATTATGCTATCAAAACAATGTTATAACACTTTCATAACTCACAAGGTTTGATTAAAAACAAGTATTTATTGCACTTATTAAGGATAATTGCTTACTTTAAAAAATAATGTCATATAATAATCATGATAGTACAATAAACAATATGCCTTTCTTAACCTGTGAAGATAATACATTCGCATTTACAACCAATACAATAATCTGAAATGGATTATAAAAATCATCACATGATGAATCATGTGTATTAAATCCAATAAATCACTTCATAATGTTACTCCATCCTACACACTATAGAGAGAAAATTGTATTCATGGCCAACTCTATGAACATGCATGAATTATCTACTCATATTCATGTTGTATTAAATTGAAATGAGAGAATATGATAAGGTTATCTTAAGTGATAAATAATAAACTTCATAACTCATTAAATTAGTTTATATCACATTCTAAAAAATGGAATGATTCTAACACGTAATGAAGTTGTCTGATAACATCAAATTGGGTTATAAACAAACAATACAATTTTTAAACTATTTGTTCAATTGTAAAGAGACTCATTAAATAAACATGATCAACAATATTCTATTTCTGAGATTATCACATACTTACCAATATAATAACCTTCTTAAAAATTCAATATTCATATATAGGAAAATTAGTTGTTGCTTAACCTTTTCATCATTACTACAAGGTGGGTAAAACAATCTCTTTACTTATAGTAATAAGCAAAAAAATTAATAACAAACCTAACGTTAATACCAAGTCATTGCAGATTTTGATTTTTAACACTTTCTCATTGCCGCAGAGAAGTTCCATAACCAGTTATAAGAAAACAATAACATACCATCTCACCCACTTTGTTATAGATCAAACTACACTTATTTCATTTAAGCTTTGAAATGATTAATTACATACTCAACAATCATGCTATGTAAAAAAAGTAGACAATCCCCAAGAGATAGAATAACTTTATTTCTCACCTAAGTTAGGGATTTTCTTATAACAAGAGAGAGCTAACAGTGAAATCCTAATCACTAAAACATTCACCCCTTTATTTGTATTTGATGACCAACTAAATGGTAGTATTAATAACTCAACTCCTTATGTAAGATTAACAAAAGTAAAATGAGGTTTCAATTAACACATACAAGCTTGAATTGAGTAGGTGAAGATTAACAACTAATCCCATAATGGGACAAAAAGACTATCTTATAGCAATAACATAATGACCAATTAAATATTAATGTCAAATTTAAGAAAGAAACCCGTCTCAAACTGATATAAAATGATATCTTTTGATATAATGGTCCGAGAAAATGCAGCGAGAAATGTCAAAAATTCCACATCTGAAACAAATCATTATCACATTAAATCTATGGGAGTTATATGAAGGAAATAGATCTATAACACACACACACACATATTTACTGATAATTAGTCTATCAACAAAATCAATAACCCATAACTCTTACGGGACAAACACCATCATAATCGAGAAAACAAATTCAAAATGCATCGATCAAGAGCATGTTGTATGCAAAAAAATGCAAACCTAGAAAACTAGCAAAAAAGAAACTCGTATTCTTCACTTTTCTAAATACCAAGTTATTTATTTTTTTTTTGATACATTTTCCTTCAAATTTTATAATAAAACTTAAAATCGTTCTAGATTTAAAAACCATATAAGAAAACTAAAAGATGTTCCTTTATTTTAAAGTAAAACAACAAAACAAAGATAGATATTCATGCATGTAACTTGAATACGCCTTTTTTCCTTTTCCTCAATTTTCTTCTTGAAAATATGAAACTTTAATGCCCGAAAGACAATCTTCCAAAAATTCCAACAACAAAATAACTAGGATTTTTGATTAAGAATAACCTCATAAATGCATGCAACACATCTCCCATAATACCTCTTCTATCCTCATGCAACTTCAACAACAAATTTCAAACCACGGTGCCCACAAAACCCAAAAATGTGACTAGGGAAATAATGCATGTGTTTTGGATTTCCCAACAAGGTTCCCATTCCCCAAAATCCATGGTTTCATAAATTCCTTTAATGATCTAGCAGTGCCATGTAGTGGCTTTGGTAAACTCAAAGTTCTTTCCCCACCAAAATAGTTGCATGGAGTTCGAACAATTAGAGATCAATTAACATTAAACAATATCATATTTTCTTACCTTACATTATCTTTGTGGTCAATGACCATCCCACATCAACATTAAATTTCAACTTGCTAAGTTACATGGTCTAAGACCATTAACATAACAAATAAACAATAAAATTTGCATTATGGTTTAAGACCAATACACCAAACAATTTAATTACTCCTTGGTCTATGACCAATAAAAATTATTATTTACCTATGCCAAAGTAATGTGGTCTATGACCCAAAAACAAATAATCCTTTACCTTTCATATGGTCAAGACCCTTATTCGGCAACAACAATACATTTTATTTTAATGCCTTATGGTCTATGAGCATGTTCACAATGTGTCAAGGAGGGGAGTTACGAAACATTTAAACAATAACCGTCACGTTATTACCTTGAAGAGTGGTTTGTGACCAAGTCAACATAATGCTAGCAATAAAAAATTACTTCACAAAGCAGTCTAAGACCAATAAACAACATTCATGTTTAAACCTTTTTCAAGAAAGGTGATCATCATAAATAATGCATTGCAATCTAAGAACGATTCATCAATATATTTAACAATGCAAAGCAATTAAAACTATCCCAAATCACTAGTAAATAATAAAATCATTAATTACAACAAACAATAGTGGCGTCGACCAACCAAACCAATTACATGAAGGAAATAAAATTGCGATCATCAAACCAAACCAACAAACGTTAGGTGGTAAATGCATATATGGTGTCATGTATACATCTATACACATGTATGTATATGTTTCATTATATATATATATTTGTATAATTAACTATATATGTGTACTTATCAACTATAATTAATAACTATTTAATCATTCAAAAACATTTACCGTGACAAAACATTATACAAATGTGGGGTGTGACACACTTCCCCCTTAAAGAATCATCATCTCGTTGATTGACTCAACGTTTATAAAAATAATAATCGAAAATAGTCCAAAAACCACTACTTAAAGGAAAAACAATTCACATTTTCACAAAAACTTGAATATTTTCTAGAATTTCAGTCAATTATTACTCATAATTCTTGGTTGTAACAACCTCATAATCAGTCCACTCCACTGGGTTTTGTAAGGTTAATTTTGATGGGGATTCTAAAGGAAATCCCAGACTTTCATAGGTGGGGTACATTATTCGCACTTGATGAGTTGGGGGATATTATTAGAGTTGGATAATTTCATCTTAGAGAAGGTTCATGCAATTAGGTAGAGGCTCAAGCTCTCCTCTTTGGGGTAAAGAATCACAATAGAGTGTGGATGCTCTCATCTCCTTATAGAAGGGGACTCACAGATCATAATTCAGGCTATCAAAATGGTAAAGCCTCCCATTGGTCTTTGGACTATTTTATTTCAAATACCCTCTTTTGGTTAGAAAAGGTGGACTCTTGGAGGATTAATCATGTTTATAGAAAAGAAAATACAACTGCGGATTACCTAGCCAACTTCGGGGTATTGATAAAGAGGAGGCCATACTTGATAATGATTTATAAAAATGGCCCAATCTTTCCATCCTTGCATGGGGTGAGGCTATATCTATTCCATTTAATTAGTAAGATTGACTCGTGTGAAGTTTTTATATAAAAAGTGCTCCCTTGCCCTCTTCTTTGACATTTCATTTAGTTTCTTCTGTTAGAGATAGGGTTTCTGTTTCTGTTGTATTTTCATGGCGGTTCCTTCATTTCACGGGATTTATCTTAGGGGATTAAAAAATGATGGCCTCATATGACCCTATTTCCTCTGCAGTTACGTAAAGTTTTAGAATTGGCTCTGGTTTAGTGGAGAATCTTTGCTCGAGTGAGTTCTTGGTGAGGACTATGTCTTGGGAAATGGCCAAGCCCGTGTAAACGTAGAAATATCATCTATTTTTGTTACCCACCTCTTATTTCTCGGGGGTAATAAGGAGGAAACCCTGTTGATCACCCAACACTTAATTTTTCCTTGACATTCGGTGGGTCTAGTGGAAGCGTGGAGAATTTACATGCACTCACGACATTCTTCTTTGGCCTCTTCTACGGGTGACACAAATTTTGTGGCTCGAGCTTATGTCTCGGAAATTGGAAAAGAGGAACAAGTTCTTTGTGGAATTTTGTTGTCACCATGCACTAAAAATGTCAAATGAAAGATGAAGGACCAACCTACATCTCTCCTCTTGTTCTAGAAGTACTTTTAGCTCCCATTGGCCCTATTCCATACTATATTGCCAAGCTTAAGGTTAAGGGGAGGGACTCCTACATCTTCTGTTGAAGGCAACAAAGGCCAACGATCGGGTCATTACTCCGAGTGCTCATCTAAGGTTCCTACTTCTAGGGTGCTTGGCATCACATGTGAAAGAAGAATCCATTGAAATATCAAATAATCTTCTGAATTGGGAAGAGTATTGAAGTGTGGAGTTTGAATCCAGCCATGGGAAGATGAAAGGTCATGACCAGTTTCTTTTTCAGCCATGGGAAGATGAAAGGTCATGATGTTTCTTTTCAACTTGGGAAGATGAAAGGTCATGACTTTCAAACTAGATGGGTGACTTTTTGGACTTTTGGACTTAAAGGATTGTAATCCTATAAATAGAGGTGTTAGGGTATCTTGAAGATATCTTGTGTGTTCAAGAGGTCTTGAGTCTTAGTGATCAAGAGGTGATCAAGAGTGATCAAGGTTAAGCAATTGGGTGTCAATTGTGGTTTAGATGTGGTTTAGCATCTTTGGAATTTGTTGTGAGTTCATAACTGAGAGAAGACTGTGAGAGTTGTTTTACTCTTGTTGATAATAAAATATGAGCAAGTTCTTGGTGGACGTAGCCCACATTGGGTGAACCACGTTAAATCTTGTCTTGTCTTCTTTTGTGCATTATTTATTTATGTTGTTATATTTCTGCATGTATACTTTTGCTATATAGTTTCCTACTGTTGTGATTTGAGGAATTGTTTCCACATATTTGTTCTCTAATTCCTAACAATTGGTGGTATCAGAGCTTTGGTGTTTTTTTGCTGAAGTGGTAAATCACAGGGAAAGTTTAGCTTGAGTGGGAGCTATGGCGGATGAGGGAAGATCAAGGGTTGAGAAGTTCAATGGGAAGAACTTTGGTTTGTGGAAGATGCAAATGGAGGATTACTTATATCAAAAGGACCTCCATGTTCCTTTGGCTGGAAAAGAAAAGAAACCTACAACCATGTCGGATGAGGATTGGGAGTTCTTTGGATAGAAAGGCACTCGGGGAAATTTGGTTATGCCTTGCATCTTTGGTTGCTTTCAACATATCATAGGAGAAGACCACGGAAGGTCTCATGAGTGCGTTGGGGAAGTTATATGAAAAACCCTCTGCCTCTAATAAAATATTTTTGATGAAAAAGTTATTTAATATGAAGATGTCTGAGAATGGTTCTATTGTTGTTCATTTGAATGAATTTAATATGGTTGTGAGTATGTTAAACTCGGTAAAAATTGACTTTGATGATGAGGTCAGGGCTTTGTTGATTTTGTGCTCCTTACTAGATAGTTGGGACAACTTGGTTATGGTTGTAAGTAATTCAGTCTCTAATAATTCAAAGCTGAAGTTTGAGGATGTAATAGGTGTGATCCTAAGTGAGGAAATGTGAAGGAAGAGCACGGAGATTCTTCTACTTTTGGAAATGCTTTGATGGTGGAGAGCAGAGGGAGACAAAAGAAAAGAGGAAAGGTAACCATGGGAAGTTGAATGATCGCGGAAGGTCAAAGTCCAAGAGTAAGTTAGAATGTTGGCACTGTGGGAAGGTTGGTCATGCTAAGAAAGATTGTTGGGCTCTTTGGGATAAGAAGAACAAGAAGGAGGAAACTAAAGAGGTAAATGTGGTAGTAGGTGATGTTTGTTAGGATGCCTTAATTCTTTCTTTAGATAATATTGTTGAGTCTTGGGTGTTAGATTCAGGGGCTTCTTTCCATGCCACCCCACATAGACATTACTTTATTGATTTTGTTCAAGGAGATTTTGGACATGTATATCTTGGTGATGATGAACCATGTAGAATAGTAGGGAAAGGTTGTGTTTGGGTGAAAATGTAGAATGGGAACACATGGCTACTTAAGGATGTAGGCATGTGCCTAAGTTGAGGTGGAACTTGATATCAGTGGGTCAGCTGGGTAGTGATGGTTGTATGGTCAGTTTTATAGTGGATTCTTGGAAGGTTACCAAGGGAGCTCTTGTGGTTGCAAGAGGTAAGAAAACTGGTACTTTGTATTTAACCAGTGGTGTTGATTATTGTAATTTAGTTGTTGTAGATGGAGATGTAACTTTGTGGCACAGAGACTCGGTCATATGAGTCAAAAGGGCATGCAGATTATAAAGGAAAGGTTTCCCAGATTAAAGGAGTTAGATTTAGACTTTTGTGAGGATTGTGTTTATGGAAAATAGAAGTGGGTGAGATTCCTCAAGGTTGGACCTACCAGGAAGGAGGGTAAGTTGGATTTAGTGCATACAGATGTATGGGGGCAGCTAAGGTAAACTCTATTGGTGGTTCATGTTATTATGTCACTTTCATTGATGATGCAACTAGAAAAGTTTGGGTATATTGCATTAGAAAGAAATATGATGTGTTTGAAACCTTCAAAAGATGGAAAGCCTTGGTTGAGAATGAAACAGGTCTCAAGTTGAAATGTCTTAGGTCGGATAATGGAGGGGAGTATTGCAGCAATGAATTTCTTGATTATTGTTTGGTAAATGGGATCCATAGGAAAAGAATGGTTCCAAATACTCCACAGGAAAATGGAGTGTCAGAGAGAATGAACAAGGACAATCATGGAGTGCTAGGTGCATGAGGTTACATGTGGGGCTGCCACTCATGTTTTGGGTGGAAGCGGTGAGCACAACTGTTTATCTGATTAATAGAGGACCCTCTATGGCTTTGGATGGAGTATACACTGAGGAGGCTTGGTCTAGTAAGAAAATTGATTACTCATTTCTTAGAGTATTTGGATGTGAGGTATTTGTTCACATTGATAAAGATGATAGGACCAAGTTAGAGGCTAAGTATGAGAAATGCACCTTTGTTGGATATGGTGAGGATGACTTTGGTTTCCGTGTTTGGAGTCTTAAGGACAAGAAAATATTTTGGTCTAGAGATATTGTCTTTAATGAAAAAGTCATGTATAAAGATCAGTTGCAGGAACAAAAAGAGGAATCAAAGAAAGAATACATAGTGTTAGAGGACATTGTGGACAACAAGGTGTCCAAGGGGCCGGTTTAGGTGCAACATGTTTCGGCATAGCAGTTCAGGAACCTACTCATCAGGAACCCCAAACTCCTGAGGTGAGAAGGTCTTCTAGGGTAAGAAGGGAACCTGAATGATTTACTCCATCTTTGAATTATTTATTGCTCACTGACAGTGGAGAGCTAGAGTGCTTTGAGGAAGTAGTGTAGGTGGATGTCAGGAAGAAGTGGGAGTAGGCCATGGATGAAGAGCATAGATCTCTTATGGAAAACTAGACTTGGGATCTGGTGGAGCTACGAGGGAAAGAGAGCATTGCAGAACAAGTGGGTGTATAGAATCAAAGAGGAAGATGGAGGTAGGAAAAGATACAAGGCCCGGTTGGTGGTCAAGGATTTGCACAGAAGAAAGGTATAGACTTTGATGAATTTTTTTCTCCTGTTGTTAAAATGACTTCTATTAGAACTGTTCTTGGTTTAGTAGTAGTAGAAGACCTGCACTTAGAGTAGTTGGATGTGAAGACTGCATTCCTTCATGGTGAGTTGGAGGAGGAATTGTATATGTAGCAGCCACATAGGGTTATGAGGTCAAAGGGAAGGAGAGGTTAGTGTGCAAATTGAAGAAGAGCTTGTATGGCCTGAAACAAGCTCCATGGTAGTGGTACAAGAAGTTTGATAGTTTTATGCAGGAGTAGGGTTACTCAGGTGTCACTCAGACCATTGCGTGTACATCAAGAAGTTTCTTGATGGTAGTTATATTATTTTTGTGCATGTATGTGGATGATATGCTTGTTGCAGGGAAGAACATGTAGGAAATAAAGGTACTCAAGAAGTAACTAGGTGACTCCTTTGCTATGAAGGATTTTGGGGTAGAAAAACAAATCCTTGGTATGAGAATAACTCGGAACAGAAAGAGAGGAAGTTGGTGTTATCTCAAGAAGAGTACATAAAGAAGGTCTTGGAGAGGTTTAGTATGTAGGATGCTAAACCGGTTAGTACCCCTTTGGTAGGTCACTTTAAATTATCAAAGGAGTAGAGTCCCAAGACTGAGGAGGATAAAATCTAGATGTCAGTACCGTACTCATCAGTGGTTGGTAGCTTGATGTATGTTATGGTATGCACTAGGCCTGACATTCCCATGTAGTGGGAGTAGTGAGTAGGTTTATGAGTGATCCAGGTAGAGAGCACTGGTAGGAAGTGAAGTGGATCCTTGGTATTTGAGAGGGACCATGGGAGAAACATTGTGTTTGGTGGATCGGACACTACATTGCGTGGTTATGTAGATTCGGACATGGTAGGAGATTTGGACAGTAGGAGGAGCATGATAGGTTATGTATTTATGGTTGGTGATACAATGGTGAGTTGGATTTCATGGTTAAAAGGTTGTGGCTTTGTCGACCCAAGAGGTTGAGTAGTATGTTGCTGCCACAGAGGAAAGCAAGGAGATGATTTGGCTACAATAGTTGCTTGATGAGTTGGGTCATAAGAAGGAAGTTGGGAGACTACATAGTGATAGTCAGAGTGTTATTCATTTAGTGAAGAACTCCACTTTTCACTCTAGGATGAAGCACATTTAAGTTGAGATATCATTTCATCAGGGAAGCTTTGGAAGAAGATAAGTTGAAGCTGGAAAAGATTCATACCAGTCAGAATCCTATGGATATGATGACCAAGGTGGTCACAAGGGAGAAGTTGAAGTTGTGTTCAACTTTGATTGGCCTTCATGGTTGATAATGAAGGGTTGAGAACTTTTTCTCAGTAGGAACAGTCTCAAGTGGGAGATTGTTGGGGTGTGGAGCCTATTTTTGGTCTTCTCAAATCAGTATTGAAGTGTGGAGTTTGAATTGGGAAGATGAAAGGTCATGACCATTTCTTTTCCAGCCATGGGAAGATGAAAGGTCATGACAGTTTCTTTTCCAGCCATGGGAAGATGAAAGGTCATGACTTTCAAACTTCTAGGGTCAGCTTTTGGACTTCTTAAAGGATTGTAATCCTATAAATAGAGGTGTTAGGGTATCTTGAAGATATCTTGTGTGTTCAAGAGGTCTTGAGTCTTAGTGATCAAGAGGTGATCAAGAGTGATCAAGGTTAAGCAATTGGGTGTCAATTGTGGTTTAGATGTGGTTTAGCATCTTTGGAATTTTGTTGTGAGTTCATAAGCGAGAGAAGAGCTGTGAGTTGTTTTACTCTTGTTGATAATAAAAATGAGCAAGTTCTTGGTGGACGTAGCCCACATTGGGTGAACCACGTTAAATCTTGTCTTGTCTTCTTTTGTGCATTATTTATTTATGTTGTTATATTTTTGCATGTATACTTCTGCTATATAGTTTCCTCTTTATTGTGATTTGAGGAATTGTTTCTCATGCTTGTTTTTAGACATTGGCGGTCTTTACACAAAGTCCATGCTAATTACTTTCCATTTGTAATGAGGAATCATTGTTAGGATATAATAGACCAGCGAATGCATTTTCTCTTCCTTAACACGCTAACATTCAAGACAATGAGCAACATAGCTTGTCATGTCATTCTTCAATCCCTTCCAAAAGTATTGTTGTTATACATCAACCAACAACTTTGTCAACGTGGAATGTCTAGAATACGAGAGCATCATGAATATCCTTTATGACTTTTGTTCTAAGGTCATTACCTAATGGTACATAAACTTGGTTTTCATATCTCAAGACTCCTTCATTATCAAAATTGAATCCTTTATACCTTATATCATTAGGATTTTCTGCTAAATTTTTTTCACATGCGATAATATGGATTAGTTTGCATTTGTTTCTTTACTTCATCTTTAAATTGAGTTATGAGGGTTACAATAGTGGAAATATGCTTCCTACAACTCATCACATTAACCACACACTTCTATTTTCCTTTAATATAGCTAATGTTGAAATCATATTGAGACAAAAACTCAAGCCAACTACACTTTTTGCACGCATAGAATATATGCACGCATAGATTTGATCAAATACTGCGATACCTTTCTCCATGTGAGGTGATACATGCACGCATAGAATATGGATTTGGTAAGAATGAGACTATGTGATGGGTATGTGTTTGGGGAGTTGGAATAAAGCTCAAAAAGATGATTGAGGTATAGGGAGGAAATATGTGCGTATGTTTATATGTTGAAAAGTAATCTTTATTTATAGTTAAAAATTAAGATCGAAATAAAGACATATATTTTTGGGTTTAAACAAAGATCAATTTTTTTTTATGTTTTATTTTTTATTTTTTTGTAAAATGAATAAATGTTTTGATAGTGTTTAAAACTAATATCTATAAGAATATGTGTAAACGAAGAGGTAAATTAATATAAATATCTATGGCAACATGAAAATTAAAAATTGAAGCCGGGAAAATTGACTAGTTTCTGGATTGAGTCCCCATGCCAGAGGAATTCAAAGTATGATTTTAGTTTTGGAAATCAAGATCTATATTGGGTTTTTAAAAAAATGATGACAAATTTGCTTCTTAAAGCCAAAGATTGGAGATCGAGACTTAAAGTAACATTTTCAAACACCGTAAGACTGTGAATACTTTTTTCACGCTTGATCCACAAGTATCCAGGATACGGTGATGGATTTGCTTCTTCTAAACACCAAGTGTTGATGAGATCAAGGACATGATGAGTATCGTAGTTTCATTGTTACTATAACCTGCATACGCACCATAAGACACCACAAAAAAGCACTTCCCATAGCGTGAATGTTAACCAAATAAGGCCATAAGGCACAGAAAAGGAAATAATAACGAACAATAATAAACACATAATGGATAAAACTCCTAATTGGGAAATCAATGGTAACATATCAAAGGTAACCGGGCATGCCAGAATGTAAGCTAGGAAAATGAACGGATAAATAAGAAAGTAAAACACTAACAATAATGCCTCCTCCTTCGTGATTTTGTAGAAAACCTTAGAATGGGCATGGAAACATGAATGAGCCCTGATTGCGTGAAATGTAGGTGATTTCCTCGAACTGAAGCATGACCTTCACTGCAACAAGATCTACTTACTTTGCACCAATGGAGAAAAGGATTATGGATTTGGGATTCTTCAAGATGAGGCTATTTGGGCATTAGGGTGAGGTGGAAAGGATGCTTTATGCTCAAGGGATATAAGAGTTCAGATAAGGAATTCAAGCTTATTCTCCATGTGTTTTCGAGGGGGTAAGGTTGTATTTATAGCCTGGGAATTGGATTAACTTAAAGGATTTTAAGTAATCACAATTTGAAAATGTGGGCATGATTAGGTGAGTGGGGACCACGAAGAGTGGGTGAGGATTTGATTTTGAATTTTGAATTAAATAGTAGAAAAACATGGAGAATAATGACATGTGGTAAGGATTAGGTCATTTTTAGATTTGGAAGGGATAATTAATCAAATTATATTTGATTAATTTGAAGTGTATTTTTGTGGGAAATGAGGTGGGGGATTAATTGATTTAAGATAGATGTGAAATTAGGGTGTCTACACCAAGAACTTTATACGAATTAATGCATTTTTTCCAAATACCATTTGGAAGTGTGTGAAATTCATGAGGCATTTATAAGTGGTCTTATATGCCCATAAAATGGAAGAAACTAGGTCATCCCAATCCTTGTGCCCTATATCACAAATATTTTTTAAAAGAGACTCTATAACATTTATGATATTGACACCATAAAATAAAAACATTTGAATCTTTAAAAACTTGAATAAAAACATTAATTGAAATCAATTTGACAAAAAAAAAAAAGACATTGCTTTTCGTAGGACTTGGTATCTCAATTCCTTGGTTTGAAGGTTTTAAAAAGAGTTTCAACAACCTAGATTGCTACATGTGCCATTAAACACTATCATGCAAGGATTGCTATTCTTATTTTTAATAAAAGTGGATTTGAAACAAAATCACACCTCTTGATATAAATGATGTGTTATTTGGTCAAAAATTATGAGCTAAGAGGCAAAAGGATGCACAAAGTAGGGAATCAATACTTGATACCAATAGGAAAGATTGGATTGATGTAGAGGACCTATAAATGCCAAGTTGAAATCCTTTATTTTAGAATTTGCTGAGCGGTGAAGATTTACTTCAATGAATATATTTTTAGAAAATACCATGCAAACTATGTAGGAACAAAAAATAAAATGTAAAATATATTGGTTGCAGCCTATGTGAATCCACACACACACACACACACACACACACACACACACATCTTGAATCAAAAATATATTGTGATAAAACATATCTCAATGGAATATAAATCTGAATTCAAGCTGATCTAAGTTCATGGTTCTTTAAAAACTAGACCTATATGAGAGGATGCATATTTGCAATGTGATTTTGAACACATGGCCTTGAGAGAAAAACTCATGACCTGACAAAGTGTCAAACTTATATGAATAATGCATCACATGTAGTATGTGGATATCCCTAATGCACACCATTGTGAACAACTAGAGTATTAGAATGGTTATATGGAGCTAGGATTCATGACTAGCCCCGCCTAATATCTCAAATAAAATTTGAATGTGTATGCCTTAATACAAGGATGAAAGAAATTTAATAATGAGCTTGATTATGCATATTAAAATAAGAACATGGGAAATGTGTATTAGGATCCTAACCAATTATTAGGAAGATGTCAACTCATTGAAATCAATGTATCTACGTAATGTGAAAAGATCAATGCCAAAATCCTTTGAAATTTTTTTTTTTTTGGATGGGAGTCATGACGTCATCAAAGAAAACATGTACGACAGATATGTGTGAAAATATAATTAAAGCTACATATTCATCCTTTTAAAAACAAACATATTTCTCTCCTTAGACTTTCGAAGCTTCATATAGAGGGAGACTCATTATATATTATCAACGTTATGAAGGGTATTGTTAATCATCATGTTTGTATTAGATCTATCATTGCAGATATATTAGGTCTTTTAAGTAAGTTTGAAGAGACTTATATTGTGCATGAGTAGCGGGAGGCCAATCTTTGTGTGGAAACGTTGGCAAATATTAGAGTACGGAGTTCATGCCAAATCATTATAGAAAATTGAGGTTGAATTACATGTCGATTACATAAGTGATCCTCAATGAATAAAAGTAAATTCTATGTGAAATGTGTAAGGGGGATTTGAGCTATCCTTCTCATTATTTTAGGTTGTGTGAAGGTTCATATCATTCAAATCATCGAAAGGCTTTCTTTTTGTGGTTTTTATTACCTATTTGGTACATGTATTTGAATCAAATTCTGGAAATAGGTGGGAGTAGGGTAAGCTTTGAACCATCATATAGGAGATTTTTAATAATGGGGGATCACACATTTCCTTCAAAAACTGAGAGGGCATGATGAGAACTTGTCAAATGAATTTTCTACATCATGGGACAATGGTGTTGTGAAAATTTGTGGAATCAATGTGCTAGTTTTGGAGGATCTCATAAGACGTGTCACTGGTATGGAATGTTTTAGTAGTAAGGTGTTTAAAGGAGAACCAAGCTTCAACAAGAGGTTTATAATTTATTAACGGATGATAAAAAAAATATGCTACATGGAGGACGAAATTTCTCACTCTTCTCTACCTGGAAGGTGGTCTAAGGTATGCTTTCATCTAATGAAGTATATAGCATTGGATGGAAAGTTTAGAAAGCTTCATATGCAACATTTTATGTTTCTCAATCAATTTAGGAGGGATTAAAATATTTGTATTCCATTTTATCTTTATAAATCACTTCAAGCTTCTGTTAGGGAATTTCAAGCAGAGAAAATTGGGGCTCCCCTTGTGAGGGCTTATTTTATTACTTGTGAAATCGGGTAATCATGTTCTTCAAACTAGGGTTTTGGTTCCAGTCTAGGTGAGGATTGGGAAGATTACCTAATATTCATAGATAGATTGAAGCTTAACTTACTATAAGTAGCTTGGATGAAGATGAACTATTCAAAAACTACTGAGGAGACCATGGGGCCAAGCTTGAGGATGAGAGGAAAATGTGCTTAGGATGTCTTTTACTACCTATTTTCTGACCGATCTTTTGGTTTTTTGTTCTTAGTCTGTAATGTTTTTGTTCCAGTTGGCTTTTTAGTTTTTGGCTCGTTTTTACGGCTCTAGTGGAGTCAATTCCTTTTTGACTCGAGCCTTTTGATAGATTTTTTATCTCTATGAGCTTCATTGTAAAATCTTATGTACATGGCCCTTGGAGCCTTTTCCAAGTATTATCTATAAAAAAAAAAATTACATTAAACATTGTAAAGCGTGAGATTATCATGAGTAAAAGAAAGTATATGAATTTGATAGATATTGACATGCAAGGTAGAGTAAATGTTGACCACATAGAGATTTTCTTAACACAAAGAGGACCACTTTGAAGCCTCTGGATTGATCACTCAATGATCTAATAATTCTCACCAAAATTTTAAGTTGTAGAAAATCTAATATGGAGGTCTAAACAATACATAACTAGGATTGTAATTCTATGACCTTATCTCAAATTATTCTCTCATATACGGAGAAATCATATTAGTACACCGACCCTTTTAATAATTCATTGTGATTGCATCACTAACAAGATTATAGAATTCATGGATACCAAATGCAAATTTGGTAATATCTTCACATAAAAAATACAATAATGAACTTTTTGATCATTCATTGGAAGTATTTTACATATGTTTATAATACACACACACACACACATAGGATTTTGGTTTCCTATAAAATATGAAATAGACCAAACCATAAAATCCCTATAAGATCTCCTAAATTCCTATATATGATAGTTGTTTATAAACACACACACACACACACACACACACACACACACACACACACACACACACACACACACACACACACACACACACACACACACACACACACACACACACACACACACACACACACACACACACACACACACACAAACACACACACACACGCTACAAGGCACACACGCACACACACGCACCCACACGTGCACACACACGCACACACGCATGCACACGCGCGCGCACACACACACACACAAACACACACACACACACCTCACTTATTTTATCATGTGGATTGTTATTTATAAAAAATATAACAATAGCTCATTATTAATCGATGGAGAACTTATAATATAATTTTCCTAACACATTCCTTACATTGTTATCACTTCCTTCCCTTTTCCTCCTTTTTGCATTTACGTTGACATAATTGGTTACACATGTTCCACATGTTTGTCCTCTATACATTTATTATGTGTATGCCTTAGACATTTTACCTTACATGCATATCTAAAACCCGGGAGTGTGCATCTTCTTAAATTATTTTGCATACGTGCGTGAATATAAAAAAATGATAGGATGTGCACAACTCAACCCTTATCCATATTCATAGTGCACAACTCTACCAAAATTATGGGGTCAACATCTACCTAGACTAAGTTATCCATTGTTCCCATAAAAAACCTTGGTTTGTATCCTTTAGCAGCTCTAGAGCACTCACCTAGACATAAGATTCAAATATGATCCACTTAAGGATTGTACCTTTCATGGATTTGAAATATTGCGGTAAAATAACACCCAAAGTTGCATCTTATCCTTCCTTCTCTATGACATCATATGTTTACTAGATCTTGGCCAAGAACATCCCTTGACATCCTTCAAATATACTTCCACCTCAATAGCCTCTAAGAGGAGGACCTTAAACATATCCTCATATGTGGTATACTTTGTCTTAATCTAGACAATGAGGGTCTTGACCTTATTTATTTTCTTCTCATGCTCAACATTATCTTGGGTTCTAACCACCAATTTCTATAAGGCCTTTTTCTATTGAATGTATTCCTTCACCAACTCCCTAATTAAATAATTGGGTGCCTCTACCACTTTTAAAAACTTTATTGTTACTATCACCTTCTACCTCAGCTCTGTAAGGGTATCATTTCATGTGGTGAGTTGGGATTCCACCTATTTCCTTAGGGCCTTATTGGGGTCTTCTTTCTCCTTAATATTTGTGCTTGTCAGTAATTCATCAAGTAACAACTCAAGTTGGGTTATGGGATCTTTGTATCTTCAATTTGTTGGAGGTGAAACCCTTTTCCTTGATTGTGTACATGGGTTACGTTCCTAACTCTAACCTCTTAGCCATCTCAATGATGTCCTTCTCAAAAATATCAACTTGGTAGAAATCAAGAACATTATTTTGTGTTGTAAATTGATTTTTAATGTTCTAACAGGACACCTCGGTTTTATCTTAGTCAATGCATTAAATACATACACCTCACTTAAGTTCTAGGAATTTATGTAGGACATGGGCTTGCCACCTATTATATTCATTATGTCACTTTCTTATAGTGGCACACTATAAACCTATAAGTGAGGCTCATCCACCAACCCTTCAACCGAAAGGATACCTACTTTTATGTCTAACCAAAGGCTCTATACTAGTGCATGTAATTCTACATTAATAAATCACTCACATTCCTCCCTTTCTAAGTACATATCCAATTCCATGTTAGGTTATTTTAGTGAAGGGCTCCTTGAGGTATCTCAAAATAAACATGCCTCCCCTTACATCATGAATCCTCTTCTACATATACTTCATCCCGGGGCCTTCAAATGATTTCTCGAAGCATCATCCTTTTAGGTCAATAAAAGTTTTTATGGACCACTTCTTCCTATGGTCTTGTCTCTCTATTTGGATTTTAGTTTTCCTCTTCCTCATGCAATTCCTCACTACATGCTTCTTATTCTCTAATATACTCCTCATGGGAAGGGGTTAGCTCATGCCTTGGTTACTCCTAGTGTGGGATATGTACTTCATGGCTTGCCACATCCTTCATCACCTTCTCAATACTCTAGTGGTTTTTCCGTGCACCCTCCTCATGTAATTCATTACATTTTTCCTAAGAATTGTATCTTTTGGACATTTCCATCACCCCTTCCCCTATCTCATGAATTTTTGAGCCATGTGGATTTCTTATTCTAAGTAACATATAGGATGACAGGGAATTTAGGGGGTGATCATGATGATGGTATGTTATATGGCCATTTCCATAAGGGGCATTTTGGATCTTTGGTTTATTGGTGGTTAGAATGATACAGATGGTGGAACTAGATGAAATATCGGTGGTGGATTTGTTGGTGGACCCTCATTTTACTTAGTATAGTGGGGAACTTTCATGCTTGGCTAGCCTTCTTCAAAGTAGTACTTGATTTTCCTAGTTGCTCAACATCATGTGTACTTGAGGAGGTCTTGTTGGTCCTTTATTTACATTACAACTAGGTGGATTGGTTATCTTCTTCCTCCAAGTTCTAGAAGGTTTCTTGGGGCACACGTGTTGCCTTAATTATTTTGGTCAAAAACCAAGGTATGTTTGATGTAGGATCATCATCTGGAAGCCATTAAATTTCAGTATTTTCTATTATGAGGTAAAATAGGTATGTGGAGTCATGTGAGAGAAAGAGTGAGAGTGAGAAAGTTTAAGAATTCAAATGGGAAGATTTTCCTCCAAAATTAAATTCAAATTATAAAGGCATACCAAAGAGTACTAAAGCGTTGTAAGGTCTTATAAATGTTTAGTTAAGTCATAATGTGTGTATTTATTCATCATGTGTGGGTGAGAGTTATGAAATGTGAGAGAAAATGTAAAAATGCCAAAAATGGTCATAAAGGTCAGCTAGGAGTTATTATGAGACTTGTGGATTAGGTAGGAAGTGTAAATGGAGGTTACATGCATGTGGATGTTTGAATATGGAGATATAGGAGTGAATTAATTTATTTTTGGAGGCATTTCTCATTGTAAGAGGAAAAAAATATTATAATATCAAAATATTTGCATGAAGAATGACAATATATGAATATGATTTTAATGTGGTGTGTGTATCTTTTCTTAAAAGAAGGTATCTCCGAGTTTACAATGAGTAGTAATGGTTCCTTTGCCTAATGCCTAGATAGGTCTATTACATGTTTACTGATAAGTTATTGTATGCCTTACCATGAGGTTAATGTGATGTGTTAATGATTTAGATGAGTGAGTAAACAATTATTTGACTAAACATTATAATGAAGGTGGTTGTGATGAATAAGTAAATGGAGGTGTTGCACATGGAAAGAAGGGTGAGATTTTTTCCCCTCATAGTTTTGAAGGTATTTACAATTTTTGTTAGTAATCCTTTCATGATTTTTCTTGTTGCATGTTGGGGTGTCTTGTAGAACATGGGAGTGTGAGTGTAATTGTGATTTGAGTGAGATTGGTGTCATTGTGAAAAGTATTAACTTGCATGTACTTAAGAATATTTGAGGAGACTGTATGAATGCATGCCAAAGGTCCAATATTATCTATCATTTACAAACAAGATTCAGGATTTCCATTTTTGAAGTTGAGGGTTTAATCATCTTGACCAAGTGAACTTGTACAAGCTCCATCAAATGGTTGAAATCAATTATATATGTCTTAATACCTTTCACCACTAACACATAGTTGTTGAGCATATATAGATATCCCTCGGGAGCAGATTTGAAGTTTTAGAAACTATTTGATGGAAAGTTATAAGGATTTGTTTGTTCCACGAGCATGTATAGTCCAAATTTGTCAAGGAAGAGAGTGAGTTGAAATTTTAAGAATTAATAGTGGCATAATAATAAGAAAACATTTTAGAGGATGTTAACATAGACATGTATGTCAATTTTCAAGTCTTTAATCGATGATCAAAGAGAGATATGCTAAAAAGACCTATATCGGGTTCCTTGTGAGAGTTTTAACATGACAGTGCTAGGGTTTGTTGTTTGAAGTCCTTACCCAAAGTATTTTGTTATGATTTTATCAAGATATCATTATAGGTAATCATATAAGGGGATTATGAAAGAAAATTGAAAAACTAAGGGTCCAAACTTCTTGTTTTCATGTGATCACTGGGAGGAGTAACTAAACACAAATCAAAGGCTAATAGAGAAGGGTGGTCAAAGGAAATCATATTTATACTTAGAGTCTGAATTGGATATTTTGCATTCTTACAGAAATATTAAATGGTTACTCTAAAAGGTTTGTATTTTATCTTGAATCCATGAACATGAGAACTTATGGGGATCTTAGGACCTGTCTAAGCTAGTTGCCTTTTCAAGAGAAAAAAGTGAAAAGGAGGGATATAAAGAGTTTTACAAGAATTAGAACTCTAGTATTTTACATACACATTAGGGGTCACAAAAATATATAAGGAAGTTTAAAAATCATTTGGGTAGCTCTAGAAGTCCCAATCCATGAGTGGTGCAAGAATACATGCCTTAAGAGCATCTAATGAGCAATTTTGAGTCAAGAAGAGAAGATTGATGAGATGGGTCATTTTGAATGTTGTTAATGATTGAAATGGGATTTTTGGGATGTTGGAACATGGGATATGGTTTATGAAGCTTTAAATAAGAAAAAGAAATAAAATTGCATCCTGGAGCAACATAGCTAGAAAGTAAGAAATTGGGCCAAAAGTTACAAGGTGAGTGTTTAGAAAACCCTAATGGAGTTTTGATGAGTTGTTGGTTGAATAAGCAATGTCATGTAGATTTTGAATAGGTTATGGTGATGATTAGCCTATTAATAGTGAGAATTTTTCAGTTTTAGTACATTGTTAGCCTTTTTGGGCTTGTTTGGACCCTCTAGTGCATAGCTTGGAGAAGAGATTTTCTTGAAAAATTATTGTTCACAGAATATATGCATTATTTGTTTCCTCTGCATAAATGTTTCGTCATTTTTATGTGCCTTATCTCATAGGTGATGACTTGGATAGCTTTTTATCAAGTACTTCAAGTTATTTATCGTCTATCTCATTATCTTCTACCACCTCCCACTCTAGGTAATGTTACTTAAAATTCAATGCCTAAATGTTATTATCACTATAAAGAACACTATTAAAGTTTATATCACTTAAGTGGCTAATATATATATGGAAGTATATACATGAGAATTCATATAGAAAATAACACCAAACAAACCATGAATTTTCCTTGATCTTGTATTATGCATACCAATACATTACGTTGAACCACAAATTTCCCATACACAAATTTTAAAGTTGTTTCAATATTCTCCATTCATTATGGAAAGCCTTTAGGAACTCCTCATACCATATTTTGGTTTGTAATTTATTTTAATTCTTATCATTTCTCGGGAAAATATATTTCATGCAATGCTCTATGGGGGACTGCTTCCATTTTGGACACTCAATCACTTGGGGTTCATATCCATCAAGTGCATTGATCTTGTCAAACACAACCACCATCAACATCTCACTAAATATAAATGGATATACCTTTGTGATGATCCATGCACACTCTCAATAATGCTCTCTACAATATTTTTCATAATGTTATACTTAACCTTTTATACGTTGGTCATGTGTTTTAGATACAAAAAAATTGGTACACGTTCTCCCACCTTCTAGAGTGAAAAATATTTGATCTCAATAAGTACATGATGATCCTCATTGAAGGATCTAGGATATCGATGATAAGCATGGCATAATTCCCCTTTAATATTTCATCATATTATCATGGTTGTCTATGGAAATGTTGTCATGGAGTGCCTTTTAGACACTCGTTACCTCCTTTTAGATCCATTTAATTAAATGGATAAAGTTTGTTGATATATTCTTGTGCCTCCTGTAAAGTATAATTGGCTAATGCGAAGGTGCAAAAGTAAAAATCGTACTAAGGAGTTCCTTTACTGAAATAAGGTAGCTTAAATAGTTGGAAGACTCTAAGATCCTCCAACTCCAGGTATCATTGACATCTATATCTATCTTCCCATATGTTCCTAGATCTCCTTGATGACATATTCATCCTCCTGTACTTTATAAAAAAATTCGTGGTTAACTACCTTCATTTCTAACTTGTATACCTTGCTCTCCTAAGCTTCCCCAATTATGCATTACTCTAGAAACTACATCTCGGGATGCCTACTTCTATTTCTTTTGGTGGATATTTATCCTCTTGTTCTTAAATCATGAACATATCATGTTTGTGCATCCTTTTCTTTAGATAGCTTGGGCTAGTTGTAATTTCTTTACTATTTCCCATGGATGGAGGATATGTAGTAATCTTAACATCTAGGGGAGTTTTTCTTATTCTAAATTCGAGCTTCATTACTCGTCAATGATGGAACGGTTCACTTGAACACAAAAACTGCATTTTTCTCCCCTCAAGGCCTCTAAAATTCATTAAAATTCCCTCCTTGAAATCCTCTAACCATGATATATTTACTGGAACTAGTTTTGCTTTGATTTGGGATTTGGTGTATAAGGTATGATAAATATTATTCACACATTTTTCCTAGTTCTCTCCTTCATTACTCTAGTCTCTTCTAGCTCAAATGTGCACAATGAATGTTATTTAATTTTAGGGGTGTAATGTGTTTGGTTCACACATATCATTTCCACATTAGCCATCCACATCTGAAAATATGAATAAGGAATTGTTGTAAATTATCTAAACACAATCATTATTTTTTTCCCATATTTTTCTCACATATATATATGATATTAGTATTTAGGCATGAATATTTTCCTAACTAGTATTTTGGGGTCTTATAATCATTCATCATTGTATGTATCTTACCTACATACCCTACTTCTCAATTCAAATTTTGATGCCTTCATCTTTCCTCTCCTTCCTTATGAATGTGTGGTCCTCCATTGCACCCTTACTCTCTTTTTTGGGTCATATCTTCTTAGTATCAATCTTTTACTTCAGATTTTATCCATCAATACAGTGTCATAGGTTGTCCTAGTCATGACAAACATTACTTAAGGTGTTGTCCATTCTTTAATGGTTCTTTATTTTGTACATGCTTTGTGCATGCCTCATGCTTCAT
The DNA here is from genome assembly GCA_018340775.1 of Taxus wallichiana var. yunnanensis. Lineage (NCBI taxonomy): Eukaryota > Viridiplantae > Streptophyta > Pinopsida > Cupressales > Taxaceae > Taxus > Taxus wallichiana. The sequence goes on along the minus strand of CM031234.1, from coordinate 596,350,727 downwards.
CTGGGTAATGTGTCACATCATGTGTATTATACTAAACTTAGTCAAATATGAATAAATATTTAAAAAAAAATATTATCTTTACACTTTGATTGCATTTATCATGCCTTTGCAATAATAGCTACAAAATTTCATGGAAAACAAAAAAAATACAAAAAGCAAAGAACTAAGGAAATATTTTTAGTTGGCTCATAGAGCCTTTATTAGCTATAAAAATTACCTTAATAGGAGTGGTAGGGCTTCAACATGATACCATTAATTTTTCCAAGAAGTATCTCACCATCAATTGCATATAGCTTACATGCACCACTATCTAATATGTTTTGGATAACATAGGGAACCAACCACCTAAATTGTAGCTTTCCATGGTGCTTGTCATGTTGGGAATCATAGAGGATAACATACACACAATACTTCAATAATTTATTCTTAATATTATTAACATGTCATACTTTATGCCATATCTTCTCCACTCTTTAACTCTAACACGCAAGCAACCTCTTCTCATCTAGTTCCATCAATGCATCAAGCCTTGGGTTTATGGATTCTTGGTCATCCAAGTTTCTTGTGCATGATATGAGGAGTGAGGTTACTAGAAACTCTAGGAGTAGGAATAATTTTCATCCAAACACCAACTAGAATAGTGTAAACATTGGGATTAATTTATATGTTCTTTTTTGTTGATGAGTGGGAGGTGTACGATAAAAAAGGGTGACATGATCTTAATGTACTGCTTTGTCTTAGAGTAAAAAAATGACTCAATGCATGAGATGCATGTATGAAGTCTTATAAATGAAAAATGATGGCATTTTCTAGAGAGTGTTATAGTCCTTATACTACAACTCTTTAAACCCCCACAATATTTTAATAATTGAGCTATACCTAAGGCTAATTGGATCCTAAATAATCGGTATTTCTCAAAAGAAAAAGAAAAGGGAGACTATGATAGAGAGAAAATAAATATCTATAGAAGTTAAATTTCATGAAGATAAATTGTATGGATTAAGCGTGAACATCCAAATAAGCAAATTCATTTAATAGTTCACATACAAACCAATATACAATTGAAGCAAAGATTCAAGGGAAATTAAAACTACAACTATAATTAAACATTCATAAACTAAACAAACCATCGAGAAAGCTATATGCACATTTGTTACAATTTATCAAGATCTAAAGATTATTAAATATGCATCAAAATTGTAAAGAAAAATTTAAAGGTCATAACAAAGGGCATGAAAATGATTATAATTCAGCAACACTTCATAACATTCTACAAAAAGGAAATGAAAATAGAAAAATTCAACTCACAAGAAATATTTCAACCATCTTGCATTAGAATTCATAAATTAAACCCCCTTTTTAAATGAGGGGTACATGTCTATTTATAAAAATAGGACCCTTAGGTTCCTCCATGTACAATGTTATGCACACAAAATACTAAAGACAACTTGCCTTCTACAAAATATGCCAACTAATTGAGTTAGGATGTTACATTAATTATATGGCTCAACATGCCCAAGAAATATTCCTAGAATGAATTAATAATCATTTACTTTTTTATTTTACAAATAGTCCCTTTGGAGCCCTTATAGTTTGTTGTGAAGGATTTTATTTAGAGGATATCAGAACATCCTTGCATACTTTATACCCCCCTTTAATTTTTTAAGGTCAATAATAGGTTTTCGAAGAGCTTAAGAGTTTTTTTTTTTTTTCCAAAAGGCTCTTTTTCCGAAATCATTATCGACTATGAGAATTCCTTCGAGTTTTGGATATTTTGGATGTTTTACTTGGCATGAGACACTAATTCCATGAAATTTGAAGCTCCTATCTCATTTACCTTAGAAGTATTTTTGTTAAATATGCACCATGAATTGTTTAAGTTGCTCTAATAATTCCTCCATGGTGATTGCATTTTGGTCTTGGTGTATATCTTAGTGATGAATGCTTTAGTGATAATTTGGTTTCCTTAGAGATGATGCCATCCAACAATTGGGAATCCTACCCATTTTATTTTCCCAATTTTTAAGAGAGGCCTTTATATAGGTGATATACACTTGGCAAAGGCCAATGTGCTCTATTAACAACATGACAATATCGACATACACCCTCATTAGTGGCCCTCATGATGACCTATAAGATTTTATCACATCCACTTTGCTAAAACTATGTAGATATTTTTAGAGAAAGATTTTCCCTCTTTCTTGGCCTCAAGGCTCTCCTTTATGATGCTGAAAAGGGATAAGAAAGCTTGCTCAATGTGGTTTGTAATGTCTTCGGGTATAATGTCCCTACCTTGTGTCTCCAATTATTTATTTCTTGCATGTACTGCCCCTGGATCATTTGCATTGCAAGATAAAATGATGCTCTAATGAAGGAAACATGGTCCTCTTGATATTCTACATCTTGGGAGTCTTTGGTTTTCCTCTTTTTTGTTAGAGAAAACAAGTCCTCTGATGTTTCATGTTAGATGAAGGCTTGATTAGTTTCTATCCTATTCTTGGTCACCCTTTTCATTGTGTAAATTATAGGATTGAGCTTAATTTTGATCAAAGGTTCCTCAATTTCTACCCAATATGGATTATCCCTCTTTAAAATTAGATCTTACCCTACTCGGTCCTATTCCTACTCATGTGGAGGCGTATTGGTAAAGGGATCTTTTCCTTCTCTCTTATGAACTTGTTCCATTTCTCTCGCTACTTCCTCAGCCTACTTATTCCTCTTCTAAAGAGGATACTTCATAGGATACCAGAGGAAGAATTTGGCATTTCTTAGTGATTACCTCTAAAATTTATGTAGTATCGGGATTGGTGGGCCTTGGAGAAGTAGTGGGAGACCTTTATATGCATTGGATTTATGGTTCAGTAGAAGTCGGTGTCTTGTTAGACATGGTATCATTGGTGTTCTCATTGATGTCAAGTTTTATTTATGGAAAAGGGAGTCTAGGTTGGATATGAGTTTGTATGTGGTGTCATCAATCAAGAAGAGTGAAGATTGATTGGTAGTGTGGAGAAGTGGCATGGTGAGTTGCGTTGATAATGTCATGGTGTATATACATGGTTCTAGTAAACAAGGTGGTGTCTTGTATTGAGAGGGATCTCTCAAGCTTGGCATAAGTGTCAACTATGTTCAATAAGTGTCTCAAATATGTATGAGGGTCTGCATGATGGTGAATAGGTTAGTTTGTGTGAGGTATGTCTTTGAACTGGACCATTTTACGCCTATTGATAGACCTAATGAATGACATATGACATAGTTGCATGAAGTATGAAGTAGGAAGTCATGTTTGGGCATGTGTAAGATGTTTGAGGATACATAACATGCATGGAAAGAATATCATGTCATAAATAAGGTTTATAGTGCATAATAAAGGTCCTTTGAAGTAAGAACATTGAAAACAAGGCTAGTAGGCATGGGAAAACCATGGTGTATGGTGAGTTGTAGGTATGATCAAGCATGGATGAGAATTTTCAAGCATGGAAGAGGTCATAACATAGCTGTTTTTCAATGTTTATGTCAGGAAACTACAGATAAAGCAAGAAAAATTGTTTTTATTCCTATTGGGTTCTCAGGTAATCGCCATTTCAAACTCGAAGGTCAACTTTGGATGCTCATTCACATGTGAGATGTACATGGTAGTCTGAGACTTTGGTGGATGTTAGGGAATGGAGCTAAGAATATTTTACAAAAATAATAGGTTCATTTGGTCATCACATTTTTATGAACCATTGTTAAGAAGGTAAGTGGGTCTAAACCCTACTTAAACCCTAGTTCTAGAGTGATAGAGAAAATATGAAGTGTATGGCCATGAAATGTTGAATTGTGTGTGATAGTGTTGTCATTGATGTAAAAGGTGTAAGGACATTAATGAAAAATGATGATGACAAAGGCGGACTAGCAATGCCTTGGTTACAAGAGTGAAAAAGGTGATAGTTGTTTGGCTAAGTAGGCCTAATTAGGAGGTCTAATAAGCATGGGTGATGGCATATGAAGGATAGAGATGCATGGAGGCTTGTGAAGAATGGTAGAGGCATGGAGAGCATGTTGGGATTGTGTTGAGACACTCATATAGGTCTTAAAAGGTGATTGCAAGGTGTGAGCAGGGTTTGTAGGTCTTCATCTAGACCTAGTCTAGGTGTTTGGTGGCCTAATGGAGTATGAAGATTAATTGTAGAGGTTTGTGAGACCATGAGGGTGTGAAGAGGAGTGTGGTATGTTGTCTAAAATATGTTAGGGCCTTTTTAAGGTATTTGAAGCAAAGGTATGGTGTTTATCTACTCTGTTTAGGTCTAAACTAGACCTAATTTCATGACCTAGCTAGGTAAGTCCTTGTAGTTGAGAATATGCAAAGATAAATTTTAATCATATGAGATTTGGGAAATTTGAGAGAGGTTGTCCTAAATATGTGGGAAAATTTTAAGGTGTGTATGATGAGATTCTTGCATGATATGGTGTTTTTAGTCCTATCGAGCCCAAGTGTGCATTTTCTAGCTCGATATGAAATGATTTGTGTTGGTTGGTGCATGAAAATTTTACATGGGGAAATGATGCATTAAAGTATGTTTTTTCATGGAGCTAAAAAGGTTTTCAGAGTTGGAATGAGATCAAATGAGGTCCTGTGCTTTATGAATGATTGCTAAGAAGTTAAGGTGGTAAAAAACCCTACCTAAACCCTAGTTCATTAGCGATGGAGGAAAAATTATTGGTGTGAGCTCAAAATTCATTATATCATCAAATTTTATGATTTGAGGATGGAAAGGAATATCCAAATCATAGATGGTGGTGGATTTGTGTCTTGACAATGGTGGAGCCCACTCAAATCTGCATGTTTTCAGGGGAAATTTATCTTTCTCTCGGTTTTACATTGAAATAATTATCTAATTTGATGTTATAAGTAGAATAAAATTAATGCTATAAGTTTGAGGTGATTTCAGAGCTTGGTGAAGCCATTTGGAGGTATGCATAGGTCCAAAAGTGAAGACTAGTTTTTAGGCCTAATAGGCAATTTTTAGCAATCATGGTGAAAGGAGGTTCTTAGGCATGTGTGGCCTAAGAGGAGGTTTATAATGACTATGAGGGTGTTTTAAACATCCAATGTGACATGATTCATGTTTTTTTGAATTCTACTGAGTTATTTTTGTTGCAAGATTGAGGTCAAAAGTTGGCCTACATGACGGGGGTTTGAGGACATTGAAGGTTCTTTAGAGAAATTGGTTGAAAGATCATATATATTGATTCATGAGAGTAATTAGGGGTTAAATTTTATCATTTAAATGCATTTATAGTCATTGAAAGTATCATCATAGGGTTGTGAAGGTCAAGTTTCCAAGACTAGTTTCTAAGCAACATATGTGTCTTAGAGGTCAAAGGTGTTTTGATGAATCTATGTGATAAGTCATGTAGTATAACATGGTTTTAGGTATTCCATGTGTCAGTGGATTTCCAATGTTTGGATTCACTCCATAGTTTAGGTTATTTTTGGGAGCTTGGTCTTCATCTTTTAAGAATGGTCTGTTGGAGGTGCTCAGAATGAGTAGGAAACAATCCTACTTGATGGTTTCATAATGATTAACGAGCATGTGGAAGGTGTTTATAGGATTTCCGTAACATGTGTGAATTTTATGGAGGCATCGTGGATATGGCTTGTGCCCTTGGATTCCATATTGCATTCGTTGGAGAGAAAGAGCTTGTTTTAGGCCTAGTTGTGCATGTTGAGTGTCTTGGTCTAATGCCAACCTATATGGTCTCATGTTATGATTTTATATGAAATTATAGATGTAATTTATTGTTGGTATGACTTAATTTATTGGTCATGGATGACCTAGAGGTGTTTATGAGTTGTTTCATGTATATAAAGTGAATGTATTTTCTCATTTGAGCTAGAGGAGTGAATAGAGTTGTGAGCGAGCTAGAGGAGGTGAAAGAGAGTGTTAGAGGGGTCCAAGGTAGAGATAAGAAGAATAATGATAAGTTAAGGATGTAATAGTATACGTTATTAAATGTCATTAGACCTAATCATCTTGTGAAGGAGCAAGATTGAGCGAAGTAGAAGAGAGAGTTGTTTGAGAGGGTTTTGAGGTGTTGGAGCTGAATTTGTGATCACAATTAGTTGTATGAGAAACAAACATTAGGTGATCTTCATCTTCAAGTGGCTGAGTTAGTTCTTGGTCATCATAGGGGTTGTATCCTCCTTGCAGGGTTGGTGCTCCTTGTGAAGTAGGTGTTTCACTAAAGAAATCTTGTGTGATGTGTCATATTCATGCAAGTATTTTGGATTGAGTAATATATTCAAAAGTTTCAGTGGGTTTTCTTCCCCTTGAGGGTTTTCCACTTTATATTTGGTATCTTGTGTACTCTCTCATTTATGTATATGGTTGATCATGCTTAATATGTTCTTAATGGTTAATGAATTTTGATTTGATGTTTTAAATGGTGTATACAACTTGAGGGAATCATGTAAAGGTTTTAAAGGAATTATTCACCCCTAGTCCATTGTGATTTTAACATGAAATTAATTAGTCAAGAAAATTTGAAGCTTCGGGGATGTAGAGGAATCTTCAAATCTCATGATGGTGGCATTTGCATGTTTGAAGTGATGGTAAGATGTAAAAACCTTAATTTTGTGGAGTTTGGCATATAGAGACACGAGTTTCGTGTTTCATGAAATGAAACCAATTGTTCCAGTACCTTAGGATTTTTATAAGTGATCATGAAAATATCTGGGTAGGTTTAGTGTAAGAAAGTGGTGAAATATGTCCTCCATTATGTCCTACCACTTTTGGCCTTAAGGGCTAAAACTAGTCATGGAGGTATGAAGAAGTGTGTGGTGTTTTGCATGGTGTAGATATGTTAGATGATCATGAAGAGATTTTAGAGGTATAATATGAAGTGTGTGAGCTCATGGAATGATCTAGTAAGGTGTTATTTTTGTTTAAGCCCTAGTGGCCTAAACCGCCTATTAGGTCTATTAAGAAGAGTTGAGGATCAAGTATGTAAGTGTGAAATTCAAAGTATGGCATATGCTTGTGAGTACATGAAAATTTTAGTGGGGTACCTAGTGAAGTAATTTAGGTGGTGTAAATGTCTATATGTGGTGTTTAAGGTGTTGAAGGTTGAAGAGTAGAAGATTGGTTCTTAAGACCTAGAACCTAGTTTGAGAAGTCTTGGAGATGCAAGTGTTTTAGAGTTTTGTGCCCTGATTTGAAGATTGATATGAGTTCTTACAGTTGTCTAAGGTTAGGATCTTCCTATTGATATGTCATTTGTGACATCGTGAGGTAATTTGGTATGATATGTTTCTCATTTTGAAGACAAACTTTTGGGTGCTTAAGACCTAATAAGAGTTACTTGCCTCTTGGTGTGTTTCATGGTGAATATAGTTAGTGCAGAGTTTCTTGTGGATGATTATAATTGAGAGCAGATGTTGGTGGAGTGTCCCAAGATTTTGGAGTCATGATGATGATATCTTATGCCTTGAGATTCAATTTTTTTACTGTTGGAGGTGAAAGCTTGTATTTTAGGCTTTATGAGCTAGTTTGAATTGTTTAGGCTAATACCGACCTATAAGGTCTATTTGGGTGAATTATATGAATTATTATAATGTGTTTTATGGTGATCATAACCAAACTTATGGAATTATCCAACTTTTGGTTGTTTATGAGATGATTCATGCATAAAAGTAAGGTGTATTATCTCATTTGAGTTAGGCTAGTTGAGTAAAGGTGTGAACAAGCTAAATGAGAAGTGTAAAGGGGTGAGAAGGCATTAGATAAGAGAAAGGAATAGTATAAGAAAATAAGTAGGATAGAGAAGAAGGATCTACAAGGTCATTAGACATAATCAACATATGAAGGTGTAAGTTTGAGCAAAGAAGGAGAGTGAGCAATTTGAGAGAGTTTGAGTGAAGAGGAGCTGAAAAAGAGATCACAATCAATTGTTGAAGCAACAAAGACATCACGCGATCATTAATTTTATGTGGTTAGGTGGGTGCTTATTCATATTAGGGGTTGTATCCTCCTTGTAGGGTTGATGCCTTACTAAATAGGGGTTAGTTCTCCTTGTGGGGTTGGTGCCTCACTAAAGTTGTAGGGGTTGGTGATCATTGTGAAGTAGGTGCTTCACTAAATTCCTTTGTGTTGTGTAATATATGCAAAGGTTAAGTGGTTTTTCTTCCCTTGAGATTTTCCCACTTTATATCTTGTGTTCTTTTGTACTCTACAGTTCATGTTTTTGTGATTTTTTTAAAAGGTTAAATAAGTACACATTGATGCATGTTGAATGGTAAATGGTTCACGCAATTTAAATACAATTAAATGAAAGTTTTAATAGATTGATTTACCCCCACTCCCCTCATTCTTTAAGCTTCTAAAAATTGGTATCGAGCTAGTTCTTGCGTATAGCAAGTATAACAAATTGGAGGAGATATTTGAAACAAATGTATGGCATGAAGTGTAGTTAAATATGGGAAGACTCTCTTTGAAGAACATGTATGGTAGGAAGTGTAGTTCAATGTGGGAAGTCTCTCTTGCCCAAAATAATAAGTTATTTGAAATTATTGGTGCTTGATATATGATTTTCAGTCCTTGATGTTTAAAATCAATAGATACAATTGATAAGAAGAGTTATGGAGATGACAAAGGAGACAAGAAGGAGCATGTTGTGGTGTTAGGTTTTGTGAATGACAATATAAAACAAAAGGAAAAATAAGAAGGATGTCAAATAGCCTAAACCGCTTTCCACACTCAAAATGAAGGTATGATATGGCATATTAATAGTGGGTGCTCTGGTTACATGATTGGAGACAAGAGTAAGCTCATTTCATTAAAAGAAAATTCATCAAGTTAGTTAGATTTGGAGATAATAAAACTATAAATATTGTTGGTAGAGGCACATTAAGTTTAGACAATGGAAAGAACCTAAATAAAAATGTCTTATATGGTGAGGGTATTAAACATAATCTAATCAATGTGATCCAAATGTGCAAACAAGGGTACACTCTAAATTTTGATGATAAAGGGTGTAAGATCATAAAAAGGAAACAAGTAAGCTTTTAGGAAAATTAAAAATGAATGAAAACAACATGTACTTATCAAGGAGATTGTTGGTTATTAAACTTGCACTGGAGTGGCTCGAATCGGGATGAATCAAGTTTTTTGAGACAACAATGGAACCGTCTCCAAGTTGTGGGACCTTGCACATTTGAGACGAATCTCCGGAGAAGGCCGATTACTCTACCTATTCCTACTACTGACACTACTCCTAATGTAGAAAGAAAATCCTAGACTAAACATTCTAATGGACTAAGGATATATGGATATGCAGTAAGGGGAAATCCTAGGCTAAAAAGAGGGTGATAGTGCCAGGGAAAGGGTCAATCTCTCTCCATGAGGGTGAAGGAAATAGAGTGGACACGAGAGAAGAGGGAAGATGACGTGTGCCACAGATCAACATGCGGATCGGCCTTCCATCACGCACAAGACATGAACACGGGACCTGCAAGCAAATGAGATGCAAAACATGCCAAAAGAGGCGAACCGAGAGGTGAGGTGTAAATAAAATAAGAAAGGGAAGACAAGAGTTCCAAAAAACATGATTTTATTGCTCAAAGAACACACAAATCACATACATTCATGGAAGGAAGAGAGAATACATTACAGAGACCAAGTAAAAGTATGAATCCCTAAGGGAAGTCGGCCACCATTTTGGCATGGTACCATTACAACAAATAGGGATCCATTTTAATGAGCAATGCTCTTACATTTATAGAAGGAGAGAAGATAAGGAGAAAGAGAGGGAAACTTGGATTCAAAATCGCAACCACTAATAAACAAGCATTGAATGCCTATAAATCCACCTACAAAGACGTTAGATGCACCTCTTCATGTTTGTTTAGCATGTAGAATAAGGAAGGAGAGAAAATATGAAATAAATATGGTGGTTGGATTGATTAGTTGCATGCATTAATGACCATAAAGACATTTCCCTGTTTTCCACCTACCAAATCCCACCAAAATCTGATTTTGAAAAGTCCAACATGTAGCCCATGTTAGCAACTTTTCGAGATGTTGAGAAGATAAAAGATAGTTTAAGCATGAAATCATATAAGGATTGGGCACGTGAACACATGGTGCATAGAAGAATGTGAAACTATAATAGAAGAACGTGCTCTAGGACATGTATACACAAGACTTAGCCACTTTTATAGATCTAGGATATTTTTGGAGATAGAGTGCTGAACATGTAAAGATATGAAGACTTGTAGTTCACGCAAGGCTATTTTTGGTTTTGCATCAATTCGAGTGCCATGCAGATTCTTAGTCTAATAATAGGATCTATTCTTAGAGTTAACTATAGAAGATCTATTATTAGCAGTTGCATGCTTTTGTATTCCCTTGTAAAGGCACATGGCTATTATTAGCATGTAGCCTATTTTTAGAAGGTGCATAGGCGGTGAAGGAAAAGTCCCCATCCCTATATATATATATATATATATATATATATATGTATGTATGTATGTATGTATGTATTGATTTGCACAAATTAGAGAGTCTTGAGTATTGTAGAGTTATGCTACTGGTTTTATCGTGTGCATGACTCATGATGACATTACTATGATGTATGAAGCTTTTGTGTTTTATAGTATTTAATATAATGGATCATATTGGCTAGATATTGGTGTTAGATGTGACTAAATATGGTTCTTGCATGGTAAATCTCATTATAATAATTGTTTAGTCAATATTTCATATGGTTTAGATCTAGATCTGGCTTATGCATTATGGATTATTTACTATATGTTATAAATCTGGATATATACATATGCAATCATGCTAACATTCTAGACAAACAACTCTAAAGAGGGACTTGGTACCCTTGCATGCTTTAGGTGAGTGCTCAATTATGGTGAGTGATGTGCCAATGTGCCTTGGGTTATTTGTAGTGAATTCTAGGCTACATCATTGGTTCTCATTGTCGGGACCTCTTTCTTAGTTTTTTTCAGGATGTTGTGTGATGAAGACATACCGATTGACCTTGGCCAATATTGAGGAGTGGTTAGTAGATCTAGAAGAAGAGTATGCTTACAGATTCAACATTAGACCTAATTTTAATGCACGTATGTGGGTTGAGAAGAATTTGTATGATGCATTGTATGAGACTTTATTTACTACCTTTCCTATCTATATTTACAAGTGGTTAGTTTCTTATGCGTCTAAGAGGAATTAGAGGTTTCACACGCTTGTTTGGACGCAGGAAGAATTCTATGCCTTGTATGATGCAAATCTGATTTGGACACACTCTATGGATGTTTAGTTCTATGGTGTTTTAAACAACTATATTCTTGAGTACGCAATTTTGACTTACTCTTTCCCAGAGGTTGCTGAGTTTTAGTTTTTGCATGAACCCAAAGGATTGTATTTGCGTTGTATCCCACTGGTAATCAAGATCCTAATTGTAACCCTAGATTTGGAATAGAATCCAATGGCTAACTAAACCCCACCACATGTGGGGGTAGGAGAAGGTTTGGTAAGGATGGTGGACCTTACGGAAGAAAGATAAGGAAGAAAGGAAGCTTAAGTTCAATGAGGCGTGTGAGAGGGATCTATTAAAGTAGGAGATATCGCAGAGAGAATGGCACCTGCAGAGAGAGATGACTCGTGAAGTATTTAGAGCTCACATAGAAGACGTGGAGCCAGAGCATCTAGATCTCCCCATTTGGGAAAGCATGGTAGGGAACCCTCTTTAACCTCAAATGAGAGTGCACTAGTAGAGATGACATGGGCCACGAGCACACATCTAAATCTACCTAGTGACCTAGCCCTTGCACTTGGTTTTCTAGTTTCTACGATAGTCAGTAAACAACAAGCTAGTGTGAGTAGTAGAGTTGCAGTAGATAGAGTTAATTTTCAGTCAAGTTCAGGAGTTAATTAGGGAGCTTATTCATCTATGGCATAATCATCATCTACTTTATTTGGAGGACATATTAGAGGTATCGTTTCTAGTGTATCATCGGCATGCGTAACGTAGGCACGCAGAACCTTGGCATCCCATATGGAAGTAGCGCAATTTCACTGAATGTGGGTGTTTATTTTAGAACAACTATCGATCACATGACAATGCATCTTCTGGTCCATTACCTAATGGAGGGGGTGGATCAGGAGGATCAGGTGGCTTGGGTTCTGGAGGATCTATTGGATCTATAGGCGGTGGAAATACAGGAGGAAATACATGTTCTGGGTCTCGTGGGCAAGGTCCGCACCAACCTTAGCAAATTTACATGGATATGTCTCTCCATCTTCCAGAGTATAAAGGCATTGAAGATACGATCGAGCACATGCATATGTGTGAGAGAATATGGTGCACAAAGGGGATTATAGATCCAGAGTGCAAGGAAATTTAGTTTGGAACTACATTTTAGGTATGTGTGCATAGTTAGTACAGAAAGTTTGATCTTGATCAAATTTGTGTGGACTATATGGCACTTTGTGGGATGCTTTCTTAAAGGAATTTTATATCCTTGAGTTCGAGTAGAAAAGTATAAGCGCACTCAAAGAAATTAAGTAGAGAACTACCAAAGTGTTTGGGAATATTATGCTCGGTTCAATAATCTCTTATCTAATTTATCTTATGACATTCATGCAAGCCAACATGCACAAAGTGGTTCATTGGAGGACTGATCATGCCTTTTAGGAGGGCGATTTCACACAAAACTTATACTGATTTTGCACGAGGCATTTGAGGTAGCTCTACTCACCGAGGTGGTATAAAGCATGGACATATGAGTTAGCCCATTCTTGGAAGCTCGAGATATCAGCAATGGTGAAACTTGATTGGAGAAATTATCTGCTAATTTAGCACATGAGACGCGTAGTGGAATTTGGTGTACAAATTGTGAAGTAAAGGGGCATACTAAGGATATTTTCCCTCAGAAATTGGTGTGCTCCTTGTTGTTGGATTGTGAGATATGTCACTTGGACCATAGTTTAATTCGGTGCCCATTATTGCAACACATGATAAGAAAGAATGTGTCCAGTTACTGTAATATTTGCAGGTCCTTGACTCATGATACTGAAGATTGTAGATTGATTGATCATATCCATGATGTCATTGATATTGGCATATGACATACGGTGTTGCAAATAATTCCAAGGAAAATGGTGAGCATTATGACTATGATCACAGTGAGGGGCATTCTAATGGTGGTCGTGGTAGAGGTTGAGGTTATAAAGGTGGATTACGAGGTTGAGGTGGTGCGGCCTCAGCCGGCTCGGCTCTCCTCACCTCATTTAACATTAGTCTTTGCCTACTCTTACCTATACCTTGACCATCATACTATGTCCTCCTTCATTTTACACTCATTTTATTCTTTCTTTTTTTTCTTCATGTCAAAAATATCCTTCTATCTTCTACATACTCTGCCCATTGCTGACATGTAGCATTCAGCCACAAATATCTCACAAAATATTTGGTTTCAGATAAAACAATTAAAAAAAATTTCAAAAATTATTCCATTATCATTCTGTAAAATTTCAAGATCTAACTCTTAAAAACGTGTGAGTTATGCTACTTTTATCAGGGAGGAAATTTTGTCAAACAAGTATCATGCAACCTCAAACCTGCTAGTAAAACGCATAAAATCTTAAAACCTACTGATCATCAAATCAAACCCTTCAATACCCATCTCAAAAATTATGTTTTCCCTCTATGGTTAAAATTTCAGCATCATTGGACTTAAAACCAAAAAGTTATGGTGACTGGTTCAAAACCCTATTTTAAGGAAACAATAAACAAATAACACAAAGACAAGTTGTTGGAGGTATATCATGACAATCTGAATATTCTTATTAAAATATGAAATCATACCATTTAAATTGCTTCTATATACACCTAAGAAGATGATAAAAACCACAAAATACATGTAATCCCAAGCTTTGTCTTCTTATTTCTTCAAATCCTGTCATACAATACAATCAATATTCTTCATGGCTGCCTTGTTCTTCATTTTTCTACTCACACGCTTATTCTTCTGTATTTCTCCCCATCTCTTCATGGATAGTTCGAACTCTACTCTCCATAATACATACCATTGTATCTATAAAATATTATTTTCATTCTAAATTAAAACATCCTATCCTATTCCTACTCCTTAGGATAAGACTAATCCTTTTTAGTTGAGATATTTTCTCAACTTCCACATAAGGATAGATATAGTTGTTTGTGCCAACTAGAAATGATCTATGACATGATTCCATAATATTATAATGAATATAATCCTTCCTCCTATGTACCATTAGGTGTGATAACACTCATATCCACCTAGACAACTAACTTTCACCTTTTACTCTTATCACAAAGAGTAATTACATTACATAACTCAAATATTCAAACTATGACATTCTTGGAGGGAAACTCATTTGAAACACGTAGTACATGTAATTCATGCGTTGTATGTATTATTATCCTTGTTTTATTATTCACCAAGAATCATGAAGGATGCTCTTGCATCATACTTCCCCACTAGAAAGAATTTGAACTCTAGTTCAAATGAGGTATCTTCTAGTCTTCACTGTACACCTGGATCCCAAGTCTTTGTTTCCAATGCGAGTGTTTGAGTCTCCTTGTTGTTTTTTTCCTTAATTTTCTTTCTTCTCTCTCTATCTTCTTGTATATGTTCTTCCTCAGCTTCTTCTCATTTTCAAAACTCCATGCTTCTTCTTTATCATCTAGTATGTCTTCAAAATCTTCTTGTTCTTCTTGCATTTGCCATGGCTGCTCTTGTCTCATTCCTTTGGCTTCATTTCCTCCTTTATTTTCTTGTCCTCCATTGTATTCTTGTCTTGTTACACCTGCACATGGAACAAACATGTTAAGAAAACATACTCCCTTTGCTTCTTTGCTTTTCATCCTTGCATTCCTTTCTTTTTCTTGACTACCCTCATTGTGTTCTTGTGCATTTTGAATGCTTCTCTGCCTCAAAAGTCTTTCACCTTCTATGGAGTTCATTCCTAACTCCTCCTTGCACTCTTTGAGCTTCTTTCTCTTCACCAATGTCTCCACCTTTTTCTTAGTTTCTAGTCTTCTTAACTCATCCATTTTCTCTATGGACTGATCCAAACCTGTACCTACTGTAACCAGCTCCTTAGGAGGGTCAAATAGCTCCTCCAACATTCTCATCTCAGCCTACAATGCTTCTTCATCCATGTCTATGCTTGCTTCATCAAACTTAGGACAAGACTTCCCTTCTCCTTCTTCTAATCTTTTTTGGATTAGCATATTTAGTTATCTTCTCTTTCATGCATAGGAGTTCTTCATGCTCTTTCAACCTTCTTGGTTGCATGTTAGTCTTCATTTCATTCCATGATTCAATGTGCCTTTTAATAGTCTCATTAAATGAACCAAATGCATCATTACTCAAAACATTCAATGTCACTTGTTTACCTTCCATCTCTCTTGTTCTCTTTGGACTTTCCTCTGTCCTCTTGGGTGCTTCATCACTATCCTTGCTTTTCTCTCTTGAGCTATGTTGTTGTGGTGATCTCTCTCCATCCTCTGCTGCCCCAGCTATGTGCTTATGCTCATTATGTTTGCATTGTAATCCTTTCATGCTCTTGGCTACCCATACTGCTTTTGCATGGATTTAGGCTGATATATGATTTTTGCTCTATCTTTCTTGTGATCTGCTCCTTGTTTTGAGGCATTATCTTTATACCTCTCTCTTTGGCCTTCTTCTTGGCATGCATGGTTCATCATGCATTCTTCTTGCTTGAGGTCTGCATTTTTTTCTTTGTCTGTTGGCTTCTTGAGCCATTTTGGCACTATGTACCCATGATTGGGTATGAGCTTTGGATACTCATTGTTGTCCCTCTTTGTATACACCTGCACATCTGCAATCTCTTCCTTATATTCATAATTAGATTCAACATTCATCATTGCATTTACCTTCTCAAGGATCCTTAGCATGGTTGTTTCACTGATTCTACTTCTCTGGCTTGCAAGTACTTCTTTCTTACTTGTCTTCTCTCTTCTCTCTACTGGAATGGTTTCCTGAGCGTCATGGAATTCATTTTCTTCTTCCATGTCTTCTTTAGTGTGTGGTAGGTCTGCAATTTCCCCCACATGAGATCTCATAACTTGATCTCTTCTGTTGTCCTCTTCACACTCTTCTCTGGGTGCTTTGCTTGACCCATTTCTTACAACCTTCAAGGTCTTTCCTCTGATCTTCTCTCTGAGGTTCTTCATACCTGCATACACATTCTTAAACACAATATTAGACAGCATAATTAGAGACAAAAATGTCTCCTTGAGTGTTCTTCTTAACACTCTTTCTCTTCCTTCCTTGAGTGCTTCTGTGGCACTTCTTCTCCTTTCTTGTTCTCCATCATGAGAACTTCTTTCACCTCTTCTTGTTGCTCATCTGGAAACTCTTCTCTCTTCCTCAAGGCATCCTCCTTGTGCCTTCTATCTCTTTTCACCAATGACCTCACAGGCCATTTTATCTTCCTCTTCAATACTAGGCCACTCTGATGGCTCTCTTCTTCCTGCAACTGTAACCACATGGTGGTCACTCTCTCCAAATCTCTCTTCACTTCCTCTATTTATTTTTGAAGTGATAATCCTTCTCTCATCTTCTTCTCTTTTCTCTTTTTCTCTCTCTTTTCTTGTTCCTTTTGATAGCTTAAGAACTTAACCAATTCACACACTGCTCCTACCTCCATGACCGATTCAATCACACACTTTATAATATGGAGTTCTCTGAAAAATATAGAAATAAATAGCTTGAAAACATGTGTTTGTTACCTTGACCTCCTTGGTATTTGATCTACCTTCTATTTCCTTTTATGGTTGTCCTTTGATCTCTTATCTGGCATCCACTTCTCTGCACTAGTCTCTTCTTATGCTCGCAAGTATGGACAAACATTTTGTCTCCATATTCATCAACCTTCTAAGGGAAGCATATACTCATCCTCAACCTGCAAGTTGCTATATATCCATTCACTGCTACAATATTAGAAACAATATCCATATACAATTATCATTTAGGAGCTTTATATATTATATATATATATATATATATATATACCAAAAATGGTGCAGCCTCAGCTCAGCTCTCCCTCACCTCATTCAACATTAGTCTTTGCCTACTCTTACCTCTACCTTGACCATCATACTATGTTCTCCTTCATTTTATACTCATTTTATTCTTTCTTCCTACCTTCATGTCAAAAATATCCTTCTATCTTCTACATACTCTACCCATTGCTGACCTGTAGCATTCAGCCACAAATATCTCACAAAATATTTGGTTTCATATAAAAACCTAAAAAAATCAAAAATTATTCCATCATCATTCCTGTAAAATTTCAGGATCTAACTCTTAAAAACGTGTGAGTTATGCTACTTTTATTAGGAGGACATTTTGTCAAACAAGTATCATGCAACCTCAAACCTACTGGTAAAATGCATCATATCTTAAAACATAATAATCATCAAATCAAACCCTTCAATACCCATATGAAAAATTATGTTTTACCTCTATGGTTAAAATTTCAATATCATTGGTCTGAAAACCAAAAAATTATGGTGACTGGTTCAAAACCCTGTTTTAAGGAAACAATAAACAAATAACACAGTACAAGTTATTGGAGGTATATCATGACAATCTGAATATTCTTATTAAAATATGAAATAATACCATTGAAATTGCTTCTATATACACCTAATAAGATGATAAAAACCACAAAATACATGTAATCCCAAGCTTTGTCTTCTTATTTCTTCAAATCATGTCATATAGTACAATCAATATTCTTCATGGTTGCCTTGTTCTTCATTTTTCTACTCACACGCTTATTCTTCTGTATTTCTCCCCCATCTCTTCATGGATGGTTTGACCTATTCTCTCCATAATACATACCATTGTATCTATAAAATATTATTTTCATTCTAAATTAAAACATCTTATCCTATTCCTACTCCTTAGGATAAGACTAATCCTTTTAGTTGAGATATTTGCTCAACTTCCACATAAGGATAGATATAGTTGTTTGTGCCAACTAGAAATGATCTATGACATGATTCCATAATATTATAATCAATATAATCCTTCCTCCTACGTACCATTAGGTGTGATAACACTCATATCCACCTAGACAACTAACTTTCACCTTTTACTCTTATCACAAAGAGTAATTACATTACATAACTCAAATATTCAAACTATGACATTCTTGGAGGGAAACTCATTTGAAACATGTAGTACATGTAATTCATGCATTGTATGGATTATTATCCTTGTTTTATTATTCACCAAGCATCATGAAGGATGCTTCGCATCACAAGGTCAAGGTCACGAGGGCAGAAGGAGTGATTTCCCTTGTGGGTCTTGTTATACATACGGATCTCTTGATCACTACAGGTGTAAATGTCCATAGAATATTGTGTGTTATTTTTGTGGAAAGAATCATAGTTATGAATAATTCCTAGACTTGTATGAACACTTAAGAAAGAAACATAAACATGAAAATAAGGGTGCAAGAATGGTTAGAGTACAAAGTGCACCATGGAAGACCAATGGATGCCAAAGTTAGCCCCGGATCTTGAGTTGGTAATGTGAAGATTACTACATGCACTGAGGCTACGCATGTCAAGGAAACTCTGTAATAGAATCCTACCATTACTAAGGAGGAAGTCATGCATGCCAAGTATCTAGACCTTATGCATCAGAAGGAGGTTTATAAGGAAACCATGGAGGTAACTCGGAATTTAAAGGGTGAAATACAACATTTGAAGGAACCATCATGGAAGTTAGAACAAAAGAAAGTAGCTGATCTCCATCAGATAAATGTTGATGGTTTGTAATATGTTGTGCCAAGAAAACATTACTCCTTTGTTGGGGAGCTGGTTGAAGGGAAACACTCTACGCACTGGGACTGAGAATGAGAGACAACTTCTGTATGTTAATCTTCCTCTAGAAAATTTGGATTATGACAAGGAGATTACTCTAAATGTTGTTGTTGATGGTTGGATTTTGAGTAACATATTGATTGACATAGGTGCAAAAGTAAATGTACTCACTTTGGATGTGTGGGTTCAGATGGGAAGACCTCCATTACAACCATCTTCCAATGTGATGTTCATGGAAAATCAGACTAAGGAAATTCCCATTGGAGTTTTAAAAGATGCATCCATTACTATACATGGGGCCAAGTTCATTGGGGACTTTGTGTTAGGGTTAGCACACCGGTTGTACATATATATTTATCATATCTAAGCATAAAAGCAATCAATACAGAAATAAACAAGAAGAAACAATACACAAGATTTAACGTGGTTCACCCAGTGTGGGCTATGTCTACCAAGAAACAACCAATTTATTATCATAGAGGAAATACAATGAATATTTGCAATCTTCCACACCTTTTTGGATGTCTTGTACTTTCTTCTCTAAAAATTCTCTTTTTCTCTCTAAAGGAAACTTCTCTTAATTCTCAAT
The DNA here is from genome assembly GCA_018340775.1 of Taxus wallichiana var. yunnanensis. Classification (NCBI taxonomy): domain Eukaryota; kingdom Viridiplantae; phylum Streptophyta; class Pinopsida; order Cupressales; family Taxaceae; genus Taxus; species Taxus wallichiana. The sequence continues at coordinate 596,331,241 of CM031234.1, read as the reverse complement.
TAATTCTATCTTCTAAAACCCTAGCTTTATGCTTATATATGCATCTACAATCTTAGGGCACTTTAGCTATGCAATTACAACCATTAGATTCACTTTACAACTAAAGATATATCTAATTCCTGCAACTTAATTATAGTAGTCACGCACATGCAACTAATGTCGGTTAGCCTTAATCGATACCGGTTAGCCCTAACCAATGTCGGTTCCTCCTTTCTTGACTGATACCGGTCCCCTGGGTGACCAACGGAGGTTCATCAACCAACATCGATTATTGTGTATTCCAACAAGTCTGCAAAAGCATGCCAGTGAAACAATTAAGCTCCACAACTCAACAATCTCCCACTTGGAGATAAATTGTTGCAATGCACCGCATAAATCCTTCATCTAATCCTTTCCTTGGCCTATTTCTCCCTCCTCAAGTATCAAACTCGAAGACCAATACAAGTGGAGTGTAGCTCCAACTTCTCCTTTTCCAATGGCTTCGTTAGCATATCCGTAAGGTTCTCATTTGTATTAATTTTCTCCAACTTCAGTTGCCCATCCTCTAATACCTACTATATGAAGTGATATCTTAACTGAATGTGTTTCATTCTAGAATGAAATGTTGCATTCTTTATCAGACGAATCACACTTTGACTATCATTGTATATTCGTAATCCTCTTTCTCATTTCTCAACTCTTCCATGAACTTTCTCATCCATATCATCTCCTTTCTAGATTTTGTAGTCTGTAACATACTCGACCTCTGTAGTAGACATGGACACAAAATTCTACAAAATATAAATCTAGCTAATTATCATGCCACCTACTATGAAAACATATCCAATGGTGCTCCTCCTACCATCCAAATCACCACCATGTCTGAATCCACATAGCCATGTAAAGAAGTATTTGACCCTCTCGTAGCATAACCGCATACCAGATGTCCCTCTCAAATATATGAGAATCCATTGGACTGATTCCCAATTCTCTTTACCTGGATTAGCCATAAATCTACTCACAACTCCCACTTCATGTGAAATGTCTAGTCTAGTACAAACCATAACATACATCAAGCTCCCAACTGCTGAAGCATATGGAACTCATGCCATGTACTCAACATCCTCATGTGATGTAGGACATTTATCTTTGCTCAATTTAAAGTGTACAGCCATACGTGTACTTATAGATTTTGAATTTTACAAATTAAATGTTTCCAACAACTTATTGATATAATGCTCCCGAGACAAATACAACTTCTTGTTCTTCCTGTCATTGTGAATTTGCATGCTAAGGATTCTCTTTGTAGCTCCCAAATCATTCATTACAAATGTGTGAGCTAAATTTTCTTTAATCTCGGCAATGTCCCAAATACTAGATCTTAATAAGCATATCATCCACATACAACAACAAAATAATATAGCTCCCATTTCTAAGCATCTCTAAATAAACACAATGGTCATATTCACTTCTCAAATAACCATGATCATGTGAGAAACTATCAAACCTCATATACTATTGCCTTGGAGCTTGCTTGCCCATATAGGCTCTTTTTCAATCTGCACACAAGTTTCTCCTTACCCTTGACTTCATACCCAAGCAGATGATTCATATAAATCTCTTCCTCTAAATCACCATGAAGAAATGTCGTCTTGACATCAAGTTTCTCTAAATGCAAATCCTCTACTACAACTAAACTCAATACAGTATAAATAGAAGTCATCTTAACAACATGAGAAAAATTTTCACCAAAGTCAATACTTGCTTTCTATGCAAATCCCTTTACTACAAGCCTTGCCTTGTATCTCTTTTGTCCACCCTCTTCTTCCTTGATCCTGTAAACCCACTTGTTATGTAATTCTCTTTTACTTGCTGAAAACTTAACCAAATTCCATGTCTGGTTCTACTCTAAGGAGTCCATATCCTCATTCATGCCATGCTCCCACTACTTGTGGGCTTTATCCTGCATTTCTTCTTCAAAGCTTCCTAGTTCACCACTATTAGTTAATAATAAATAAGATAAGGAAGGGGAAATATTTCTAGAGTTCTAATTACCCTTTTTACCTTCTCACTAATATTTGGGATGCCGAAGGCTCAATCTGTTCATCCTGTAGATTTGTATCTACTTCTATCGATGGTCGATGATGGTCACCTTTATCGACGTATTGGATCGGCTAACCAATGTCGATCTAGATCTTCTGTAACCGACGCGTCGGTATAGGGGACCGATGCCGTTCGGGGTAAACCGATTATGATTAGGGGTAAACCGATCCTGGTTACTACGTAAACTTGTAGGTGTTAATTTTAAATCTGAGAGTTCATTTTCATCCACAAAATTTTCTATCGGTTCACCTTTATGTACCAAAACTTGATCCATGTACATTCTCTTTTCATTCCAATCAATGTCACAACTCCTAATTATCTTAGAACCTTCTAAATCCCAAAAGCGTAATCCAAAATCACGAGCACTCCATAACCAATGAAAGTACATATTTTGGATTTAGCATCCAATTTCTTTCTATTTTCCTTATCAATATGCACAAAATATTCTGAGCCAAATACTCTAAGAAAATAAAGATCTACCTCTTTTCTAGTCCAAGATTCTTCTAGTATTCCACCATTCAGTGCACTTGAAGGTCCATGGTTAATCAAATAAACCGTTGTGTCTACTACTTCCGCCCAAAATTGTAAGGGCAATCCAACATGTATCCTCATGCTTCTAGCACGTTCCATGATTTTCCTGTTCATTCTCTCTGCAACACCATTCTCTTGTGGTGTTCTAGGAACTATCCTTTCTCTGCGTATTCCATTTACTAAATAATAATAATTGAAATCCTTACTACAAGTACTCACCACCATTGTCAGATCTAAGGCACTTTAACTTTGAATTTGATTCATTTTCCATAAGGGCTTTCCATCTTTTAAAAGTTTCAAAAACATCATATTTACGATTTATACAATAAACCCATACCTTTCTTGTGGCATCATTAATGAAAGTAACATAGTATTGGGATCCTCCATGAGAAGCTACTTGGGCTAGTCCCCACACATCTGAGTGTACAAGCTCCAATTTATGCTTCTTATTTGTTGCCCCAACTTTGAGAAATCTCACTCTCTTTTGCTTTCCAAAAATACAATGCTCACAAAAATCAAGATCTACATGTTTCAGATATGATAACTTACCCTTTTCCTTTAAGATTTGCATTCCCTTTTCACTCATATGGCCTAGCCGATTGTGCCACATGTTTGTATTTGAATTTGAAGTAGATAGAATAGAAAATGAATCAGTAATACATGTAGAAAAATACAATGATCCTACCTTCTTGCCTCTTGCTACAACAAGAGATCCCTTGGTAACTTTCTAAGATTTGGCTGTGAGTGTAACCATGCGGCCGGTTTCACATAATTGTCTTACGAAATCATATTTTTTTAGGCTTGGAACATGCCTCACATCTATCAATATCAATGTATTTCTATTCTACAATTTAAGATGAACTTCACCTCTACCATTAATATTTCATGGTTCATCATCTCCTAAATAAACATGCCCAATATTACCTGGACATATTTTTTTGAAATAGCCTTTATTAGGGGTTGCATGGAAAGAAGATGCTAAATCTAAAACCCATGAATCAATTTTACTATCCAAGGAGAGAATTAGGGCATCTTACATTACCTCTTTTGTAGAAACATTTTCCTCTTTACCTTTCTCTGGTACATTCTCTTTGTTTTCCTTGAACCAAAAATCCTTCTTTACATGACTTTTATTTCCACAATTTCCAGCAGTTATACCTCTACCTCTAGATTTAGATATTCCATTCTTAGACTTTGATTTCCCATTATTCTTGCTCTTGGATCTCTCCTTCTACCTTCCCCTACTTTCTACATTCAAAGCATTCCCAGATGATGATTCTCCTATACTTTTCCTGCATATTTAAATTAAACAATTTTTTCTTCAAATAAACTTTATTTGAAGCACTAGGTTTTTCATATAGATTTGCTAAATATTTCATTAACTCTACCATAGATCATGCTTTAGTAATATTCAAAGCTACAAATGTTGTAATAGAAGTGCTCAATGTTATAGATCCCAAAGCCTTTGATCAAGAATTTTCCATTCTTCATTAGTCATCTTTGCAGGTATAGCCTTCTCATCCAATGGTAAGTATAAATATTTCTGATACAAATAATCCTCCACCCGAGTCATCCATAATAGATAGTCATGGCCATCAAATTTATCTACTCTGAATATTCCTTCTTCTCCCATTGTTTTTCTCCCACTCAATCAGAAATCCCTCTGTGAGTAAATATGTCAACACACATAACCCTCAAAAAAATATGCTCTGATACCAGTTATTGGGGTTAGCACACCGGTTGTACATATATATTTATCATATCTAAGCATAAAAGTAATCAATACGGAAATAAACAAGAAGAAATAATACACAAGATTTAACGTGGTTCACCCAGTGTGGGCTACGTCCACCAAGAAACAACCAATTTATCATCACAGAGGAAATACAATGAAGATTTACAATCTTCCACACCTTCTTGGATGTCATGTACTTTATTCTCTACAAATTTCTCTTTTTCTCTCTAAAGGAAACTTCTTTTAATTCTCAATGAATTCTATCTTCTAAAACCCTAGCTTTATGCTTATATATGCATCTACAATCTTAGGGAACTTTAGCTATGCAATTACAACCATTAGATTCACTTTACAACTAAATATAGATCTAATTCCCATAACTTAATTATAATAGTCACACATAGGCAATTGATGTCGGTTAGCCTTAACCGATACTGGTTAGCCCTAACCGATGGCAATTCCTCCTTGCTTGACCGATACCATTCCTTGGGTGACTGACGATGGTTTGTCAACTGATGCATGTTATTGTGTATTCCAACAAGTTTGTAAAATCATGTCAGTAAAGCAATTAAGCTCCACAACTCAACACTTTGAGGTCTTAGCGCTGAGAAGATGATAGTTTTCCCGCATTACTTGGGCACCCTTGGTGCTATGCAAACAATGATAACCTACGCTTCAATAAGGGGTATATAAGCTTTGAGAACAAATAATAATGTGTCATCATACCTCTGATAGATGGGAAATCTATACCTTATGTAGAGCCCTTAAGTGAATATGACTTGAACATAATTTATGTGTGCACCATTTGAGATCTAGAAGTGCTTGTTCCATCAAAGAAAGGAGTTCTCCGGTGGTATGATGCACCGTAATGAGTGATAATACATGTGTTGCATGTAATTATTAGGTGCATGAAACTTATGAAATAGTTATGCATGAAGTATGAAATGTAGCTACATGTGTAGAATAAGCGACACAATATCGAGGCTTAGGCAAAGTAGCCATGTTCCAAAGCACATAGGAGAAGATAATCCAGAAGTATTTTTGCTTGCTATGGAAGTTCAATGAGAATGTCAGGTGGAAAGAAGGAACATGTTGGTATATAATTTTTGTGGGATGACAACGCACTGGTGGATGGTGCATAGGGATAATCTTTTGGAGTGGAGAGAAGGATTGCTTTATCTTCTCGGTTTCTAAGAAGAAATGTGCCTACTCAGATATGTGCATTTCATGGTAATGATTCTGTTCAGCACCATGTTTAACAATGTGAGATACTTTGGATGGCGGGTAGGAATCTTTACCACCTTCTTTGTGGGTGCACAAGTTTTATTTCACCTTACGAGGTTGTGCGCGTGTATGGTATGTCTACGCAGATTTGAATAGGGCGACTATAAATTGGCAAGAACTTACTGAAGGTATGACTCAGACCTTTGATTAATTTTATTCTAAACCTCTAGTAAATGAGGCATTGAGGGTTATGAAGTGTTTAAATATGGGAGATAGTGCAAAGGTTGAAGAGTTAATTCAGGAGTTGTTAGGAGATTCATACCTAGTGGCGTGTTTTGAAGAGGAAGAAATAGATGAAGAGTAGCTTGAGCACGCCTTCCTATAAATAAAAATGGGAAAGATGATCTACATGGTTGATGATGAAGAGGTAGAGAACCTAGACATTGAGCACACAGAGGGTACGCATGAAGTCTTGGACAATGCAAATGAGAAGGCATGTGCCTACCATGAGCCTATGAAGACCAAGAAAGTGAACATTGGAACAGATGTTAAACCTAGGAAGCCATTATGGAGATTATTGGTCTAAATCTGAAGTTGCTAAAATCATTGAGTTGTTGCATGACTTTCAAGACTTGTTCCCTAGAGGCTATCATGAGTTGAAAGGCATGCATGAATCATTGGGAGAGATGAAGATAAAGTTGAAGGAAGGTGCACGCCCAGTTTGGAAGATACCTTAAAGGATGAATCCAAACTTACATGTCAAGGAAAAAGAAGAAATTGACAATTGGAGTTGCACCAATATTCAATAGTTCTATATTCGTTGAACATGACGATATTGGTTGGGGATGGCGCATTGGTAAGAGGTTGTTCATTTTTTGCGCAACTAGTTAAAGGGGACTCGAAAGAAGGTGGAAGGATGGGTGCGGAAGGAATATAAGGTGTGTGTGTTGGAGGTTTGGGGTTGCATGCAAAAGGAATGTAGGAAGAGAAGTGAAGGTGAGATGATGGAGAAGGGGAATTATCAATGGGGTAGAGCACAAAAATCTGGGAACATGGGCATCAGACTGAGATAATTAAAGTTGTGGAGGAAGAATGGGAGGGTTGTAAGATGGCGGTGCAGAGTTGCCCCGTTGACATGGTTGATAAACACTAGGTTTTTGAGCCTCCATTTCTTCATCCCATTCTATAATCTGAGGTAGCATCTCAATGATAAACCGCAACTTCTGTTGGGTGCTAAACCAGCCTAGTATAAGGATTACCCATGGATAAGGGTTCTTGTAGCCAACTCTAGTTACCTTTATGGAGCACTTAACTATGAGCTGCATCATGTTCATCTCCATTTCTTACACCTACCTCTCAAAATTAGTATCTTCCATGGATTTACCACCATCATCTGTATAAACCTATTATTCAAAAACATTTTGGTTAGAAAAATAACCATACGGGTCATTGGGGGTGGGCTATATATATACTCAGGATGATGAGGTTCATAAAAATGATTTGGAGGAATATTTTGAAACTATGGTGATGGAGGGAAATAGTTCTGCTGCTGCAAGTGAGAGTTCTAGGAAGGGAAATAATTCATGATTGCATGAATTCAAAAGAGGAAGGTGGAAAGATGGAAAATGAGGAAGTGAAAGACGAATGAAAATGGATGGAAGAAACATTTGCAATTCGTGAGAAAATGGGTTGATTTTATCGGTGGAGTCACCGGTTGACTTGAACATTCCTCCAAAGGTTGATATTTCACCAAGAGCATGACAACTTGATGAAATGGAGATGTAAAGCTCTTTAATATCGTCCCACCCAGCGTAGCATAAACCGTTGGTTGTCAAACTTGCACTGTTCCTTGGATCAACATGAACCGAGTTGTTTGAGACAACAATGGAACCATCTCTAAGTTTTGGGACCTTGCACGCTTGAGATAGATCTATGGAGAAGGAAAGTTCCTCTACATATTCCTACTACTAATCTCTTTAACTGCATTGCAAACAGATTTCCTTCAAGTTTCCATTGCTCAAGCACTTTCTCCTATTGTTACTTTGCATTCCCAATTCCTTGGACTCATATGGACACACAAAGAAAGAAAGAGACAAATTGAGGGGAAAATTTACTACGCAATTGGATTTACCTCTATTATGTGAATTCTCGGTTAGATTTTTTGTTTGATTTCCTTCATTCTTGTAATTTATCATTGTTGCATCATATCAAATAGAGTAGAAATCAATTTCTTTTCATTTGCAAGTAATTAATTAATTTCCAAGAGGGTTTGAATCTTTCATAGCAACCCCTCGGTGACGGATCCTCTTCTTCCCATCCTTGTGGATCTGAAGGAGAGAATATCTGTAGGAGGTTTTCTACATATCATAGATCATTTGGAAAAGTACTTGTTTTAGTTAGTTTAGTTTTAATACACTCAACACATGTGAATAACTACACCGGGTTATCTCACTTGTTTAGTTTTAGTGTAGACATATTTTAATTATTTAGAATAGAAGCAAATTGTTGTTTGTGATTGTAATATTTCAGTTATGTGATTTGTTTAGATTAGTTTTCCTTTCAGAGAAGCATAGATTGTTATTTTAAGCTTAGTTAACATGTACACTTCAAACTAGTTTAGCGCTTAGATCCAAACTAGGCAAAAAAACCATAGGGAATTTATGCCACCCATTCATAGCCTCTAAATCTTCCCTTTTCCTACTCAACTACCAGGAGATCACACTACCAGATCTTATTCATTGATCCTCTTATAGTTAGCTACACACATTCAACATTGGATGCTCTCGCACGACCTTAGGGAGTTGTGATTGGTTGAAGGTTACATGTAAATTTTCATCCGTACAAATTGGTGAACCTGACATGAAGGATTAATTCCTTCTTGTTTCCTTTTCTTTCATTGCTAGTACCTCATATTTCCATTTCTTCCCCTATTTTGGTAGGTATTTATACTTTCTAAAATATGGCTAGAAGAGAGTTTGGTGGGCCATTTGGCTCTCGATAGATATTACACCAACGTTTAACCATGCCGGTCCCCTTCTCTTCGAGGTGGGGTGAAAATTACACAAGCAATGTCCAAACCTCCCTAGCTACACTTAAGAACCCATTAGCTATGTAAGGATGGAGGAGGTTAATCAACCATTAAACATGCAATATGGTAAACCCAATGCAAACCACATTCTTATCACAAACGGAACAAGTTCTTACCATAGAATCCTTTCAAGACCTCACATTACCAATTAATCAACAAAAGATGATATGTTTACACGAATATCAAATCCTCTTTTTCAAATAGATGATTATTTGGATAGGATGAAAGATAACACCTCTGAGATTTCAAATACCTATGCTAAGATTCTTATTTTAAGGAAAACCATAACTATAACACTAAACAATTCAGACAGGGTATCATGAGCCTACTCAATTAAACCCTATGCCACAGACATCCAAACAAGGGACTCAATCCTCTCCCAATGATATCATTTCTAATATAGTGGGGAGGATTAGGAAACTAGAAAGTTCCTAGACTTCACAACCAACACATGCAGTAGGGTAGAACACGGGGTATTAAGTTGACAACAAAGGATATATCCCTTCCAATGAGCAACCAACGCAATATCTTGTACAACAAGGTTATCTGGTTCATTCAAATACAGGTGATCTTCTCACAGGGTTAGAAACACTAGGGATGGGTCCTCATCCTTCACAAACTTATCCTACATAAGGGTTGGTTGGAAGTGCATTCTCGAATGTCGCAACAATAGGTAATGCGATGTTCCCGGTTTTATGCTCGTAGTCCATATCCCGGTACTATCGCACCTTACATTTAAAAACTCCCCGAGATGGACCCATATACTATTCCCGCACCCTACAAGACATATCAAGGGACCCCATACATTCCCATCAATGCTTATTATAAAGCTTATCCAACCCCTCCTCCACCTCCTCATCAAGGATCTTCAATGGTGGAATCTTACACAATGGGTACATACGTTGAGTACTTAAAGGATCCTCTTGACTTCACCATACGTGGTGTCATGATTATGTGCCAATTGTTGGATCTTCCAAAATTTAAGGGATAAGGAGACCCAAATGCTCATATCATGGCCTACGTTCGCTTTATAAGGGAATTTCTTCCTTGGGATGTTGTAGTGGCTAAAATATTTCCAAAGACTCTGAAGCAATCACATTGGATTGGTATTACCGTATTCTAGAAGCTTCTATACATTCCTTTAGATAGATTGTTTCCGGATTCATCAAAGCATTTGACATGAACAAGTTGTTGCGTACAGGGATTAGGGAGTTCTTGCATATTAGATAGGAGAAAAATGAATCTTCCACCCATTTCATCTAGAGATGATGCCAAGTTCTCTATTCCTCTACAAGTGCACCCAACATGGACCTAGATGGAAATTTGTGATCTTTTCCTTCACTCACTCAATTCGAGAGACTAAGGAAGAGGTCCAAAATTTTCCTTTCGTAGTTATGAAAAAGTATTTTAATGTGCACTTTGAATTGACCAAGCCAGCTATTGATAGTGGGCGTAAGATTTATGGTCCCTATGGGAAATTAATATCCCTAAATAAAAATAATGCAAATGATGAAAACAATGGTGCCAACAACCAAGGACCTACGAGGGTTTGAATCACAATCATGGTGCTACCATGAATAGTGCTATTGATCAAGCTAATAATGTTGGTTTTCCAAACAATGACAACAATAACAATAAAAAAAACTCGGGCAATCAAAGAGGCCCTAACACTATGTCTTCTATCAACACGGTCAATGTAAATCATCCACCACAAAAACAAAAATAAAACCCCAAGGCCCAAACCAATATCAAAACTCTGGCCAAGGGGTAATGAATCATGGTTATAACAACCAATTTCAAAACTACAACTGAGGTTATAATCAACAACAACAAGATGCTTATCAAAGGCCAAGAGATTATGACCCTAACCTATACTATGGTTTCCATAAGGTTTGAGGTCATGACAATAGGAATTTCCATGATTGCAACAAGTTTCTATAAAGACTTCCCGAAAACCAAAGGCAACTCTTTGTAGACATGTTCCTAGCAAATCTTGAAACAAACCCACAACCTAGTCATACTGGACTTGTCACACCTCAAAATGTGAACCCTAAATGTCCTAGGATTCCCAAAGTTAATCCTTAAAATATAAATAAGGGTATTCCTATAGGAAATAATGACCATGAAGCCTCAACTTCTGACAATTCTCGGGTTTCTCCTAACCTTGGTTCAAATGATAATACAAAAATCTTAGGGTTAGTCAAGCTAGAATTTGAACCAAAAATTAATGCAACAACTCAGATGAAGGAGTATGTTTGCAACCCCTACCCACTCTTTCCTTTCCACAAGATGACGTTCCTACAATCACAAAACCAGTAGGAGCCTATGATTTAATATCGGATTTGAACAAGACCTTTTATCACATTTTGTTTCTAGATTTGCTAAAGAATTTACCTGCACATCATTCGGCATTGCTTAATGCACTAGGTCTTGGTCATCTAATCCATATTACACCACCTCCTAGCACTCAAATAAATCATATTGACTTTGAAATACATCCTCTGGGACAAAATGATAGGGATATTGGGTTTGTTTTCGATATGGACAAGATACTGACTCTGAAATTGCCCAAAGAGGTGATCCTACCTTATTTTTACAAATATGGGTTTATAAAAATTGTATTAAGAGAGCCATGATTGATGATGGGGCTACTATAAATGTGGTTCCCTTCTCTTTCTTGCAAAATTTGGGATATGGAGAGATAATTTTTCCTCTACAAGAAACACATTACGAGGGTACGACATTCTTAAAGTGACCTCGATTGGAACCATAGTTCTTCCTAGTCACACTTGGTAGAAAAACCATCTTGATGTAGTTTTACATTATCGATAGGGAAACCCGGTTATAACATGATCCTTGGGAGACCCTGGATTCATCGAATGAAGAATATCCCTTCTACCATGTTCCAGGAGATTAGATTCCTCCATTTGGGGAAGGTCTTCATCGCTCAAGGGGATCCTAAGCCTTTCGATATGCACTTAGAAAACCTCAAGAAAAATAAAGGATTCCATATGGAGTATGAACTTCCTATGAATCAGTTGAACAAACCACCTCCATCAAAAGAGTTAGCCCTAATCACCCCAGGAATACCAAAGACTGAATTCATTCACCAAAAAACATTTGAGGTGGCAAGGATAGATAAAGGTAAATGAATATTTGTGGAAGAAGTGTCCACTAAAATCACAACGGAAATTATGAAGCTTTTGGAGAGTGAAGATATGATTTTCCTTTCATTTGAACCACGTGATATGGGTAGTCTTCTTGGTTTAGTATCTCTTCCTCCGATGACCTAGGTCTAGGTATAAATGTGATAGAATTAATAAATGAAGAAGGGAATTTTGAGATTGAAATGATGCCCATCAAAACCATCTCTAAGGGTTGTTCTATTCTAAACCCCAGTTTCAACCCATGTGCTTCTTGAAACTAAGATTGTCATATCCATGGGGAAAGGCCTCATCATTCAACAAGTGTCACAAGTAAACACAACACTCTACATAGGAAATGAGACCAAACAACATAGTCATGCTCGCTCACACACAATGTCTCAAGAACATGACAAAGAGATGCATGAATGCCTCTTTCGGAAAAATGATTTTAATGATTGGATATATAAACTTCTAGGAAAGGGTTGTAAGTTTAAACTCGAGTGTTAGGCCCTGGTCAAGAGAATGGAAATTTTGAGGATGATGGTTCTTTGCTATCCAATTTTAGGGGTGAAGAATTTGATATTCCTCAACTTTATTCACCTTAGCCATCATGACATGTATTTTCACTTGTATTTCCATATGTATAGATCTTTGCATCTACATTACATTTTCATTTTCCAGTTCATTTTGTAAAATTTGAGAATTATTTTATAGAAATTCCTACAAACTTCTAGAAAACATTGGAAAAACATTCAAATCATGTCTCTTCAAATATTCACGATGTCATCAATTGTTTCCAAATCATTTTATCAATCCAAGAAAGATAAGACAAAGCTTTGATGATAACCATACCAATGCATGCATACTTGGTTCTACTTATTATTATTTTTCTAGATTAGGTGTTTTTGCCTTTAGTCTGTTCTAGAAGCATCTATCCCATATACATATCTTTGGAAATGAGAACATTCTATATATTTTTCCTAGATAAATAATTCAAATGCAAATCCACATGAAATTTTTATTTTACACATTTCTTTTCCCTACCAACCTTTGGTGTTGAGCCTGTGTCTCTTACTAGTGATGTAGGGTTGGAAAAGGAGAGAAGTGCCCTTACTCACCTATGCCTTATCCATGGTGATGAGCCCATACTTCCTACTGGTAGCATGGGGCAAGGTGTAGGGGGTCTCTTTGAAAAAATTGAAAGTTAGAAACAATTCATTCAAATATTGTGAAATCATAAATCAAAACAAAGTGAGTTAGATGTCCAAAATTCCAAAAGAGCTTAAAACCTCAAAACTAGATTTTGTCAACCAAGTGGCCATCTATGGATCTAAGTCTAGATAAACTGGAAAGCAATTCACATTCTAAACTATGAAGCAAACTTGAGTAGAGTGAGGTTGTAGTGTCTCAATTTGGTTTTATCAAATCCTTGTCTTTCTCTCATCATTACCATTCAACAAATTTCTATAACTTGTTCCCTTTCTAGCTCTTAGTGTTGATCCTCGCATATTACTAGTTGTGTGGAATTAGGAGTGGGGAAATTTCATTCACTTATCATGTCACTCTTTCACCACATTTTGCCAAAACAATACGAAGTGCCAATAGTTGCTTAGAGAAACTAAAGTTCAAAATTACAATGTGATTGCATTATCATATATCAGCATTACAAAACAAAAAGAGAGAGATCATTCTATTAGCATTCATATCCATTGCATACATTCTAAAAAACATATAAAAAAGGAAGTTCTAAACATCTAAAAGTACACACTTGAATCAAATCATAAATGGAATTCAACTCTAGGCAAGGAATAACTGAGCCAAAAAGATATATATGTACATATCATGGTGTGTCATAGTTTTGTACAATGCCATCGCACACTAGGTGCGGTCAAAATGTTCACAATGAGCACGAAATACCAAAATATCATATATGCCTCACAAAATGGAGACTAAGCAATAAAGGTGCTTTTATTATCCGCCTCTTTGAGGCCCCTTATGACCACTCTAGTTACGAATTTCTTAGGAGTTCTTCTCAAAGTCATTTAAACAATACGAGGCCAAGCCTAACATAAAATACCATTCCTAAATCAATTTCAATTCAGCCATACTAAAAAAATGGAAACAATGAATGTGGGCCTAGAGCTCAAAAATCACCAAGTCAATATGCACAAATGAATTTGGAAATGAGTTTGTTTTGATATATATATGTTCTTTTGAACTCGTTTTGAGTGTATGTGTTCACTGTGGTTGGAGCGCGGGTGTAGGTATATTTTTAAATCCCTACACAGATGGTAAGTCCTCTTGTCATTTTAATTTAGTGTTTATTTTTCAATATTTTATTTATTTGCACTTGAGTCTTCTTTTTTGTTTTATAGGTAGCGAGAGTTTGGAAAATGACATTTTGACACATAGGCGTGTCAGGTATAACTTCTAACTCCCCATTTCGGGAACACCATACTCAGACTCTACGTTTTACGACTTTTCATGGCTAAGATGCTTCTTCGAGGGGGCAATATTTACGTACCCAAAATTACATGTGCTAAATTGTCATAAAACGGTTACAAAAATACCCAATGATGATTCATGTCCTTTCAGAATATTTTCGAGTTCCTAAACCCATATAAGTGTATATTTGTAGCCTAGACATCCTTACTTAGCTTTTCTACACTTTTTCCAGCTTCCCGCTTCATTTTGTGCATGTTTTGCCTTTAGTGTTAGGACCGCCGCCTCTACCGGGCGGCGGTCCTGAGCGATTTTTCCAAATTCTCGTCATGCGTGTTTTTAACATGCGATGATTCACTTAACTTCACTTTTAGGATGCGTTTATGAACCAATTTTTCTAAAAATATTTTTGATTGTTTGGTTCTCCTTCCCTCTTCTATTTTTGCATGTGCTTTAGTTAGTTGGAACTGCCTCTTCTTGCCTTGTGCATGAAGGCACATCCCAGCCCCAATTCTTATATATTCCATGCTTTTGTTCAAGCAAAGCCATGATAATTTTATGTATCTTGCATAGTATTTCTACCACAATCCTGCTGGAAATTACATATCCAAGATCTCATTCACTTGTGTTATCTCTCTTTAACTTGCATTGCTGACAGACTTCGCCTTCAAGTTTCCATTACTCAAGCGCTTTCTCCTGTTGTTGCCTTTGAATTCCCTAATTCCTTGGACTCATATGGAAACACAAAGAAAGAAAGAGACAAACTGAGGGGACAAATTACTACACAACTAGATTTACCTCTATTATGTGAATTCCAAGTTGGGTTTTTGTTTGATTTCCTTCATTCTTACAATTTATCATTGTTACATCATATCAAATAGAGTAGAAATCAATTTCTTTTCATTTGTAAGTAATTAGTTAATTTCAAGAGGGTTTGAATATTTCATAACAACCCTTGGTGACATGATCCTCTTCTTCCCATCCCTGTGGATCTGAAGGAGAGAATATCTGTAGGAGGTTGTCTACATATCATAGATCATTTGGAAAATTTCTTGTTTTAAGTTAGTTTAGTTTCAATACACTCAAGACAGGTGAATAACCACACCGGGTTATCTTGCTTGTTTAGTTTTAGTGTAGAAATATTTTAATTATTTAGAATAGAAGCAAATTGTTGTTTGTGATTGTAATATTTCAATTTTGTGATTTGTTTAGATTAGTTTCCCTTTCAACAATAGCATAGATTGTTATTTTCAGCTTAGTTAACATGGACACTTCAAACTATTTTAGCACTTACATCCAAGTTAGGAAAATAAACCATAGGGAATTTATGTTACCCGTTCATAGCCTCTAAATCTCCTCATTGCCAACTCAACTACCAAGAGATCACACTACCAGATCTTAGTCATTGATCCTCCTATAATTAGCTAGACACATTCAATCAATCGTTTCTAGCATGACCTTAGGGGGTCGAGTATGGTTGAAGGTTGCATGTCAATTTTCATCTGTACCATTTCCTCGGGGAGCCTGTGCTTGATCGGATGCTTCTGTGTAGATGAATTTTTGTTGCCTCTGGTGGAGCAGATACACTTTGAACCATAAGTTTTGGCTTAGAACTCCATTTGGGAAAATATTTTGATTATGAGGTTGAGAACAAGGATAACACCATTCATAGTCTTGAACTAGATTATTCTGGACTAGTACAATAGCTCTAGAAGAACTAACAACAAGGGGATTCTTGAAATTTAGGGGCTTGACATTTGCGGCTTGACTTGTGGCTTGATTTTGCACCTGATTATTCCCTTGAAATGGTGGATGATTTGATTGATATTACTGATTTTGTGATTGGTACAGATGAGCATATTGAGACTGTTGCCTCTTGAGTGCTACGAATTCATTCCTAAAAGTTTGTAGTAGTGACTTGTTCTCAACCTGATCGTTAGAAGGAATAGGTGCAGTCAAAGCTGGTTAGCTAGAAGTTTATGGAACATGGGAAATGGTCGATGATTACTTGAAAGTTCAAAAACAAAGGCATGGGAGGTTTGGGTGCAATTTTCCCTACTTGGATCAAAGATTTCTCGGCCCTTATTATAACTTCATAGGCATCAAGTAGTGTGGTCCCTCCCATGGACTGGATCATAATTGCTATATCGTTGTTCAAATCTCATAAATAATACAAAAATGCATTATTAGGAGAAGGCTTTATGAGTGCTAGAATCCTGTTCCAAGTCTTTTGGAATCGGAAGTTGAAATCACTCATGTACTCTTGAGGATCTCTCTTTATGGTAGTGAGTTGTTCCATGAGCAACATGATGGTCACTCTTGTCTTCAAATTGTTTACAGAGCTTCTCCCCCAACTTGTCCCAAGTGGTTATAGTACTAGCCTCTAACCCATGAAACCACTGAAGTGATTTTCCCTTGAAGGAAGTAGTAAGGAGTCTGACCATAATGTTGTCTTCTGTAACATTATGTACTGCGTGCAAATGCTGGCCACATCAAGAATATGTTCCACATGAGTAATATGAGTTTCCCTATGTAAAAGGGTAGACTTTTGAGTGCAGCAGCAGGTATAGGATCTCATTGGGCTAATAGAAGAAGGTGGCTACATTCAATGTAGGAGATACTCACTTACTCACCATTCTAATAAGAGGTTGATTGTTCCTAGGTGGAGGGAACCTTCCATAAGGAGGAGTTGAATGACCTCTATGTGGTGATGCTATAACTGGTGATGTTGAAATGCCTCTTCTTCTTCTTAGAGGAGATAAGGATAACTCAATATGTTGATAATTTCCTTCTCATCTCTGCAAAATCTCTTGTTTGAATTCTTTGCGTAAGTTAAGACACTTTGGGATTTGAAATCTAGAGAAATGGAGTCACCAAGTACTTTGATTCATGAAAATATGAAGAGAAGTGCCAACTTTGTCCCACCGAGCGCATGAAAACTATTGTCACATGGATTGTGCACCGTTGAATCTCTGAGTGATCCCATGCAATGTTCGAACATCCCCAAGGTGTGGGACCTTGTCACCTTGGGATGAACCTCCGGAGAAGGCCGAATTCCTTTGAGACTTGGAGCACTTGATTTAAGATCAATATGCAAGGCTAAAACATTTGAAAATAACTCTAATCTACTCAATTTATGGGGCTTAAAGTTAGAGATAAACAAAAGAAAAATAAGGTGATGCACCAAGTATATTTAATCAGATAGACCTACTTAAATGCACAATCAACTCCTCACAACAATATATGATATGCACATGTCTTACAATCTTCCTCCATCTATGATTGTAAATAATAATGTAACTTTATAACAAAAAGGAGATAACTTTTCCACAAATGATATTCAAAGTAACTATATCATTTTTTCACATAGATTGAAATAAGATAATTGAGATAAAGGTAGATTAACCAATCACATCAAGGAATTAAACATTCACAAGCTATGAATTGATCAATGATTAACACAATAAACCAGATATTTCACGAGAAAAATATTTTTCTAAATATAACTAAAAGGATCAAAGTATCTGAAGCACTCTTCCAAGCTTGAAGAGTAACTCCCAAATGATCTAAAAGTCTCTTTAAAACTTAATGCATCTAATTATTTATAAGTTCAAGAGGTTGAGCCATTACAACTGAACCTTTAACTAACTAGTTACTAAAAATAGAGTGCAATTAAGTTCAAGGGAACATGCTCCCATAAATATAAAAAATTTGTTACACAGTTTGACCAAGTCAACCCTACAAATTTTATTGACTTAGAGCTTTTGGGCCATTCCAAAAATGGCCATCGGGCTTAACTGGGACCTGCAACATCTATTTCTTGTTCAGGTTTCTCCCGATACTTTTCCCACATATCCAAATGGTGTTTATAATCAATGAAATGTTTGATAATTCCTTGTATCTCTTCTTCCTCTAGCCCACACGCATAATGATTTATGACATCTGCTATATCAACCTCTCTCATAACCTTTACTAGAAGCCTTTTCAATTTGTTCACCACCTTCTTTGGCTTATGAAATTCTAACATGAAACTAATATGTGCATTGAATTAATATTAAAATTTTAGTTACCTCATCATCCTTTACTAATTTAGAGGCCTTATCAAAGTGAGCTACTGCAGCCAAGACAAACTCGAGTAATGCATGGATGAAGAAAAACCAAAGAGCGAGAGCAAGCCCATTAAATATGACTTGCATCGAAGATTTTTAGTAAGGGATTTTATTCTTTCCCAGAATTCTAGCATATCCAGTTGTCCCAAGTTCATGTCTCCAATGTTTCCCAAATATGAGGACATACATGTATGAGGGGCAACTCCTAAGAAGGTATACTTCATCTTTTCCTTTCCTTTTGAAGAAGAAGTTGACATCAGTTCGGGGTTGAACCTGATCAAACCTTGAAAATTTTATAGAAACAATTTTGAAGACTCTGAAACACTGAAGTCTAAAGGTCTGAAAACAAAACCTCCAAAAAAATCTAATTCCGAAAATATGAAGCCCAAAATCTAAACTTTTATAAGTTCCAAAACTTGAAAAGCATACCTCTGAAAGTCCAAAAAGCAACAAGTTCTGAAGGTCTGAAAAGCAACAAGTTCGAAGGTCTAAAATGATGCTAACTCTGAAAATGAACTGAAATCACATTCCTCACAAATTCCGAAAAGCACGATTACGAAATTCGAAAGACATACCTCCAAAACACGAGAATTCTAAAAATCACACCAACTCCAAAAGCTAAAGGTTCCGAATATCTGAAATGAGGTTTTTCAAAATCCTTGGGTTCGGCAAGACTCGATGCATGCATGATTCAAAACTCTCAAGATTCAATGAAAGACTAACCAAAATCTTAGAAATGAATAAAACGAACAACAAAAGCGACAATGAATTCCATGTTTAAGCAAGAAGAAGAATGGAAATAAATAATAAACAAAACCATGGAAATCTAAACTAAAAATATTAAAGAAAACCAAAAAATTACCTTGAAAGCGATGCCTAAAAGTATGATATGGTGCGGTAAAAATCAAGGTGTCAGAGTGAAAATGACGGTGAAAATCCAAGTTTATATAGGTAAACCTGAAATTAATGCCCAAAAGATGACACGTGTGGGGTGGTTGGGAATTAAATGTTATGCGGAAAGACCAAAGTTCTAAAATGTAAGCATAACCATTCTAATGTGAAACTGAAGTTTGAAACCTGAGGATCAAGTTCCAAAATTTTAGAACTTTGGGATTTCAAACTTCGGAACTCGAGAACGAAAATAGCTCAGTGTAAAGTGAGACTGAAACCGAAAACCTAAAGTTTAAAAATTTCAAAACTTTAGACTTTTGGATTTCAAAAATAGAACATGAAAATGATAAAAAAATGTCAATGAGAACTCGAAACCCGTAAGCGCAAGGTTTTGAAGTTTGAGTAACTTTGGGATTTCAGATTTCAAAACTTTAAGAAAAATTTTTACTTGCAAATGACACAAAACCCGAAGTAAGAGAACCTCGCATTCCAAAGTCTGAAATTTTGGACTTTGGAAAACTCTTGATTCCCAAAAAACTTAGGCAAGAAATTTCACGAGAATGGTAGAATTTAAAAAAACTACCATCCAGATTAAAGGTAACTTAAAATGTTAACAAGACCCCTTATCACTAAATAACCATAGAAGAAGGCACACACTACTCCCACAATAACCATAAGATAGTGAACGTGTCTTTTTAGATCAAAACAAAGAATATTACCAATGATAGATGAACAAGCTACCGCTTAAGGGATTGTTGTGAATATTGTGTTTCAAAAGGTAATTTTTTCTATGCCCTTAATCCTATACCTTATATTAGATGTGTATGGCCGAATTGTGGCTATCCTAACTTCTTATAATTTTTTCTCTTTCATATATGTTATAATATCATTAGTAGGTCGACCTTGGTAATGGACATAACATAGGAATAATATATATAGGAGTTAGAATGTAGTAGTTGATCATCATATTGAGCACTTGAGTCTTATTGTATGGTTTGGAGGTTTCTCCCTCGAAGTGGCTAAGTTAATCTACTTACATATTTTGATCATTTCTCTACATTTTGGTGTTCTTTAGTGTTCTATTTCTGCTAATATTCAATTATATCTAAGTAATCTCATTATAAGTGGTATCAGAGTCGCGATCTTAGCTAAAATTAGCTTAAAACCCTAATCGTGAATATTTGACTATATCTGCAAAACAATAGAGATTTTTTATGGAATTTTTACTATAGTTGTGGCACATTCCAAGTATAGTCCTCTAAACATTTCATAATTTTTTTCTCTAGTTTACAAAATTTGTAGCGATTTTAGGTTTTGTAACAAATTCACTCTGTAGGCTATAAATTTTGGAATTTTTCCAATTTATTTACATTTTGGAAAATGGATAAAAAATTAGTTTGAGTTTGTTCTTTGAGTTTTTCATATTTGGCTGAATTTCTCTCCAAACCCTAAACATAGAAATTTGACCTTGATCCTTAAACCCTACTAGTTTGGAGCATCATAGCGGGGCCTTCCATAAGAAGTAAAAATAATCATGTCACTCTAGGTAAAACCCCAAACAAGGATGATGTAATAATTGAGGATTTCGAGTTAGAAGGGGTATTATGGTATCCTCGGTGCAAAGGTTTACCTCAGTGGATCATAAGGTAAGCCAACTTGAGTATGATTTGTGAATCCTACAGTCTAAGATGGCCAATAAAGGAGATGTAAACAAGATCAATCAGTGATTGGATGATATCATGCATAAACTCAATACAAATCTAAAGGTTCATCATCATCTTCCAAATCAGCCTCAACTCAATCATACTCAGATCAACCAAGGTGGATCTTCAGGTCAAAGTAGTGGAAAACCTAGCCAAGGTGGATCTTATAGCCATCCCAATCCAAATCCAAATACTTTGCAGGCCCAAAACATGATGCCAAAAGTGGAAATGCATAAGTTTGATAGAAAGGATCCACTCAATTGGATTAACCAAATGGATAATTTATTTGATCTACATCAGATCTCATCTGGAAAAAAGGTGAGCATGGCATCCTTGTATCTTGAACTGGAAAATTTATCTGGTATTGATGGTTATGTGCTCAAAGGTATAAAAATGGTCTCGGTGTCACATGGATAATTTTTACCAAATAGCTAATTGATGCACTATAGTTATAGTGTGTCATAGAATTATTTCAAGCCAATTATAAAGTTACAAAAAAAATAGGATCATTCAAGGATTATGTTCATCATTTCTAAAACTTATCCTTATGTGTGAAGAATATTACGAAGGGAATTTGAATGACCTATTTATTGGGGTCTTAAAGACCACATTGAACATGAGGTGTGTATGTTTAATTTACTTAATTTTTATGATTCTATTATCATGACATGTAGGGCGATGATGAAAAATTAATTTCCAACATGAGGCACAATTTCACTAATATCGAGAGACGGTAGCACCCCAACACCATCATTCCCTCAACTAATTCGATTAACACCTCAACAAATTGAAGAAAAGAGAGAGAGAAAGGGTTATGTTTTAACTGTGACAAAAAATGGACCGGGACATAAATGAGCTAAAAAAAAGTTGTTCAACATTAAGGGACCCAATGAAGAAGAAGAGAAGTAAGAAGATGAGGAGGTAGATGTCATTGTTAAGCTAGAGGAATTAGGAGATCCCTAGCCAACAATATCATGTAATGTAATTTTTGGTATTAACACTCCCAAACCCTCAAAGTAGTTGGATTATTGAAAAATAGAGGGTACTAATGTTAATTGGACCGGGAATTACTCACAACTTCATCCATCATAATTTGGTGATGCACTTGAACTGTTTTGTTTATCCAACTCCCGAATGTTAGGTAATGATCACTAATGGGGTACCGCTTTAGTTGTTCAGAAAATACCATAATATTAAAGTCGCGATGGGATATTACTTGCTAAATAGCCCTATGTATGACATTGCTATGAGAGTATCATACATTATGTTAGGATATCAATGGCTTACAACCTTGGGAACCATTGGGATGAAATTCTATGAGTTGTTCACTTGTTTTTAGCTAGAAGAGAGGACTTTTCAACTAAGAGGATTAAAAGCAAAGTCCCCACAATTAGTGAGCTCTCACTAGAAGCAAAAAAATATTTAAAAAGGTGTAGAGGGGTTCATGGCACAACTATTTTCATTGGAAGCATATCAGTCAAATGCAGTTATACCATCAAATATGAAAGCAATTATAGATCAAAACTCAATTGTGTTTAGTGATATGTGAAAGGATTTTCCTCTAAAAAGAGACCATGATTATGCCATCTATATAGTACCATGGAGCCAACCGGAACATCAAACCTTATAGGTACCCATATGTGCAAAAGAGTGAGATTAAGAAGATAAGTACAAGAGATGCTAGAAGATTTAATTATCCATCGTAGTCGAGTTATTATTCTTCTCCAATAATATTGGTGCATAAAAAATATGACAATTGGTTCATGTGTCTTAATTATAGGGAGCTCAATAAGTACACAGTCAAAGATAAGTTTCCTATTTCTATAATTGATGATTTTCTAGATGAGTTGCATGGTGTTGTTTACTTTACAAAACTTGATCTTCATTCCAAATATCATCAAATTAGAATTAGGGATGAGGATGTTCATAAAATATCCTTTCAGACACATGAAGGCCATTATGAAATCTTCGCAATGCCTTTTGGACTCACAAATGCACCCTATACATTTCAAAGTTTGATGAATTCTATCTTTAAGCCATTCTGTGTAGGTTTGTTTTTTATTTAAAAAATATATATAATGTATGATAAACCCTAATTACATAGTAACGTAGGATAAATAAATGCTAAGTACAAAATTTGACACAAACAAGTAAGCTAATAAATTTAAAACCCTAAGTGTAAGAGACAAGATAGAAGACTTAGTTGTTTTATACCGAATGTTGGGGATGTGTAGTAGACTGGAGAAACTAAGAAATCGAAGGAAAATATTGTCACAAATTCACTCAAGTAAATTCTAGATTTTTCGTATATGTTGGGACTAGGGCACCTAGAATAGGACTAGGAACCTACATCTTTGGAGACATCTGTTGGGTTCTTGTGACCACGCAGATCTTAGAAACTATTTTTTGTTGTATTGCACAAGTGTCACTAACCTTCACTTTTAGTCACATGTATGTCATTGGTTGATTTTTGAATTAACCTATAACCATCGAAACAAATGATATAACGAAAAAACCCAAACCACATCAAATCCTAAAAAGAAAGATGCAAATGGGGAGTCAAACTAACCTTGGTGGTCACTGACTAAGAAAACTTACAACCAGAGCATTGCACTACATCTCAGACTCCATGTAGTTCTTATGTGTGTATGCAAGAATCATGCACTAGGCCGATGTAAATAGATGTGTGGATGGAAAAATGAACTTCCCTTCCTATGCGTGTATGTAGAAAATGTAGTCCCTTGTCCCTTGAGTGAAAGCTAGATAGATGCCTTGATGCTCTTAGAATTCCTTTGGATGCAACCTTAGGTGGTGATAATATATTCTTAGTGCTTGGTCCTTTATTATGGTCATATAGCTTTGTATTTATATGATTCCCTTGGTTGAATTTCACAATTGACAACTAGAAGGATGACCCATAAGAAAATAATATGCCCAAAAGATAAAAGAGACCCAAAATAAGTGAGTAATATAGAAAAGGGTTGGGGGCAATGGGCATTGGTGTCAGAGTCATAAAAGATAAAGTATCGACAATTTGGGTTATAGGGTATGAATGAATAGAAAAGAAGACAAGAAATAATGATAAGAGGCCAAAGATAGTTTTCAATTGCTAGTTTTCTCAATTAGGAATCATATGAATAATAATATGTGATTAAGACCTAGAAATGTACCCAAGTACGTGATTTTGTGTCTACATTTTCCTCCACTTTATTTTGTTGAGTGAATACTCGATAACATAAAGTAGTTTAGAATGTGTGTACCTTTATTCCTTGTAGATTGATGGTGAAAATGTGTCGAGGAGACAAGTGAAAGTGTGAAGTGATAAAAATGAAACGTGGAATGCTAAGAAAGAGGAAGTGACCTTGGGGGTGAAAAGTGTAATGTGCTGTACCATGTTATACATGTTATTATTGTAGACTTTTTTTGTGCTTGAGATTGTTTCTTCTTATAAGGATGAACCTACAAAAAGAAGAGAAAAAGAGTATTCAAAGTCATGTATATGAAAAACATGATCCAAGTATGTCAAAGTAGGTAAATATGTGAAAAAAATTAAAGGAAAGTGTGCACCTGATCCGTGAAGAGTGTAAAAGGGATAGAAAGTGACATGAATTATTGTAGAAGAGTGATTTTTTTAGGTGATTTCACGCCAAGACTGAGTTTTTTAGTGATATCACACCAATAACATATTTTTTGGATGATCTCATGCTAAGTGTGAGTTTTTTGGGTGATCTCACGCCATGACAGAAGAGTGTTGGGGAGAGAGGTCTAGTTTTACTCTCCTTCCATGATTGTTTCCCAAATTTATACACCACTGTATATGGTGTGATCCATGTTTAGTTCCATGTTGTTCCAAATGTACTGATTGTCCTAATTGAAGGATATTGTAAGAGATTGTATGAATTATGTATTCCAAGGCCAACACCTTATCCTGTGAAACTACTCTGTGAACTGTGTTGATATGAGAAAGTATTTGTATCTTCCCCAGGACATAGGCACCGAGGAGAAGTCAAGAGTGCCCAATGCAAAGTGTGTCGTATCTAGGCACTAGTGTCTGTGTTGAACTGAGGACCCAAGTCAAAATTTGGGCCATTTTTTTCTGTAGCCTATTTTTTTCCTATGTTGAAGCTGTATTGTGTTATATTTTTGTGTTGTTGTAAGGGGTGACTGCTTCACCCAATGTATGCCCCCTCATTTGGGGTGCATGGGACGTCGCTAGGAGAATGCATCCCAAAGCAGAGGACCTGATGTTGATCTGAATTTGATACCCTATAGGGGGAAGGGAATGTGCATGATATAGACCAAGGCATATGTAAACAAAATGGACAGATACATGTGTTAGTAGAAAAAGAATAAAACTTGTCATATAAAAGCGAAGTGTAATAAGAAAATGAGCATATAAAAGAGAGAAACCACGAAAATATCATGAAAAACAGGTTTCATACATGGGACATCACTCACAATGTCACAAGACAATCTATGTCGATGCATCAAAAAGCATACGGTGTGCATACAAGACAAAGGGCATAGCCCACAAATAATATAATATAATGAAAACAATGACAAACAAATTGTAACAGACAACCATGGTGGCAAATAATCCTGCAAAGTAAATGTTGCACATGAAGCACTAGTTAGCATGTTAGAAAGATAAAGAGTATGTCAAAGTGTGTATATATCGGTGTAAAGGTAAAAAAATGTGCTAGTAATAATAGGAAGTAGTAAATAATTAAATAATAACACTTGTGATATGGAATGATAGTAATGTAGATGCCCTTAGGATCCTCATTGGGATTTGGTAAGAGGTAAAATGTGAAGTATCATTGTTGTGTGTAAGGATTTGTAGGAGTCTGTATTCACAACTAAATACCTAGTGAACATGTATGTGTATATAGAAAAGATAATTGACATACTAAGTATCTATCTAAATAGTAAGCACATTGTACATGTAACTAGTATTAGAAAACAAGAGTATGTGCTACAAAGATATGTAATATGTTATCGTATGAGTAAGATGGAATGGAATGCAAAATGAATGTGACACGGGAAACGTGTCCCTCGAGTGGATGTGTATGATATGTGTGAGATGAGGTTCATTTATAAAATACCCCTCGATAGTCAAGAATGAACCATAGAATAAGAGTGTGTCATCGGGAAATGGTTTGAATTGTGTGCTAGAAATATATGATCAATGAAGCATAGAGCATAAAGAGTGTGAGTGATGTGAGGTTCATTTTAGATTTATACCCTAAAAAATTGAGTATGAACCATGGAACTAGAATGTGTCATAAGGTAGTATGATGTGTGAGAATTGAATGCTAGAAAGATGTATCGTGAAGCATAAAGCATGAAATGTGTAGTGTGTGAGGTTCATGGATGTAGTATGCCCTCAACAGTCAAGTGTGAACCTTATCATAAGAGTGCATCATAGAGGAATGACAATATAAAGTATACCAAGATGTGTAAGAGTGACTAGAGAATTGGAAATGATTAAAGGGGGATAAAGCTTCGATTCCCCCAAGTGTATGATGTAGAGTAAGCTATATAATGAAGGTGAAGGGAAAGGGTCCTTTACCCAATGTCTTAGGAGATATTGGTGTGTGACCATGCTCTAAGATTAGTGGTATATGATGTTGAAACTATAGATATGAAGGATACCTAAGAGGTGATGGAAACCTATGTGAAATAGGACCGAGGAGGTGATGAACACTTATGTGAATAATACCGCGAGGGTGAATTAGGTGGTGAAATATTATGTGAAGGGATTTCCCAAGTAGGGGACTTAGGCCAAGAAGATGGACTAGTAGAATGATGAGGACGAGTAGGTTCAGTGTGAATGGGTGAGCTATGTGTAGAATATGCCTTAGATTTGAGAGGCCCATAGGACCTAGATGCTTGAGTGATTGCAATAACAACCTCAAGAGGAGGCTGAGGCAATGGAGTGGATGATGGAACACCTTTGAGAGTGAAAAATTGTTTATCATGAATGAATTTAAGACACAAACAATTCATAAAAAAGATATCCTTATTGGAATAAAGGCAAGAAATACCTAAGAGCATATCACAACCTTTGATTGAACGTGCCACAGAAAATGGCACAAGCATGGTGAGAGGCCCAACAATAAATGGAAGCTTGACATAACCATATGAGTTGGGAATTTGATATGAGATTTGAGAGAGAGGATAGTTGATAGATGAGGAGTGTAATAAAACATACACAAATAGGGGACAATGAATTGATCATAGTATTGTTGATAGTCTAAGATCCAATAGAAACATTAATATGTAGTGTATTAAAAGAAAACGTGGCATGAAAATCATCATCAAAGAATGTGATGAGTAGTGGAGATGCCTCAAGTATATGCGCAACTAAAAATAAAGATCCCCCAAAGAAGGAGGAGGCATAACATGATATGTATGATTAGCTAAAGAATCAACCACTTGCTTGTCATGCTTGGGCAATGGATCATTGAATATTTTGAGCTTTTTTTGTCATAGGCCAGCTGTCAAAGGCTTGGGGATCTCGATTGCGTTATTTTCGATGAGATCTTGAATAAGATGTCAAATTTTTAAACATCAATAAGTTAAATGTCCAACATATTGACGATAGTCACATCTGTCATTTCCATTATAGTTATGGCCCTTAGGGTGAGATGGATCAAGATTTAGTGGTGGTGGAAGTGTAATAATATTTCCCTCGATGATTTGTGGTAATAGAATACACAGAGCACAAGGAACTTTTGTAAATGTACTCTTAGGATGTTTCCATTGAATATTTTTAGAGGTAGAAACAACTTTAAAAGTATCTTCGGTTTTAGTGGGCTTTGGAGATGGCTTGAAATTTGATTTGATTTGAAACCAATTAGAATATGATGAAGCTTGATTATGGTATTTGAGTTTTCCCATAGAGATAAGTTTTCCTTTAGGTAATTTAAGAGTATGATATAGATGATCAAATGAAGGCTATGTCTCGAAGATGACACCCTCTTGTAAAGGTGGTAATAGACTTTGGAAAAATAGATCTTGAAGTTACGAATCCACTAGTACATTAGACATCTTAGCTAAGTTGTTCTTATATCATAATACATAGTCCGCAAGATGCTCATTAGATCCTTTTTTATTTGTGAAAGTTGGGCATAGGATATCTTAGAACTGATATTGATTGAAAATGTATGATAAAAGCATTAGGCTAAATTCATAAATGATGTTACCAAATGGGTAGTTATATTGTAAAACCAAAACATACTATAATCTTGAAGTCTTCCAAGAAAGATCTTTGCTATTAATCTATGATCATCTACATAATCTAGACATGCCACATGAAATGCTCGAGAGATATTTTGAGGGTCACCATGGCCATTCAAGGTGGGAAACTTAGGGGTGACAATTTTTGAAGTGCATAAGTGGAAATGACAGTGAAAAGGAGTGTGAATGAGTAAGGTGGAATCAAGAGATGGAGATGCACGATAAGTAACTATTTGAAGTTGATGAATTTGAGTTTGAAGATCCTGATATAAAGAAGTTAAATCGGGAGTATTTGAGGAGGATCCAGGTTGGGAAACAAATGCAATAGGTTGAGTGATCAGAGCGGTAGTAGTGGGAATTGAAGTAAGAATATGAAGGGTTAAGTGGAGGCCATAACGGTGAAGAAGAACCTAAAAGGGTGAAAAAGTGGCATCTTTAGAGTTTTTTAGCCATTAAAGCATGGATAATATGTGGAAGATTTGTAGGATTGTCACACAAATATTAACGGAACTTGTTATTCCTTTCGAGTTGTTCTTGATCAATGTTGGTGTCTTCATTATAGGATTGCTCAAGTATCATATGTTTCATTTTCTTCAAGAGGAACATATTGAGAGTTGGAAAATGGGTTTTTAGATTCATCCATTGATTTAGAAACCCTACGGGAAGATGGAGGAAGCTCAATTTTCTCAAAAGACCCAAAACAACCACTATGGGTAATAGGCATAAGAATAAATCCCTAGAAAGAAGGTGGAATTTGAGTGATGGGTTAACCAAATGATTTAACAAAAATAGAATTTATACTAAACCCTTATTTCAAAGTAACGTAGGATAAATAATTTCTAAGTATAGAATTTGACACAAGCAAGAACCCTAAGTGTAAGAGAGAGAATATAAGACCGAGCTTATTTATGTTGAATGTTGAGACTGCGTGCAGAGTGGAGAAAATAAGAAATCAGAAGGGAATCTTCTCGCAAATGCACTCATTAAATTATGTAGCTATCGAATATTATGAGAATAAGGCATCTAAAACAAGACTAGGGTGCCTGTAAGTCTTTGGTGACCTATGTTGGGAACCTATGACCGCATGAGAGCTTAGAAATTGGTTTTTTCTATGTTGTACAAGTGTCACTAACCTTCACTTTTGGTCACCTATATGTTGTTGGTTGATCACAAAATTCACCTATAACCTGTAAAATAAATGATATCCTATAAAAACCCAAACCACATTAAATCCTAAAAATAAAGATGCAAATGGGGAGTCGATCGACCCGAGCAGTCACTTGACCGAGTGAACTTACAACTGAGCACTACACTACATCTCAGACTCCATATAGTTCTCGTGTGTGTGTAAGAATCATTCCCTAGGAATCCCTTGCACAAGTGCATGTGATAGCTAGTGATAATTAGATGTACTTGATGTAAATAGATGTGTGGATGGAAACATGAACTTCCTTCCTATGCATGTATTCAAAAATACAGATCCCTTGTCCCTTGAGTGAAAGCTATATATATTCCTTGATGCTCTTAGAATTCCTTTGGATGTAACCTTAAGTGGTGATAATAGATGCTTAGTGCTTGGTCCTTTAATATGGTCACTTATCTTTGTATTTATATGATTCCCTTGGTTGAATTTCACAATTGACAATTTGAAAGGCCGACTCATAAGAAAATAAGAGACCCAAAAGATAAAAGGGACCCAAAAGAAATGAGTAAGATAGAAGAGGGCGGGTCACCCGAGAAGGAAGGACGGGGCGCCTAGGTGCTAGTGTCCTATCTGGGCACTAGTGTCCGAGTTATAAAAGATAAAGCAAAAGTAAAGTATCGTTTGGGTTGTAGGATGTGAAAGACTAGAAAGAAGAAAAGAAAGAAAGAAAATAGGCTAAATATAGTTGTCAATTACTATTTTTCTCATTTAGGAATCATATGAATAGACATATGGGATTATGACCTATAAATATACCCAAGTGTGTGATTTTGTATCTATAGTTTTAGTGTTCTTTGATGATATACTAATATATAACAAAACATGGGAAGAGCACTTGCATCATGTAAATAAGGTGTTGGAGACTCTTGAACAACATCAACTTTATGCAAAGTGGTCAAGTCACATGGTTGTGTGCTTGCCCATCCATGTTCAAATCCCCGAGGCATGATGCTCCTTAGAGGTGGTTCCACCACTAGATGCGACATCTCTGTTTGTGCTAACATTGGTGGTTACTCCTCTCATTGCGACGTTAGTGGCTCCTCCTCTCACTATTGTTACTTGTGGCTTCTCCTCTCACTTCTGACGCGTTGGTGGCTGCTCCGCTCACTGTTGATGCTCCTCTCACACTTGTCTCTGGTGGCTTCTCCTCTCGCTACTAACATTGGTGGTTATTCCTCTTCTTTGTTGACACTTTGGTGGATACTCCACTTGTTGATGATGTTGGTGGCTGCTCCTCTCGCTGCTGACGCTAGTGGATGCTCCTCTCGCTTTCATCGCCGGTATTTGTCCCACTCATTGCGTTCATTATTTTTGGTCGTTGCATCTTCACTATGGTTTCATGGTTGCTTCAATTGGGTTCCTAATGGTGGTCCCCTTCATTGTAACCTAGGTTGTGGATCCTCTCAAAAAATCCTCAATTGTATAAGGATGTGGGTCCTTTCAACACCCTCGGTTTACCCTAATTCCAAAAAACATCAACTTTATGCAAATCCCTCTAAATGTTCTTTTGGAGTTAAGGAGGTTGAATATTTGGGTCACATAATATTTTAGGAAGGTGTTAAAGTGGATATTGACAATATAAAGGCCGCTTGAGTGGAAGGTTTCAAAAATCCTAAAGAATCACCAAGGATTTTTGGGCTTACAAGTTATTATCATAGATTTCTAAAGAATTATGGCAGCATAACAACACCATTGACAACTTTATTGAATAATTACTCTTTCCATTAGAATGAGGAATCTACCAAAGCATTTGAGAAGATGAAGGAGGTCATGTGTACCACTCCGAGTTCTAACTACTCCATATTTTTCAAAAACATTTATTATTGAATGTGATGCTTTGGGGTATGGTATAGAGGCTATACTCATGCCTTTCCTTTGAGAGCCATCAATTCAAAGGTAAGAATATGTCAAAACCAATTTATAATAAGGAAATTCTAGCCATATTTCATGTACTAAAGTAATGGAGACCATATCTAATGGACAAACAATTCAAATTAAATACATATCATGATAGTTTGAAATACTTATTAGAGAAATGTTTATCATCTGAAGAACAATAAAAATGGGTGTAAAAAATGTTGGGGTATGATTTTGAAATAATCTACAAGAAATGGAAGGAGAATGTAGTTGATTCTCTATCTCAAATGGATGAGTCAGTTGAGGCATTTTTGTGTGTCGTATCTATATTACAAGAATATTGGGCCAAGGAGGCAAGGTATGAATGGCGAGATGACCCAAGTACACAAAATCTCATTCAAAATATCCAACATGATCCAAACATGTCAAAAAAATTGTATGAAAAGGGGATGATTTACGGTACAAGGACAAATTATACCTATGTAAGAACTCAACCCTAAAAAATAGGGTTCTATCTCGAGATCCATTCTTCTTGATGGGGGGTATTCTAGTTTCTTGAAGACTTATCATTGAATCAAGAAATATTTCTTCCGAGAAGGGATAAAAGGGGGTGTCCAAATTTTTTTGGAAAAATGCATGGTTTGTGTTAGCATATGGATTTGCACGCATGTAAATGACATGCAACAGTGTGGGAACGAAGTCCCTCCTCAATGAAGGTGAGGTTGCCTTTATTGAAAACCAAAACTGTATTTACATATGTACATTCAAAATTGTATGTGGGGGGTGTTTTGGAACATCAATGGAAAGAAAAGTGAATGAAGGAGATGGAATGGAATGAAGGAAAGGAGTGAAATGGAATGAACTGAAAGAACATGCAAGAGTTAGGTAAAAACAGAGCCTAATATTGCATGAAGATGAAAGATGAATAACTAACACAAATAAAATGGAGTTTGAGTTAGCCAAACAAGAACGTGTAAAGGGAACACACATGAGCAAGTAGATAATCAGAGCTTGATCACTGTGAACTAGAACAACTGATTAATAATGTTGACAATAAGATCAAAGATAATATTTGCATGCAAGATTCAAACACCTAACATCTAATGAACATAAGAACATCAAATGTTACAAGAGACAATGAATGAGACACAAAGTTCGTATTTCATTAACTCCAAAATGTTTTTCACAAAAGAACACAAAGTTTCTTCTGAAACAAAGCTTGCACAAAATTATTTTCTTCTCCTCTCTCAAAGTCACCCTTTACAAATGAGCCCCTCACTTCCTTTTATAACCCAAAAGTTGGTTACAAAGTAGTTAGGGTTTTACATGATCATTAAATAAGGCACTTAAGTGACTTTGACTTTTTCAACAACTTTATTAAAAAGTGACTAAAAATAGAAACCACTTAAGTTAAAAATTCATAAAAGAAATGGGCACATGTGGACCCCACTTAAATGACTTGGATGCACACATAGACATCCTAGTCAGCAATGTGCCACCTAGATCAAGACACCTAGGATTAGTGCCTTATCCATTGGGCCAAGAGTCTACCTATCTCGATCGTACAGGAATGAACTCATTGACCGTGCTCTGCAATCCTCCAAATGACAAGAGTGTTGAGCATGAAACTTGAGCAATATTCTGGTGTGAGAAAGTTTTTCTTTATTCGTATCCATATTCACAATTCTCCACATGCTCCGAGTACCTTTCCATGGTGAAATATTCATTTGTTCATGAGACCGTAGTCGTTACGCCACCTTGGTTTGTCAGAATCCAACTTTTGATCTTTTGACATTGAGAAGATCTTCCAGGAGCCAAAATTGCAATTCACTGCTTGAAGTTATGTCCTTTGTCTTTGTCACCATCCCAAAGTGTTGATCTCTTGAGCAGAATTCGTGAGACTTCAGAGTCTTGGAAATCCATCTCCTTTGCCCCATTGTGAACGAGTGGTGTTGAAATATCATCGAAGTGATTTATGAATTCGTTGACACACACCTTAGCGTAGTATTTGGTCTTTTTTGGAGTGATGGATTCTAACATTTACGCAATCGCTTCCAAGTTTATCACTATTGGCTTGACGACCCTCTTTCAATTCTTTAAGATATCATGTAGCCAGGTGGGAACCTCTCCAAGTACCTCATTGTACATGGTTGCTCATGTTCGTTGGGAATTTATCTTCATTACGTTGAATGGGATCACCTTTGGGTGTTGCTGAAATTGGATCTTCTTGTTGTGAGAGAGATGTTGTCGCCATTTTCTCCATTTTTGGTGGTTCTTCAAATGTAGGTAGGGAAAGAAATGAATCATCAAATTTTGGTTTGAGAAGTCTGTTGAATCGCCCACAAGTTGGGCTGGTATATTCTGTGATACTTCATTGGTGAGTTCCACCTCCAAAAATTGTGTAAGATTGCAAGTGCTTGCGCTTGATCCGATACTCTGAATTGTAGTGTTGAGTTGTCAATTAGACCTGGAGAACTAGGGTGATCATGCAAAGATGAATGATGACTGGACTGAGAAATCCCTGAGATGCGCTACTTTCCCTCCTCCACTTGGTGTTATTTTCCAGACCTTCCAGATGATTTGGGGGCGACAGGAGGAGTCTTTTCTTTCCACTACCTGTGATTCTCTGTAGTTCATGTTGCAATTTGCAGCATGAGTTGAGAAGATGATTGAGCAACTCGCTTGTTCCTCTTCTCATTGCGGATGGATGGTTGTTTCTCTTCACGCTTTCGGCTTTCCACAGCTCCGAAAGAAGAACATTTATAGAATCTGATTTAGATAGGGAAGCGAATGCCGGTCGGTGCCTGTTAGTGAGGAAGTTGTTGATGGAGAACAATTTACGTGACAACTCCATGAGCACCCATTTGTCATTGACGTATCTTAGGAGCTTGTATGGTGTTCTCGTTGAATCCGATGATTCGTATGTAAGAGAAAGTCTGGTATTGAATGAACTAGGTTCCCATTTGTGCAATTTAATTTTTCGCCACATCCGAGAACCTTTCTTGCGGGGTGTTACTCAACATCCAAATGACAAAGAACACGAATATGTCATTGACACGACGGAAATGACGTAAACTCGCCTTGAACTCTAGCTAGGCACGCCTGCTTCCCTTTTTAATTTAAAAACTACTCTATTTTCCCCACGCGTAGAAAGGAGATTTTAAATCTTGTTTTATTGAAAACTCCTCCTTCCTCTTTATTTAAAAACTTGTTCTTTCTTTCACTAGACAAATGCGTGATCTTCCACTTGGTGCGTGGAGTTGTCCTTTGCTGGGCGTGGAATTTTAATTTTCTTGTTTTTAAAAAATGTTCCTTCTTGCCTTTTGGCTCGTGGAAAAATATTCTTTATTTGGAAATGTGTGGAACTACTTCTTTCTTAATCTTCATCCCAAGGATCTACAGCTATTTCATCAATCATATGATCTTCAAATTCATCCTCCTCAACGGTGTAGAAACCATAGTCCAGAATGTAAAATTTGGTCTCACAAACCTGTCAGACTCTTTCAGCAAATATGGATCAAATGGAAAGAACATGTCAAGCCTCTCAACACCTCCAAATGCCTTAGATTCGTTTGTCTCCAACATGTTGTTTGCAGTTATGAACTGTGAAACATCAAATAGATGAACTACTTTTACCTGTCACAGAAATTCCTCCACAACTGATGGCAAACAAACCTTCAATGGGTTCAGCTTGTGCTCAAGAATTTCTTTCAGTGGCAATGCTTCTATTAGCAATCTCTGTTTCGGATCATCTATAAGCAACTTCAACCGGAAACAAAGAACATACATAATCACCTGACATGTAGAATAAAAGACACCATGCAATCCGGGATTTATGGTCTTCTTCTCATTATTCTGCCGAGGTGTGTATTGCAAGCACCAATCTACCAACCTTTTTAATGATGCAGAAACCAAAAATAAAGGTAGGTATTTAGCACGAGCTAAATAGCTCGCAAGGTAAGCTGCAATAGTCATTCTTGTATTTGGTGACCGAGATTTAGTGACAAAAATGTCACAGAGCATAGATGCAAAGGTTGCACCACACGATGCTGGAGCAAGAGAGCAGAGATAAAAAATAAGGAACTGAGTAAACTTCGACTTGTGGGTATTTAAAATTGTTGACTGGAATGAATGCACAAGTGTATCATAGACCTGTGGCAGACGACCCTCATGGGCACATATGTTTAGATGATTTAATGTCAACTCCATTAAGACATCCATCTTATCTGCAATCTCACCCAAACTCTGCTTACCACCAGAATATTTGGCAAATTGTGTCGTTGCCTCACTGCCAGGTTTTCCTGGATCTTCTTCATTTTCTTCGTCATCATCCATTTCCATCTCAAATATATAGACCTTGCTTGTGTCTTCATGTAAAATGTGCTCCCACCTTATTTCAACATCGATTTCAATAAGCCTGTCCACCACCGCCATAAGTATCCTGCTACCAATGATTTCTCCAACTGCACTACTCTCTACCGTAAGCATGTTCTCCACGTACAAAGCATTCCACTTCCGAATCATGTACTCCCTTCCAAAATTAAAATAAATGAGAGGTCAAATCGCACGATTTTTTCCAATGAGTTTGTGAGGAGGAAGTTATGGGGATTAATCCAACTTCCCTCTTCCGGGTAGTGGGCTTAAGTGCTAGGGGAAATGGGGAAAGCAATAGACAATTGCCAATGGGAATGGCAAAGTGGATTGACAATCCCCGTTCAATTTCCCCATGTGGGAAATTGGGGAATTTCTTGCCCGTTAGCCAATCCAGGATTTGGCAATTGGTGGAGAAAATCCCACGTGCGGGAAAGATGAAGGAAATTGCCAGGAAAGGGGAAATCCGGGCTCGGGAAACCAAATTGTCTTCCTAGTTGGAAGTGTAAGCTTACTTCCCAACATCAAAATTTTCGAATGAACTTTTTTAATTAATATTTATTTAAATGTATTTTAATGGGATTTAAAGCCTCGAGGGAAGAGTTCTTTCCGAAAAGGGCGAACGAAGATCGAAAGCGATCACAAAAAAGCGATCACGGTGAGGGCAATGAACCACGCAAAGTAACACTTTTCAAAATTTTCAAAATTTTCATTTTTTTTATTTTTAATAATTTTGCGAAGTCAAAATTGGTTGATAACAACTTGTTAGTAAAATAAGGGTAAAACAATTAAGCCCCCATGCATTTTACACCCTCTATCAAATCCTAGCCAAAGGTGGGAAGAGGTTTCCATGGACTTTATCATAGGATTGCCTAAATCGGAAGGAAAAAAATTTAATCATGGTTGTGGTGGATAGACTCACCAAACATGCCCATTTGTGTGCCTTGTCACAACCATTTGTCATGCAAGTACGATAACATCAACCTTCATGGATAGAGTTTAAAACTACATGAGACACTAAATATTATAATAAGTGATCGAGATGCCATATTTACTTTTAATTTTTAGACCAATTTGTTTTCATGTTTGGGTACCCAACTAGCTTGTAGATTTTATCAAAGCATCCCCAATCGATGGTAAAATGAGGTGGTAAATAAGTGCTTGGAAGGATTTCTTCATTTGTTTACCTTAGATAATAAATTGAGATGGGTCCAATGACTACCACTTGGAGAATGGTGGTATAATAATTCATTCCGTAATTCATCTAAAATGTCTCCTTTTTTGGCATTATATGGGTAGCATTCACCGTCTATCACCTTATCCTTGAGATGTCGGTCAAAAATTAGGGAAGTTAAAGAGCACATTCACCACCAACAAGAGGTAATTTATAGTCTTAAGGAGAATTTGTCCATGACATAAAAGCGTATGAAGAAGGCACAACTAATCAACATCACATTGAAAGGCATTTTTAAGTTGGTGATTGAGTTTTGTGCATTTAAACCATATAAGAAAATGTATTTGAAACAATAAAAGAAGGATAACAAGATTTCACCTAAGTATTATGTCCCTTATCTAGTATTACATAAGATTGGTATTGTAGCATACAAATTGGAACTCCCTTAAACAAACGAAATACATCCAATCTTCTATGTTTCTTTCTTAAAGAAGGTAATCAAACGAGAAGGTAATAGCCTAGAAAATTTTTCCTCGAGCTCGATAAGGAGGAAGAATCATCTTAGAACTAGAATACATCCTTCGGACACACTAAAAGATGGATGACAAGGGTCATTACTGAGTATCTGATCAAGTGGAAGAATCTAGATAGTGAAGATGCCACATGGGAGGATGTAACATTCCTGCAGCAATATCTAGAGCTTCTCAACATTGGGGACAATGTTGCTTCGAAGGGGAAGGGCATGTTACACCCTTAGCCCTATATCTTACATTAGATGTGTATGGCTGACTTGTGGCTATCATAACTTATTATCATGTTGTATATCTTTCATATATGTTATAATATCATTAGTGGGTCAACCTTAGTGATGGCCATAACATAATAATAGTATATAGGAGTTAGAATGTAGTAGTTGATTGTCATATTGAGCACTTGAGCCTTATTATATGGTTTAGAGGTTTCCCCCTGAAGTGGCTAAGTTATTCTACTCACATATTGTGATCATTTCTATACATGTTGGTGTTCTATTATATGATATTCAAATATATCTAAGTAATTTCATTATAATTTTCTATGCACCATTAACATGAGTCGAATGAGTGTATAAGGCATTATGTAGTCAACATCCATAAGCACATGAAAAGTGCTAAATGTGAACCACACCCAAGGCCATCCTATGATGACTCAACCAACCTAAGGCCAACTTACCCAGACTTAAACTCATGATCAATTGGAAAAAATCAACCTACTTAGAATAAACCAATACAAAGCTAACCGCCCAAAATCATCCAACCACACCTATATGATTTTATTTCTATGATTAACAAATGAATCTTACGGAGCACCAAGACATGGAGAATGCATATGATCATGTGCATTCTCTATTAGGATTTAGTATTTAGTATGGTAAGTTAGTTAATAATATAATATATAATTAGTTTGTTGGAGTGAATTACCCAACTCACTATTATAGAATATTGCAATATATTCTAGAGAATGGAGTGGTTAGTGATATTTCTAATATATAGGAAATAATTTCATATATATGTGTGTAGTGGTTAAATTATAAGTAGTAGAAAATCATAGTGTAATAAAATATAATATATATTGAATTTAAGTTCCCGATTATTGTGTTAAACTTGTGAAAAGCTCTACCAAATTACATTTGGTATTAGAGCAAGTTTTTCAAGGGTTGATAGATGAAGCGTGGTGGCTCTATACAATTGGAGTTTTGAATATATCCACATGGAGGTATATTCTACCATGAATTATAACAACCATCCGGTGAAGACATTGTGCCATTTCTCATATCTAATGTGTTCCTGCAACATAAATACCATCTAGTGTTTATTATTTCATGCGCAGATCCTGTCATATTATCATTTAAAGGTGGATCTATTTAGTTTGAATACTCATTGGTAGGCATATTCATCCATGCATATTCATATCTCCTCTTCATGGTGGCTTGAAAATATTCCTTGCATTAAGTTGAGCACTATAAAGATCAAATCTACTTAAAACTACGTTGGAGGTTTGTGTACACTATGAAAAACTAACCGAAAATGGAGACAAACAAAAACTTGCAAACCTCCTATAATCCTCCAAAGAAAACCTCAATTAGGTTGTGAGAGCTTAGAATTTGTGTGACATTTTAAATGATTGATTGATTTTTCATGAGCTCCAGATGTGGATGCAATTTCTACGAACACAAAGATTTAGCTTGGATTATTGCTTCCAAAATAGCAGAAGTTGGAGAAAAATTAGCAAAGTAATTATACTATGAATCCAAGAGGATTTGATAGAGTGTAAGCCTACATTTTATAGAGGTAGAAGTGGTTGGAATTCAATTAAGCATTATTGAATGCACATGCTAAAAATAGCATTTGAGGAGGTTTCAGTGATTGTGGGAGTGTAAATGTCATTTAGGGGCAATAATGGAATTAACTATAAAAGTTGCATCTAGAAAGGTGGTTGTTCATGCAATTTAATTTCCCTATCTTTCTAGGATTTTAGAAGTGTAGTTGACTTGGATGAGAATGTGGAGCCTAAGTGGCTGTTGACTGAGAATCTAAGTGGCAGTTAACTAAGATGTGCACACTAGTTAATTAATTAATCATTTAATTAATAAATGATAATTAACTAACCAAAGGGGTACTAAGGACTATTTTAATTAATCCAAAAAATTTAATGTGTATGATTAATCGATTAATCACAAATGGATGAATAACGGGATGTACTAGGATAACATTGGGAACAAGCATGTAATTTTAGGGTGTTTACATTTTCCCCTCTTTAAAGTACTATTGTGAAGTAATAATGCTTTAAAGATAGTATACCTATGAAGAGAAGTGAGAAGAAATAAATGAAGCATTAGGATGCCCCAACAAGAAGGATAGTAGTTTAAAGATAGTAGACATATGCAGAGAAGCGACAGTAAAGTAATGAAGTATTAGGATGCCCCAATAAGAAGGATAGTGGAGGAATGCCCCTCAAGTGGGTGAATGACGCAACAAGGTGGTGAAAAACCACTTGATAAGAAGAAGACAAGCGATTGGAACAAGGATAGGAAAGGACCATGCTCGTAGCATGAGCATCATTTGGAGAATAAATTTAGAGCAACCTTATTTTTATTGTTGCACAATAGATTTGTCACTATGATTATGAAAGAATCAAAATGGTTAACCCAAATACACGTAAACAAACACAAACACAATAAATACAAGATTAAAAATAAAACAAACCCAATATACAAAGTAGGTGCGCAGGCATCAGGGTTATAAAGAAACCAAGATGTAATCACATTACTTGTAAGTGGTCCAAAAAGTAAACATCAAAAATGCAACATAAAGTTGAAAAATAAGACAATCATCTATGCCCCTAATGTGTTCTCGCAATGATGATTAAGTAGATGCAAATGTTCCCCAACTAGGAATAGGGAGCGGACTAGAAGAGTGGAGTTAAAGTGACTCCTTATGAGACTCTTGTTGGATCTCATTGTGCAAATGATTGAAGAGAAATTACCCAAGGAAAAGTTATATCGTGAAGGAAAAACAATTTTGTGACTTTCCACAAGAAGAGTTAGCATATCATGCAAAGGGAAGAAAATGATAGTTGTAAGATTGGAACGATCACTAGGGTAATAGATAAAGGTAAATATTGATTTTTTTGTTTTTGAAATATTTGATTTTTTTTTTTTTTGCGAGTTTTTGAAATTTTTGAAATAAAATGCATAGAAATGTAAATAAACATGAAATAAACAACAAAAGGAAAATATTCCATGGCTTAAATAAACTAGGAGGAAAACAAAACACATGCAAGTGACAAGAAAACATGAAACAAACATTGCAAACAAACCCAATATAAATAGGAAGGAACCACACAAAAGTTATATGTGAACTAAGATGTGAATAAATTTCCTGTAATTGGTCTATAACAAAGGTAAAAAAATTACAATAAAATAACAAACCGAAAGAATCAAAAGCATCGTCACAAAGTTGACAAACCACAATGATATAACACACTTTGCAATAACGATGTCTAATGAGACTTCAAATGTGTTCCATATTAAATAACTAGATAGATTTGAATGCCCCCAAGAGATAGCTTAGAATGTGAGAGTATTGGATATGGTGAAGAGCGGAGTGATTGTAGTCACTTTTACCTACTCCCTTTAAACCCTAGGTGAGTCGGCACATCACCCAACCTAAATTGGGTGCTCACCCAAGGCACGCGAAAGTGTCGAGCCCTCTTTATGAGATCCTTATAAGAATGTTCATCATTAATGGAGGAATATTGCAGAAATAGAAATACATACATTCATTCTAGCATAGAGGTAAATAAACTAGATCCAAGCACAGATGCACCATAATATAAATATATCATTATAACAACATAGAGGAATCAAATCTGAACCATGAGAAATGTGAAGAACACAAGGGTTTAGACACATAAACATATATATTTAGAACAATCCACCTTATATATTGTTTCAAAATTGTTTACAGTATCTACATTACATCAAAAAGGGGCATAGCAGATCGAATACATCAAGAAATAACATTCTAAACCTACAAAATGACTCTAGTTGAAGATTTCTAGCCATGCTCTCTCTTGTGCATCTAATGTCTCCCTTGCACCTCTTGCCTCACATCACAAATCTTCTTTGCCTCCTCTTTTTTAGATCCAAAATGCATTCTTAAATAGAGTGGGATCTCTCCTTTACTACTTCAACATCACTCAAGAGAAAACCGCATGCCAAATGTCATCATACCCTTCCATACTCGAGTACCTTAAACATGCAAGTGTTAGCTAAGTCATAACTAACTCTACTTTACATCTCTTAAACACAATGATTATATCCTGGAATATTATTTCCTTGGCTGCAAGTCTCCATGTTCTAACCTTATCCACTATCATTCCTACCTGTATCCTCATGTTTTTTCCATGCAACACCATAACCCAAAATGCGGCTAAGTCTCAAACCCTTTTCTTCTCCTGGCGTAACTTAGTTATCCTCGCGGTCTATGTCCAACTCTAGCCCCTCATTCCAAAACTGGAAAACTATTCAAGATGTCCATGCATAAATTAGTTATCCATATGTGCTCTTCCTCATATGCCTTCTTCCTACATTTTCTTACACACGCATTGATCCTCTGCTCCGAGACTTAGTCATTTTTATGGGTTCAATAGTGATGCTTAGATACTCCAAACAACTCTTGTCGATCCCATTGAAGATTGATTTGTATTGGATTTAATCCACGTGTGCCCTAAGCAAAGTTATATTGTGAAAGGATAATTGACTGTCAAAATATGATCTGGAATGATCATGAGGAGTGTCATCAAATGGTGAAATTGTTGAACTCTATTATCCATTTGCTAAAAATTGGTCAAACATTATTTGAATGGTTTCATTGTGACAGCTTTTATAGCTTTTTTGTCTTTGGAACAATTTTATATTACTTTTGTAATTTTGTGAGACATTTTTGAATGTTTTTGGTATTATACAACTCAGTGGAAAGGGTGCACTTCTTGAAAGCAAGTGAAAATAATTAGAAGCATTATATTACATTGGAAAAAATGTATATGATAAAATTAGAGGGTGTTTCAATCCACTTATGGCTCCATGTAACTAGGAAGATGTGAGGGCTCATCATCAAGAGCCAAACGGGACATGAAAATGAGATGAATAGTGATATGAAAGTGAAGATAATAGATGCAAAGACACAAGGTATAACAATGACCCATATGAGAAAAAAAAGTAACTCATCTCTAGTAAATATTATCGACCGATTCCAAGATGATTCCACTTTATAGGTTTTGACTCAACTTATATCTCTGTAGTAGATGGCTTACTTGAATGGAAAATCTAGTTGAAGGAATTGTTGTATTGTTTTAACATGAGAATATAAATTACTTCTTGGGATATTTTTTATCAAGCACTTTGATTAAGATTACATAAAGGATTTATTGGTTAATTTATTTTTTTGAAGGACCCCTACATATTTCCCCATGTCACTAAGAAGAGACAAGTGTTCAACACCAAAGACAAAATGTAGGTGAGTAAGGACTTCCTCTATTCCCAGTCTCATACTACTAGTGAGAAGCATGGGCTTATCACCGAAGACTACGAAGGATGAAAGGTTTTATGAATTTATACTTTTTTATTTTTAGATAAATTGAATTTACCTTGTATGTTGATAATGTGCATGTTGGGAAGGAACATTTTGCCCCCAAGTCTCAACATCAAGAGGCTAGTAGAACACAAGGGTTTAACACCATATATTGATATGGATGATAAAAAAGGACTGGGTAAAGAATTTTGGTGCTTTCAGTAAAGAGAGAGCTTATTTGAAATGATGAATGGCCATCAATAAGCTTTGAGACAAAACCGTAGGTGAAAAGATCTAAAATGGTAATAACCATAACAAGGATGAGACACATAATGTCCAAGTGGAACATGATTAACATGTGTCACAAAAGGTGAAGAAGGAAAATATATGATAATGGTATGAGTATTATATATGCCAATAGATGGAATTATTAACATTATTTGGATGGAATTTTCCATTTCCGATTTGTAAACAAAGTGATTTAATATTGAGTTTTATGCTCTTTTATGATTTTTAAGTTTTCTCGAATGTTTGAGATTTTGAAATGGAGTCGGCGAAAGAGGTCCATATTTATTTAAGTTGAAGGGTCTTGAAATATGAGACTTGTGTGGATGAAATCCAAGTCAAGAGGGGATTAAAAAATTCGATAAGTCTTGAAATGTGAGACTTGGGCAGAAAAAGTCCAAGTCAAAGGAGGAAATCCAAAGATTTGATAAGTCCTGCAATACAAGACTTGGGTGGACAAGGTCCAAGTCAAAGGTGAATCAAATGATTTGATGGGTCCTGAAGTACTATACTTGGGTAGATAGATTCCAAGTCAAGGGATGTGTGACTAGATAAGTCTTCGATGAGATCGAGAGACATATGCGATGTTAGAAGAATATTGTTGA
The DNA here is from genome assembly GCA_018340775.1 of Taxus wallichiana var. yunnanensis. Taxonomy (NCBI): domain Eukaryota; kingdom Viridiplantae; phylum Streptophyta; class Pinopsida; order Cupressales; family Taxaceae; genus Taxus; species Taxus wallichiana. The sequence goes on along the minus strand of CM031234.1, from coordinate 596,287,442 downwards.
CACGGGAATATGTTGAGATTCATATTCACTTGTGAGTGAAAGAGTGTGAGGAAAGAAGGATTGATCTCTAGATGTATACCCAGGGTTCCTTGTAGGTTGTAGAAAGGAGATATTCAATGTTACTCCTTCTAGGTTGTGAATTAGTTTATTTAATGAAATATTTGTAATTAAAGCTTGAAAAGGTTGTATAAGGATATTCCTGGGTATATGTACCTCAAATAATGTACTCATGTAGATGTCTTGAAAAGTAAGGTTTCTCGTTGATGATATGCCCACAAGATTGATCACTTGAGGTAAAATGGACATAGAAGGTTGCATTATCACAAGTGTCCAAGCTTGTTGTGGTTGTGGGTAAGTGCATGGAGTTGGGGGGCCAAAAGCGGACAAAAACCTGAAAAAAAAGAAAAATGCGTACACGTTCTATTATAACGCGATCACGTTTTAAATTGTTAGGTTTGGGATTTACCGAGGCATAACACGTACATGTTATAACACGTACACATTATTCCTACTATAAAGAAAAAAAGTGGCTTGAGCCTCTACCATTTTATCTCCCTCAAATGCGAGTTTCAGAGCTTAATCGTGCCCTTGCATTTTTTCATTCAGTTGGATCTCAAGCTCAAAGGATCATTTCTGGATCACTAGGAAGATCTGAATCGATGATGGTGCCACAGAGAAGAGGTAAGCACAATTATTTTCTCAAAATTGCATTGAAATATGATAATTATAGATTAAAATTTGAATTGAATACATATTTTTATTGTTACAATTAGAGGTCGAGGGAATCAACCACAACCAAACCCTACTATTCCTGTCATCCCTCCGACACTCCCACAATTGCTCAACATCCCTTGGGTAGTCAAGAAGATTTAGCAGCCCACATAGTTGAAAACAAAATTGAAATTGAGGATTTAATCAAAACAATGAGGGATTCACAATCTACAAACCCCCACCGTGCCTCTCTTGCAAACACATTAGAGGAATTACTTGTTCAAGTTGAGGTGGCAATGGAGAAATTTGTTCATTGGATAACTTACAGAGAGGGTTGTAGGGTTTATTATTCCAACAAATTGTCATATGTGGATGTAAAGAAAAAAGAAATTTCAAAAGACCTCATATGTGCCTTACTCATGGACCCCCGCACTAATTTTCTGTTCCGTTGTCATGTAAATGGTTTCCCATCCATTGGTGCAATAATAAGTTGATTAAAAATAATTTTGGGACCGATGGTTGATGGTGTTTGATTTTCCACCTTGTAATAACAACGAGGTGCCACTATACTTTCTGAGGAAACTCTATTACGAGTTTATCCTTAACGAGATCCCAAACTATTTTGATTTCTAAGATTTTCAGGGCCGAGGAAAAGGATCTGCACAAGATCGACCGGGTACACAACGTGCACCTATTCAGTAGGGTAGATTCCCCGCACAGAAGCCCCCTCACCCTGAGATTGTCCCTTAAGCAGTGAAGGAGACATTAGAGATTGATACACTCCACGTGCTTCAGGGACTATTTGCGACCCTTTTTGACATATGAGGGATATTTCTTAGCCAGATGTCATGCGGAGGTACATAGAGTATTCCCTCAGGGAGTACTAGCATGAGGCCACATATTTGCTCGTCATGTGGTAGCATGTGTTTGGGGCTCGAGCAGGATGATACTTTCATGCATACTGATTTTAGTGCACTTGGTGCTAGGGGTGCACACGATAATGTCCTTATGTCAGATGTCTTTTTGAGTGAGACATTTGGATTACATTCATCGGCGTCACCTTTGCGGAGTAAATTTTTATGTTTTGTTATGTGTGTTACAAATTTTTGAAGTACTTGATTTACTTATATATGTTAAATTTTTGAAATAATTGTATTTGTACATGTATATGCATTGATATTATAGCGCGTGGGAGGTGCATCTTCATCGCGACCATAGGTGGTGAGCACCATGCGTACACATACATTCACATAGGTAATTTAGAATGTTAATTATCTAAAAAAATTGCATACATGTGTGTGTGTGTGTGTGTGTGTGTGTGTGTGTGTGTGTGTGTGTGTGTGTGTATTAGTTTTGAAGTCAAATATATGTATGTTCTTGTATGTCCATCTAAATCATGTGATATACATGTTTGATAAAGATGTTGACTTCACTAGACATCCCACCATCTATGTGACAAGTAGATAAAGGTGTTGCTATTGCAATTTCATCTGCGCAACAACTCACTGAGGTATTCAAACAACACGTAAATTTTGTTAAATTTCTTGTGTAATTCATATTATGTTAAATTACATGTTAGTAATGTCTTTCCTTGTATAATTATTAAATTATGTTAATAATGTCCTTCATTGTGTATATGCAGAGTTACTGCATGTGTAGCAACCTTGTTAATTTGATTCATAGGCGTGGTGGGGTAAAAACAACAGTTCTATATTGATAAAATTAGTTAAAATTAGTTAAAATTAGTTAAAATTATGTACATACATGTGCTTAGTTTTATTTTCACTAATTCGATGCTAGATTTTCTGATCTTATGTGTATGTAGGGAACTTCAACCCTCCATTTTGACTTCGAGGGCACGGAATCCTCCATCTCATCGTCTTCGTACCCCGTCTCAGTACTACAGAGCTTCCGATGAATCATCGAGCGAAAACTTGTGGTAAGTTTGTGTATTTATGTAAATACTTTCATCCTAGCATGGCCTTAAATACATGTTGAAAACATATATAAATTAAGTTTTGACAAAAAAACATTGTTTGCATTTACAAAGTAGTATTCAGCAGAAGAGAACTCGAAGCATGGGCTCGGATGATCCAAAGTCATCTCATAGATCTCCATCTTCATCTAAGGGAGGGCCTTCTTCAAGCAAGGCCAAGAGAGGGATAGATTTTGATGAGTAGGAAATATATATGTCTTACATGACATTGTTTTTGTATGCCTATGTGCATGGCATTGTATTTACGCCTATATAGCATTTGAACTTGATGGTATATGACCTATTTGGGCATTTTGTATTTATTATGCACATTAAAATACTATTTGAAACTTGATAATTTTGTATGAGACCTTACATTTCTGATATTATTTTCACATGAAACTAATATGATGTGCACTTGACAATATTTAAGACATTATGGATTATTTTTTCATTTATTGGTGATGTACATGTACTAGCATTTTCAATGTATAATATGCATAAAACTTTGGAAATCAATATTTATATAATGTATGTATATAAAGAGTTACCTAATCTGAGTAATTATTCATTCAATTTATCAATGTGTATATGTGTATTTACCTTACTTGTGCTTCTTCTTGCTCATGGTCTCTTTGTATTGGTTCCTATCTTATCATGCACTTACTACATTTTTCTATGCTTCTTAGTCTTCTCCCCTATTAAAACACTCGAGAATCGTCACAATTTGATGTCTTTCATCTGTTGATATTTTGAGAATGTCTCTCCATATACGTTACTCCAATGCTTGAGAATGTCTCCGGATGTAATGACATTATGATTTAGAAATTCAATGATTCTTGATTGTCTAATCTGTCCAATTCATGTTATTACTTTTAAATCGGGCTACCTCATCCAGGCATAGTCCCTTAAGAGCCCTAAGGCCAAAACACGCTATATCTTTGACAGGTGATTTCTCAAACTCCATGGCACCTAGAGATGTCTTGTCAGATCCAAGACCTCCATTTTAGGTCCCTCTACGAAATCCTCTTGTGGTTTTCTCCATCTCCATTTGGTTCTCTCGATGTCCTATTGTTTGTAAACACGCGAAATAGTGTAGTCTAAGTCAGTGTAAGGCTGCTAGATGCTGTATTTTACAAACGGTAGCTTGTGGGACCGAACTGTCTAGGCCAACACATCCAAATGGCATGGTGAATGGTAGTGGAAGCTTTTTTTGGTTCCTTACACTCCCTGTGCTTTTAGGGCTACCTCGTTCGAGCGTAGTCTCTTAAGAGCCCTGAGACCAAAACACCTTATATCTTCGACATGTGATTTCTTGGACTCGTGGCACCTAGAGATGTCTCGTTAGATCCAAAACCTCCATGTTGAATCCCTCTACGAAATCCTCTCATGGTTTTCTCCATCTCCATTTGGTTCTCTCGTTGTCTTATTGTTTGTAAACGCACGAAATAGTGTAGTCTGAGTTAGTGTAAGGCTGCTAGATGTTGTATTTTGCAAATGGTAGCTTGTGGGAATGAACCATCTAGGCCAACATGTTTGGATGGCCTGGTGAATGCTAGTGGAGGATTTTTTTGCTTCCCTACCTTGCCTGTGCTTTCGGGCTGCCACGTCACGTCCGGCATAGTCCCTTAAGAGCCCCGAGGACAAAATACGCCATATCTTGACGGGTGATTTCTCAGACTCTGTGGCACCTAGAGATGTATCATCAAATCCAAAACCTCCATGTTAAATCCCTCTACAAAATATTTTCATAGTTTTCTCCATCTCCATTCAATTCTCTCGTTGTCCTATTGTTTGCAAATACTCGAAATAGTATAGTTTGAGTCATTGTAAGGTTGTTAGATGTTGTATTTTAGAAACCGTAGCTTGTGGGATCTGAACCGTCTAGGCCAAAACATTTGGATGGCCTAGTGAATGATATTGGAGGCTTTTTTTGGTTCACTACGCTACCTATGCTTTCGGGCCTACCTCGTCCCGGCGTAGTCCCTTAAGAGCCCCGAGGCCAAAACATGCTCTATTTTTACGAGTGATTTCTCAGACTCCATGGCACCTAGAGACATCTCATCAAATATGAGACCTCCATGTTGGGGCCCTCTACAAAATCCTATCACGGTTTTATCCATCTCCATTCAGTTCTCTCGTTGTCCTATTGTTTGTAAACACACGAAATAGTGTAGTCTAAGTCAATGTAAGGTTGTTAGATGTTGTATTTTGCAAACGGTAGCTTGTGGGACCAAACCAACTATGCCAACATGTTTGTGTGGATAGGTGAATGCTAGTGAAGGCTTTGTTTTGGTTCCCTATGTTGCCGTGCTTTCGGGCTACCTCGTCAGGCGTAGTCTCTTAAGAGCCCTGAGGCCAAAACACGTTATATATTCGACGGGTGATTTCTCAAACTCCATGGCACCTAGAGACATCTCATCAGATCCGAGACCTCCACATTGGGGCCCTATATGAAATCCTCTCACGGTTTTCTCCATCTCCATTTGGTTCTCTCATTGTCCTATTGTTTGTAAATGCGTGAAATATTGCAATCTGAGTCAATGTAGGGTTGTCAGACGCTATAGTTTGCAAATGGAAGCTCGTGGGACCAAACCAACTATGCCAACACATCGGGGTGGCTAGGTGAATGCTAGTGGAGGATTTTTTTGGTTCCCTACGCTCCTCATGCTTTCAGGGCTACCTCGTCAGGAGTAGTCCCTTAAGAGCCCTGAGGCCAAACACACTATATCTTCGATGAGTGATTTCTCAAACTCTGTGGCACCTAGAGACATCTCATTAGATCCGAGACCTCTAGGTTAGGGACCTCTACAAAATCCTCTAGTAGTTTTCTCCATCTCCATTCGGTTCTCTCGTTGTCCTATTGTTTTGCAAATGCACGAAATACCTGTAACTGAGTCGAGTGTATGGTGTCGGACACTATAGTTTGCAAACGAAATCTCGTGTGACCGAAAAACTACGCCAACATGTCGGGGTGGCAGGTGAACGCTAGTGGAGGATTTTTGGTTCCCTACACTACCCGTGCTTTCAGGGCTACCTCGTCCGAGCGTAGTCCCTTAAGAGCCCCGAGGCCAAAACACGTTATATCTTCGACAGGTGATTTCTCGGATTCCATGGCACCTAGAGACGCGTCTCGTCAAATCCAATAGCTCCATGTTGGGGCCCTCTACAAAATCCCCTCATGATTTTCTCTATATCCATTGGTTCTCTCACTATCCTATTATTTGTAAACGTGTGAAATACCGCACTCGAGTCGGTGTACGGTTCATCATACGCTATAATTTGTAAACGAAAGCTCGTGGGACTAAACCAACTACGCCAACACATCGGGGTGGCCAGGTGAACACTAGTGGAGGATTTTTTTTGGTTCCCTACACTTCCCGTGCTTTCAAAGCTACCTCTGCCCAGGTGTAGTCCTTAAGACCCCTAAGGCCAAAACACACTATATATTCAACGGGTGATTTTTCGGACTCCGTGGCACCAAGAAATGTATCGTTAGATCTCGATACCTCCATATTGGTGACCTCTACGAGAGCCTCTCGTGGTTTTCTCCATCTCCATTTGGTTCTCTTGTTGTCCTACTGTTTGTAAACGTGTGAAATATTGCAGTCACGAGTAAGTGTAAGGTTGTCATTCAATCGCCAATCCTGGATAATATAGGTGGTGAAATGAGAATTTTAATAAGATATTTTTACAATATAGGTGGTGAAATGAGAATTTTTCTTTGTTGTTCCTTTCTAATATTTAATTTCTCTTAGCTTCACTTGGCTTTGAGAATAATAAATTCTCTACAGACAGTGCCAACCACGTGAAGGTGGAAGCTTTTTGGCACCACTAACCTACTTAAACATGTTAGTAAGCAATTAAATAGAATTTAAATCATACAAAATTTAAACAAAATCATTTAAGTAAATATTCAAATTAAATTCATGAAGAACATACCTTTACAAATTCAATCCAATGAACCATAGGGATCAACTCTATTCTTGATAAAGAGCAAGAATTACTTCATGATCTCGATTTACGAACCTTCCACAGATTCTTGTTTGATGGCCGACCTCGATATTTGATCAATTTAATATTTTTGTAAGGACCAAATGAATAGTGAAGTATCTTCGATGTACTTAACAGGTCTTCAAACAACCAAATATTTTATTTTTGATAGGATATCGTCGAAGCCAAGTTCCGGTGACTACCATCGACCAAGTGGGATACTCAAGGTCTTCACCACTAATGACCGAGGAAGTCATTTTTTCCCCTCTACACAATGAGACAAGAAGTAGTTTGTTTCCTCTTCATTAAATTCCGTCACAATAATCGCAAAACGCACGTACCCTATGTATCACAAAGTAAAATTGTTCGGTCAATTTAAAAATACATTAAGAGTTGACCATTTAATAATTTATAAATCTAAAACATGGCATGTACATATATGTATGTACATTGTTGCACTAAATCGAGACTTGGTCAAAGTCGGGTGATGTTGTCATTTGATTTCAAGACCCCTATAGACACCAAATTTGTGTCTTACCCCCGTGCCCCGCATCTCATTTCGCAACATAACCTCATCACCTAAACCTTACACAATTATTTATTAATTACCTTATAATTAATAAATCCACATCGCCATACCTCAAATGGCCACCTCATTTCGCCACCTCATCATGACCTAGTCCAAACCCTAAACTAACCTAATTAAGACCTATAACTTGGTCTACATCCACACCCATAACTAATTACTCCTCACCCGCACCTAAAACCAACCTCATAATGACTTGACCAAGCCCGCAACTAATCCCTCAGAGAAAAGGAGAGAAAGCTGGCTATTTTACTAAAAATAGCCTACTTTGACTTGACCGATACCGGTTCCTACTCGACCGCCGTCGATTACTTAACCGCCTTCGGTTCCCTGTAAATGACCGCTCCCAACCAAAAACAAAGGGTTGGATTTTCATTTGATCTAAAAATGAGAAGTCATTGGAAGGATCTGGAATTTACTTGGCTGAACAGAGACAAGTGAAGGAAAGAGAGGAGTTTGCAGAGAAGGACATCAAGCCCAAGCGCAATCGAATAACCAGAGCCAAAGCCATGACACTCATCCAAGCATCAGGAGAGGAGATAGCTCATCTCGGATTGTCAGACCATCCTACCTGAACCCTGCCTTCATCATCACAGTCCTTGAACCTACATTTTTCATCAGGAACTAGTAAGTAAGTCTTATACGTTCTTTTAATAATATTTCTTGGATTTCTGAATCACAGTAATTACAAGTCTACTCCCGGATCCACTACGCGATAACACCCCCATCTAACTATCATTCCTCTACCCCTACACTACACCCCAAGAACAGCTCCCATACCCTCTAAGCCTTCTCTATCACCCCAGTTACCCATCCCCAATCATTTACTAGCCTTATAAACACCATAGTCATCTTATAGCCAACCTTTTACCAAACCCCTTAAATCACTACCCCTACCGATATCGGTTATCATCAACCTGCACAAGGTGACCCGGCCGCGTCGGTCACCGTGATTCAAAACCAAGACCACCTTTTTCTATTGTTTTAACGAGGTAAACAAATTGTAATTGGACAATAGCTTATTTGTTAGAATTTGTGTTAATTCATATTAACAAGGAACCGACCACCTTTGAAAGGAAGTCTCATATTTACTTTGGGCCTAAAGGCGGTTCCTCACTTATCATCTAATTAGAATATGGTGGTCTTGTATTCTTACTTGCAGTAGTCCTTCCCTGACAAAAAGGAGTTCTTCTCTTGCAATCGATCTCGACATTCAACAGGTATTCCTCCTAGCCCTAACCCTTATCTATTTCTCAAAGGACCTTGAAAGGATAGAAAAGCAACTCTATTCCAAAACTCGAAACATTCTCAGAAATCTTTAAGGCGAAAATGGACCCTACAAGTTGTAATGCTCATGAAACTTGATGTGTGTTGAGTGGAATTAGAGGTCTACAAGTCCATTCATCCACCCACTATTATGACTCACATTCATTCCATGAAAATCAATGCATGATATACGTAAACATGTCATGTGCCTAGTATAAATAGTGCCCAAGCATTTACATCCGAACTACGGAATGAGTTCATATCACTTGATCCTACAACCTGTCATACAATCTTCAAATTTTTCCAAATGTTGTTCCTCTATCAACCAAAAATATCTATGAACCATGATATCTCTTGAGATTCATGGCCCATTTTCTCGACACACCAATTAATTATGTTTTTGCATTTGTGAATTTAGCACCATCCTGAACTTTAACTCTTTTCTTGTAAGTGCTTTTTTCACACATGCTCTCCTTTCCATGCCCCGCCTACGCCAAGCAAAAATCCAGATATGTTGTACATTTGTTCCTTTGTGCATCATTCTTAGCCAATAAAACATCTCGTGCATTCTTGAATTGTGATGTGCAATTGTTCGACCAAATGTAATGTTCATCGAAACTAATGTTCCTCTCATTCAAGTTCGCATAAAACACTGGATACACCCTTGTACATATTCTCGTAGAATGTGTCCGATCATCACCGATGTAGAAATGATACTCTCTTAATATTTTTTGATCTTTCTCAATGTTTTCAGGAGAATTCATGAATGTTATATGCATGACAAAAATAGAAACTTGCACCGAGTTATAATATTGAGACTCGAACCTCCATTTGTGGCTACAATGTGTAATTCTCTATGAAGTCAACTTCCTCCTCGAAACAATAGTACAAAGTGGGAATGTGTCCTTGCTTAACTTGAATTGTTCATCCAACCATCAAGCTCTATGTGTGTGCCTTGCATACTCATAAAAATTTCCCAACTCTCGGATCAATGTCGACCTTTCCATCACCTTCTTAAAAAGGACATTGCCTTTCAATGGAGCGAAGAGTGTCACCAAGCCTTTGAAGCTCTCAAATCCTATCTCTGCAGCCACCCGTGCTTATCCCACCTCAGATGATCGCCCTTTCTACTTTTACCTTTCGCCACCGACCATGCTATAGGAGCCATGCTCGCACATCGGGACTCGGCACATCGAGAACAAGCCATTTATTATATAAGTCGTACTCTCATGGATTACGAAACTAGGTATACACATGTAGAAAAATTGTGCCTAGCCCTATCATTCGTAGCCACCAAACTCCGACACTACCCGCTGAATCACAAATTTTTTTCATCACCAACACGGACCCCATTCATTATATGTACACCAAACCATATCTAAACCAACGCATCGCCTGATGGCTTATACTCCTCGCTGACCTCGACCTTGAATTTATACACGTAAGTCAATCAAAGGAAAAACTATTGTAGACCAACTCGCGGAGGCCCCTTTACCTGGGGAACAATTTACCAATTTTAATTTCCCGACGAACTCATCGCTACTCTTTCACTCGGGAGGAGTCGTATCCAATGACCTCTTCTTCAATGGATCCAAATGCCAGTAGCGCAATGTAGAGGAGCCGGGCATTGTTCTCATTCCTCTTGATGCCGAGCCAATGCCTCTTTCATTCGGCTCGATTTCCCCTACACTAATAATACAGAGGAATACGAGGGCCTTGTTTTGGGTCTCCAGGTTGTGTTACACTTAGGTGTCAAATCTATCAATATTTTCGGCGACTCTCAATTGGTAGTCAATCAAGTTATGGGCATCTACCAATGTAAAAATGAGGAACTTCAAAAGTACAAACACTACGTAGATTCACTTTTGACCTTATTTACTCATTATTCTATCCAAACCATTCCCCGCTCCACTAACAAATTTGTGGATACTATGGCTTCCTTAGTCTCGCAAATTCTGCGTCACCAACTCGACTCGACATATTCGTCTTGGTCCAACAACTCTTTGCCCCATCTTATTCAACCCGGTTGTTTCAGATGATAAATAATGTGTCTGCTAATTTGCCGGATACCTGGTATCACCAATTTCACGACTACCTTACAACCTCTGTTCTCCCACCTGACCTTACTAGTAACGGCAAACGTGCTTTTCTTAAAGGTGTTTCTCGTTATGTTGTCATGGGGGGACTCCTTTATAAACGTGGCTTTGATGGCATCCTCCTTCGATGTCTAACCGGCGCGGAGGTCACCTATACCATCCAACAAGTCCATGACGGTATTTGTGGTGGACATTTTAGTGGCCTTGCCGTGGCCAAACGGATCCTTCGCCTAGGCTATTATTGGCCTACTCTTAATAACAACTGCTATGAATATGTTAAGCATTATGTTATGTGTCAGCAACATGCCAACCTTCAACATACTCCTAGCCATCCGCTACAGGTCACATGAGATCTTTGGCCTTTCTCACAATGGGGTTTAGACCTTATTGGTGAGATTCATCCGCCTCTTCGCAACGTCACCGATGGATAATCACAAAGAACCGAATATTACACAAAATGGGTGGAGGCCATTCCACTCATTTCAACCAAAAAGAAAAAATCGTCGAATTCGTTAACCATCACATTATCTCTGTCATTTTGGTGTTCCTCATCCCCGATAATGATAATGGTAAATCTTTCAAAAATAAGTTATTACAAGACCTTTGTGACAACTTTGGTATCAAACTTAGTTTCTCATCACCTTACTATCCACAAAGCCAATGGTCAGTGAATCTTCTAATAAAACCGTAACCAAAATCCTCATGAAAGTTGTTAATGATTCGGAATAAATTCATCATTTCAACTGGCATGATCATATCCCCTTTGCCCTTTGGGCTTATCATACTAGCATTCGTACCTCCACTAATGCCACACCATTTTCTTTGGTCTATGGTACCGAGGTGTCTTGCCTCTCGAAATACAAATACCCTCCTCGAATATCTCTTCGGATATTCTCACCAACGATGATTTCCGCCAAGAGCGGTTAGCCCAATTAGAGCTTCTTGACGAGCGTCGTCTTACGGCTCTTGACCACCTTCAAATCTATCAAAAACGCATCAAGCGTGCTTATGATAAGTGACTTCATGAGCGTACCTTTAAGGTTGGTGATCTTGTCCTCAAAGAGAATCAACATGTAACCAAAATAGAAAAGAGCAAACGTGGAAAATTTGCTCCTAATTGGATTGGGCCTTACATTATCACTCACACTTATGGATCAAGCACTTATCGTTTAGCTTCACTTAATGGTAAACCTGAGCCTGAGCCCCTTAATGCCTTGCATCTTCGACCATTCTACTGTTGAATTTAGTGTTATATCACTTCTTATCTACCTTGCGCTCATCCCTTGAGCTCATTTACCACCGCATACACTTTGTTTCCTACATCTCAAAATCAAATCAAGCTCACATGGTTTGATTCTCACCTCCCCTTAAAGATGCCTTCCCCTTTTTAGTCTAGTCCATGACTTCAAAGTATCAAAATGACACATTCTTAATTAAACACTTATGGGATTTTCTTGAGTCAAACTTCCTACAAAACTAGATGCTTTATGCCCAACGGACATCTAGACCTCTAAATTATACATAGACTGCTCCCTCGAAGGACAGCTATATGCCAAACTATTGCTGCTATTATATATAGACTGCTCCCCGAAGGACAGCTATACACAAATGCCGCATCTGCTACTATAAATAGACTGCTCCCGTGAAGGACAGCTATACACAGTCAGCCTTTATCAGAAGCTTCTCACATTGATCCACGTCGTGAAGACCTCAAGAACAACAAAATATATATCCCATGTAGACTTCCCGCATCGATCAGTCTATGTCCAAAAACATAAAAAGTAGTATTTCAAAAGCACTTTTGAGTCATGGACTTGTCTATTTAGGTTTGGTCCTCTTTCGTCGATAATCACCTCAGTAACAAGCTCTCAAAGACCCTCGCCCATATCTACCACCTCACCTCACCATTTATCAAAGCAACAAAACTCAAGGGACGTGACGTAATACCCGATATATTGTGATTATACAACTCTTTTCACCTATCGACTTCTCGTCTATGCAAGGTACCTAGAGGTTCAAGCTCATTCTACGTTGTTATGTGGTTTGTTTAGCTCTTCTCAACTACGGGACACTTTTGCCTCTTTTGCTCGACTCTAGGATTGTGTGTTGACCTTAATCAGGATACGGTTCCCTACCACTTGGGTAGGCTAACTTTCACTTCACCTATACCTATACCAACATCGCCAATACCTTACCAACACCAACAACATTACCCTATCAACGTCAAATTCTTATCAAACAACACATTGCCTAACTACAACCAAATTGCCTGAATTCACCTCTCCCTGGTCCTAAGGGAGAACTACATCGGTCTGAGGCCCCTCCTTGCTTTGTGCAATGGGCTATGTAGGCAGCACTTAGGAGACATGGGGTCTCCCAAGGTTAGCTCGACCATCCCCTACCATGTGTTGTAAATATAAATATTTTCGTGTATTTCTATTTTGACAACATTCATCTTTATCCTTTTTCAAAACAAACCAAAACAACATTCAAAACACAACCACTCTTAGTATTATCATCCCTCAAAACAACATACATATTTAGTTTTTAGATGTTAAACAAATACATCTTCTCTATCATCGACTCGCAGGTCGGCATCCTTATTTATTCTTATACTCCTATGAAATTCACTTAGACCCTTGCACCTCCTCCCGAATCCGGTGGTGATCGTGATCGTCGACGCCCCTCACTTGGCCTTTCCATCCTCAAAGGTGCCACTGCTATTGGTTCCTCCCACTAATCCGCCAACATCTCCTGTAACATACGAATACGTCCTCTCGCGTGGAGGAATCTTGCCTCTAGTCTCTCTACTCGTAATTGTGAAACCTCTAATAATCTCGTTGTCTCATTCACCTGTTTTTGAAGCTGGTGAACCAAATCCTGTAGACGATCTCTCTCCGTTGTAATCACATCTATGTCAAGGCGCTCACATGCACCTCGCAGCTCTGCTACCCACCATACTCTATAGGCCTCTGTTGTTCCCGCAACCATTACCCTACGATCGGCTGCTATCTCTTCTGGCCCTTCTGGAGGTGTTGGCCGGGGAGGTGAGAATGCTGCCTCGGCATCAATCCTCATGTATGGTCTATATGTCATAGGTATATCCTGAACGAACCCAAATTTTCGCCGCACGCGATCTAGAGGAATCCTCTCGTACTCACCCGGCTGTGCCCTGCGATCCACCTCAAGCGCTCTACACCCCTCAACTCCTCAGCTATGTTCTCTATCACCATGTAGTTCCCGTAAGGCCTCCAAAAAATATCCGCAATCATCACCATCTCCCATACCTATCTATAATACTCGATGTCATCTATCACACCTGGGATCTCGCCTCTTGTTCTGTCTGGACCCATCGTCTGAATCCCAACCTCTGCACTCCTATCTCTCCCGACTCGATGGGTCGGCCTATTGGGCGCACACAAACTATGTGCTCATAGGCCCAACAATGTAATAAGTATGAACAATCCAGTGTCGTCCTGTGTTTTCACCTGCAGGCCCATAAACCCCTGTATAACTCTGCCAGATATGCGGGTGCCCATGCGAAAGTCACGCTCATTTCTATCATTTCCCAAATAACACTCATCAATGCTTTTGGAAATCTTCCGCCATCCGCCCTCGGTAATGCATAATACCCCACCGCTATCATTAATACTACTGCCAACCTTGTTGCCTCAGGGTGTGCTGCATACATTATACCATAAGTGAATGTTAAACCTCGCTGTGTCAAATCTCGTGCGTATGGACCAAATACTATTGTTATCGCTCCCCGCGCCGCGCTAGGAAATGCCTGATATACTGGTCTTCCTGTAATTGGGAGTCTCAAAATACGGAACACATCTTCCAACGTCACTGTCATCTCCCCTGTTGGCAGATAGAAGGTATTCTTTTCTGGATTCCATCTCTCAATCAACACCTGCAACATAGCATGGTTACGTGTGATTCGTGAATAATAGCGAATTCCACTTAACCCCAAACGATTTATCAATGCCCATTCAGCTGGTGTTACATCCGCTCGGATTCGTGACAACAACGCTGGCACAGTATCATTCATCCTTAACCCTGCCTCCGCCTGCATACATCAAAACGACACACAACCATTCAATAAATCAAATCCCCAAGGGTTTTTTCTCACATTCTAGAAATTCCTACAGTAACCGGTATCGGTACCAATTTACTAACCGATACCGGTTACCTCTAAATGATATCGGTCACTGTCAATCTTATACAACCTGCTTAAAAACATCCCCTACGATAATTATTTGCTCGTTTACCCCTCTTTGTACCTACAAACATACGTGAACACCCTGCTTACCTACCCCATAACACTCACTCTACCCCAAACCCTTGCCTATCACCTTTTCTTTCTCATCTCTACCCTCTTACCTTCTCTCATCCTATTCATCAAAACATGCAAGAATCAAATTACAACCAAACAACTTACCTCTTGGGATGCAGCAGCTTGAGGTGGACCCTGTCTTCCCTCTCGTCTCTCCCTGCTGGATGCTTCTCCTCGTTCAGCCATGTTCACCACCCTTTTCAAATATAACTTGCCTTTCTGCCTTCTGAATCTCAGCCCACACTCACTTTACCTGTCTCTTTCCTCCTTATCACTCAATTCTCTCATGCAATTACCTGTCTCAGTCGTCAAACAACGTCGCATTCGCGTATTTAACTTCTTGCATGACTCTAAAAATAAGAACTTAAGTTGCCACCCAAGCTTTTCTATTTTTAGAAAAGCTCATTTTGGAATAACCGGTATCGGTTACCTAACCGATATCGGTCTATCCTCTACCGACGTCGGTTATCTAACCGATATCGGTCACATGCCTACTTTTTCTTAAACATAGTCCTTTCCTTTATTTTCTACCCAATTTTTGTGGCGCCCGCCTCTTTTTCCTGCATAACAACACCATTATCCATATTTTCATCAACATCACATCAATATCTCATCACAATTTCATCAACATCATCTATCTATAATAAAAAAAGCCATCAACAAAGACATCAAAACCATCCATATATAAACCATGTGAATCAAACTCATCATCTATATATACACACATTCCATTTCAAAAGCCATCAACAAAAGACATCAACACCATCAATATATAAACCATGTGAATCAAACTCATCATCTATATATACATACATTCCATTTCAAAAGCCATCAACAAAAGACATCAACACCATCAATATATAAACCATGTGAATCAAACTCATCATCTATATATACACACATTCCATTTCAAAAGCCATCAACAAAAGACATCAACACCATCAATATATAAACCATGTGAGTCAAAATCATCATATATGTATACATCAAAGGTTTCAAATATACAACTTGCCCTGCATAGGGGCCTCTGTGATCTCATAATAATACAAAGCCGGCACGCAGGCCGCAATAACTGTCAAAATCTGACTCGCAGGCCGGTCTCTCATATCAAAAATATACTCGGCTCGCAGGCCGGTATCAACTATACAACCCGTACTCGGCTCGCAGGCCGGTATATACAACAAGATGAATAAATGAATGAATGAATCATATGTGGGCACGCAGGCCTCTATATACATAACCGGTTCGCAGACCGGTGCCTATATCCAATGTACAAACAAAAACACCTATCTCCGCTCCAGGGATGTCTCAACTCTCCCCACCGCCTCGGCTCCTCTCCTCGCGGGTCCGGCGCCGCTCCCGCCTCCTCCCCTGCCACCGACCCACCTATAGTTGTGCACCCCGGGATCTCGACTCGAGAGGTCTCGGCTCTCAGGCACCGCATATGGTCGATAGTCAGCCCAGCACCATCAAGGACATCCCGATAATACGGGCCTCACGCTCACCTCCATATAGCGGGCCCGTGCCACCATAGCAGCTGGGGCTGGTCCCCCGACTCCTAATAACAATGGCCCCTGTCCTACCAGTACACCTCGTGCTCGTGCCTGTGGCTGCGTCGGGTGGCGTACTCGCTGCCGTGTGTGCGTGGCTGTGCCGGTGCCATTGGTGGTGCCTGTGGTGGTGCTCGTGTGGTGCTGTGGCTATACTCGTGGCTATGCTGCATATGCACTGTGCTCGGCTAGCTATCCTCGTAAGACACCTATTTGTGCTACGCAAAGAACAAGTCGCCCCTGTAACAACTACACCTGTCCCCTGAGCTGGTCCCTCTCTGCTCTAACAGCCGCTAAGTCTGGTTGTAGGGCTGTGCTCTCCTCGCTGCTCTCTCCCCTGCCCACCATACCAAAAATGATCCTGTGCAGCCGGCGTCATCCACGGTATCATCTGCCGGCCTCTCTGCTACCCAATCTGGGTCCACGGGCTGTGGTGCGCAGTGGGGCCTCTACATCCTCCTCTCGTACTGAGGGAAGGGAGGTGGCTCATCCTGTCGTAGCCCCAACTGCCGTCGTACCCTCTCCAGGGGTATCCGCTCATACTCTCCCGGCTCCATCCCGCTATCCGTAAAGTATACTTTGGATCCAACGTAACTATGATCGGGCTCCTCCATGGGGTTTGATGACCTCGTAAGGCCTCCATACAATATCCAATGCGGTCATGCCCTCTAGAAAATGATGGTAGTAAGCTACATCCCGTCCGGCGAGCACCGCTCGTGGCTAGCCCACAACCCCCAACCACCTCTGAAAACCATATCTATATATCACCTGTGGCCCTGGCTGCTGGGGCAGCCCTACTGGTCGAATACATATGATGTGCTCATATGCCCAGCAGTGTAACAAAAATGTGGAACAAATCCCGAATCGCCTCATCCGGCGATAGCCCCACAGCTCTCTGTATAGCTGCACCAGGTATACTGGTGCCCAAGCATAGCACGTATGCTCCTCCACCATCTCGTGTAGCACCCCCATCAACACACGTGGAAAGTGGCCTCCCTCTGAGTCCGGGAGGGCGAAGCATGTGATGCCTATCATCATCAACACGGCAAGCCGTGTCTCATGTCTGTGGGCGTGATACATGTCCCCATAGGCAATGCTCGCACTGTGATAAGTCAATAGCGCGGCTGCATCCCCAAATACCTGTAGAATGTTGTCCATAGCTGTCTCTGCATCTACCTGGAATACTGCCTCTCCTACGATTGGCAGTCTCAGGATGCGATATACATCCTCCAAGGTAATAGTCATCTCTCCAGTCGGGAGATGGAAAACATTAGTCACCGGATCCCATCTCTCGATGAGGGCAACCATAAGACTGTGATCCCTATCTATAGCCCTATATCGCTGGACTCCGCCGAGTCCCACCTCGCGCATAATGGCCCACTGCGCTGCGGACACGTGTGGCCGCATCCGTCTCAACAGCGGGGGCATCCTATCCCGCATAGTCAGCTGCTGACGTGCCTGCACAAATCACCCACTTCATTAGACCTACCCTTTCAAACAACAACTACTTTAACCTTCTATACCCCCTTTTACCCACCCGACCACACCCCGACTCTATAACACACACCTACACCCACCTATTTTACCATAAAACCTTTACGATATCCCCTTGCCTTATCTCGCACCCTACCAATCACTCAGCTCTACTCTCACCATTTACCTATGCCCCTACCAATTTAACACCTCCCCATTCATGCCCAACACCTAATCTATCCTAACCGCACCAACCACACAACCACCCCATTTTCCCCCACCCACCAATCACCCTTCCTATCAACCTCTACCCCTTCCCTCTTCACCCCTAAAACCACAAAACCCAAACCACACAAAATAACAAAACACCCAAAAACAATAACAAAACACCCAAACAACAACCAAAAACCCAAAACAACAACAAAACCAAACCAACAAAATAAATAATCCTAACTAAGGACCGGTACCGGTCACCCATGACCGCCACCGGTCCTCTCTCCAGCATTTCTCCACCGACGCCGGTCGACATACGACCGACACCGGTCAACCACAAACCAACCTTGCCCAAAACTTCATGACCGATGCCGGTCGCTTAGTGACCGGCATCGGTCACTGTAAAATCACGGAGCCGAACCCGACGCGGCCCCCCAAACCCATTTTTGGCCTATTACTCCCCTTTTACCCATTAAAAAACCCTAAAAACCTACCCACCCTACCGTTTTAGCCTAACTAACCTACCTACCCTCTCCATTTTCCAAACAACTTCCATTTATTCATTCTTTTATTAAAAACATGGATTCCTACCCAAAACCCAAATCTAGCTTAAAAACATTAAATTCACATAATGAGAGGTTTCGAACCTACCGGTACGACTACACGTCGTCGTGGTGGGATAGGTGGTGGTGGTCTAGCTGGTCCAAAGACCTCCCCGCTCCCGCCTGGCCGTGTGCCATGGCTATAAATCCCCTCTACTGGGTCCTCCACCAATCAAATGCTGCCTCCTACTCGCTAGGGCCTACCAACCACTCACTTCTCCACTCAAATAGTGCCACCTCAGCCGACAAATTCAACAATCTCACTAATACACCTCAGACAACTAAAATTGGTTTTCAAATTGACAATATGACAATGACAGGCCGTATTTTTCTTTTTATAGGTTTTTGACCTATAACCGATATCGGTTATATTATGCCCTAAAGAACCGGTATCGGTCATATAACCGATACCGGTCATAGAGAATCGATATCGGTTTAATCCCACCTTTCCCCAATTTCTGCCCTTATTTACTAATCTCCCTTTCTCACCACATCGCCTATATCCTCCTTCGCTGAAAACCCTTTGTTGACTTCATTGGCCCACTTCACGGCCGCAACCAATAATTTGGCCCGACCCAAGGCCGTAACCAACCATTTGGCCTGACCCAAGGTCAACCATTTTGGCCCGACCCAAGGGTCAGAACCAACCATTTGGCCCGACCCAAGGCCGTAACCAACCATTTGGCCCAACCCAAGGCCACAACCAACCAATTTGGCTTGACCAAGGCCGCAACCATTTGGCCCGACCCAAGGCCGCAACCAACTAATTGCCCGACCCAAGGTCAGAACCAACCATTTGGCCCGACCCAAGGCCACAAAAACCAATCATTTGGCCCAACCCAAGGCCGCAACCAATCATTCAGGCCCGACCAAGGCCGCAACCAACCATTTGGCCCGACCCAAGGCCGCAACCAACCATTTGGCCCGACCTAAGGCCGCAACCAACCATTTGGCCCGACCCAAGGCCGCAACCAACCATTTGGCCCGACCCAAGGCCGCAACCAATCATTCGGCCCGACCCAAGGCCACAACCAACCATTTGGCCCGACCCAAGGTCGCAACCAATCATTCGGCCCGACCCAAGGCCGCAACCAACCATTTGCCCGACCAAGGCCGCAACCAACCATTTGGCCCGACCCAAGGCCGCAACCAACCATTTGGCCCGACCCAAGGCCGCAACCAATCATTTGGCCCGACCCAAGGCCGCCACCAACAAATCAGGCCCAACCCAAGGCCGCACCACTCAAATACCTCACCCAAAACCAACAAATTACAATTTTACCCACCCATCCTGTAGCTTTTTGTTCAATCGAGCTCACCTGTTCGTGTTTTAGCATGATTAGGGTACTTGACTTGATCAGTCGACCAACTTTGCCTAGACCAAGACCGTGACGTTTATCTCAACCAAACCAACCATTTGGTACTGCCGAACATGCCTAAATGTTCCTGTACCTTACCCATTATATCCCCTGGAGCTACTTCCTATGCCTTGGATACCAGGATTATATCACCCTTGTTTGGATAAACTATCGACCTTTGCCTATGAATTGCTTGTTTGCTCTTCAAATCATGTACCCTGGTCGCACTACTGCATTTCAACGTGCGTCTGCTTCTTTGGACCTACCCCACCATCTCACCATCATCTCAACACCATTTACCCTTTATCAACTCTATCCCTGATTTCACGCTACCTCAATCTGTGATAGATTTGAGGGGGATTACCTATACCCTTAACAGGGGTAACCACTTCATATTATTGTCCGTGCAGCTTTACAAGACAAGCTACACGACAATAAGGGGCTAATGTAGACACCAAATTTGTGTCTTACGACCCCCTGTGACCCGCATCTCATTTCGCAACCTAACCTCATCACCTAAACCTTACACAATTATTTATTAATTACCTTATAATTAATAAATCCACATCGCCATACCTGCCACCTCATTTCGCCACCTCATCATGACCTAGTCCAAACCCTAAACTAACCTAATTAAGACCTATAACTTGGTCTACATCCACACCCATAACTAATTACTCCTCACCCGCACCTAAAACCAACCTCATAATGACTTGACCAAGCCCGCAACTAATCCCTCGGGAGAAAAGGAGGGAAAGTTGGCTATTTTACTAAAAATAGCCCACTTTGACCTGACCGATACCGGTTCCTACTCGACCGCCGTCGGTTACGTAACCGCCATCGGTTCCCTGTAAATGACCACTCCCAACCAAAAACAAAGGGTTGGATTTTCATTTGATCTAAACGAGAAGTCATTGGAAGGATCTGGAATTTACTTGGCTGACAGAGACAAGTGAAGGAAAGAGAGGAGTTTGCAGAGAAGGACATCAAGCCCAAGACTGCAACTGAATAACCAGAGCCCAGTGACACTCATCCAAGCATCAGGAGAGGAGATAGCTCATCTCGGATTGTCAGACCATCCTACCTGAACCCTGCCTTCGTCATCACAGTCCTTGAACCTGCATTTTTCATCAGGAACTAGTAAGTAAGTCTTATACGTTCTTTTAATAATATTTCTTGGATTTCTGAATCACAGTAATTACAAGTCTACTCCCAGATCCACTACCCGGTAACACCCCCATCTAACTATCATTCCTCTACCCCTACATTGCCCCAAGAACAGCTCCCATACCCTCTGAGCCTTCTCTATCACCCCATTACCCATCCCCAATCATTTACTAGCCTTATAAACACCATAGTCATCTTATAGCCAACCTTTTACCAAACCCCTTAAATCACTACCCCTACCGATATCGGTTATCATCAACCTAGCACCGGTGACACTGACCGCGTCGGTCACCGTGATTCAAAACCAAGACCAGCCTTTTCTCTATTGTTCTAACGAGGTAAACAAATTGTAATTGGACAATAGCTTATTTGTTAGAATTTGTGTTAATTCATATTACAGTAGGAACCGACCACCTTTCAAAGGAAGTCTCATATTTCTGGGCCTAAGCAAAAGTTCCCTCACTTATCATCTAATTAGAATCTGGTGGTCTTGTATTCTTACTTGCAGGTAGTCCTTCCCAGACAAAAAGGAGTTCTTTGCAATCGATCTGATCTCTCTCTACGGTACGCGCACACCCTCTCGACATTCAACAGGTATTCCTCCTAGCCCTAACCCTTATCTCATTTCTCAAAGGAATGAAAGGATAAGCAACTCTATTCCAAAACTGAAACATTCTGCATGCGAATGCAGACCCTACAAGTTGTAATGCTCATGAAACTTGATATGTGTTGAGTGGAATTAGAGGTCTACAAGTCCATTCATCCACCCACTATTATGACTCACATTCATTCCATGAAAAATCAATGCATGATATACGAGAAACATGTCATGCGCCTAGTATAAATAGTCCAAGCATTTACATCGAACTATGGAATGAGTTCATATCACTTGATCCCGCAATCGCCCATACAATCTTCAAATTTTTCCAAATGTTGTTCCTCTATCAACCAAAAATATCTATGAACCATTGATATCTCTTGAGATTCATGGCCCATTTTCTTGACACACCAATTAATTATGTTTTTGCATATGTGAATTTAGCACCATCCTTGAACTTTAACTCTTTTCTTGTAAGTGCTTTTTTCACACATGCTCTCCTTTTCCATGCCCCGCCTCAAGTAAAAATCTAGATATGTTGTACATTTGTTCCTTTTTGCATCATTCTTAGCCAATAAAACATCTCAGTGCATTTTTGAATTGTGATGTGCAATTGTTCGACCAAATGTAATGTTCATCAAAACTAATGTTCCTCTCATTCAAGTTCGCATAAAACACTGAAACACCCTTGTACATATTCTGTAGAATGTTTCCGATCATCACTGATGTAGAAATGATACTCTCTTAATATTTTTGATCTTTCTCAATGCTTTTAGGAGAGTGCATGAATGTTATATGCACGAAAATAGAAACTTGCACTGAGTTATAATATTGAGATTGAACCTCCATTTGTGGCTACAATGTGTAATTCTCTATGAAGTCAACTACTAAAACAATAGTACAAAGTGGGAATGTGTCCTTGCTTAACTTGAATTGTTCATCCAACCATCAAGCTCTATGTGTGTGCCTTGCATACTCATAAAAATTTCCTCTCTGAATTTGACCATATATTTTGATACATGTAATTGTTTTCTAACAAGCTCACACCTCTTAGATTCTTTTCCATATTTTAATTGATATGCCACCGATTTATATTTTGTGAAATCAACAAATTATTTTCCTATTGAATATGTACTCTCCTCATGGATACAACTTTTCAGATTTGGCAAGCCACCACATACATTGCACATTCCATCTAAACATGCTTTGTTATAAAAAAATTGTCTTGTTGATTTTTCACAAAATATTGTCGAAATAAATTCCCTTGAATATTTTTGTGGGACATTTAATCCACACTCCTGCAACATGATGTCAGTATGCAAAACACGACGTATTTGACAAAAAATTCATAATGCATTGAAAATTCAACATGAATGCCTGCAACAACAAGTGGTACGTGAGTGATTGATTTTCATATAAAAGAGTTTTCTCATTTCAAAGAATCTTTGGATAATGTTAATTTGTGGATTTTCATTATTAAACTTAGAGAACAATTCTGTTTGAGTCATTTCTAAGAAATGTTTTGTACATAATTCATGACTACGAGAACCTATTCTTCTTTTTACTATATCTCTTCTATTCGATGACACCCTTGTGTTCTCATTCCAAAATTTTACAATTAATTATTTAAGAATATCAGATGTATTCTTGTCTTTTCATGGAATTCTACTAGAGAAAGCCCAATAGTCAAGTGTTATTGATGACTCAAGATGTTTATGTCTCTCTATTGCTTTCATTAGTGTTTTTTTGTTTAGCTTCAAAACACTTGCTTGTTTTTCTAATCAAACATTTTTAATTATTTTATCACTCACTATACAATTATTAAGTGCACATTGTGTAGCATTACTATCTTTGGTGCATCTTTTTCCACCTAAAATTTGGTATGCTTTATGTATGTTTTCAACAATTGACGTATTTTGATCAACATTAGATGTTCTTAACCCTAGGGTCTTCATTATAGGTCTCATCTTAATTAATTTCATCAATGTAAAAATAATTGACATCTTTTTGTGTCATTTAAATTCTCAAAGTAATTATCCTAAATTCCACTAGCTTTTCTTCTCGCATTTCTTTCAGACATTTTGTTAGGCAATGGTTTTATAATGTTTTCATCAATTTCAATTAAGTGAATTGGTTTTCTTTACAAAATGGAAGGAGGTGTTCTTAGAGGTGAAGATTTGTTTACAAGGTTACTTTCTTCATTTAGTGTTTTCATACAAATTTTGGGGTTAACATTTGGATTCTCGGGTAAGGGTTTAACAATTGGATTCATATCAATTTCTTCATCCATACCAACATTATCATTCAATTCAATATCATTATTCATTGCAAAAACATTATTATTGCAAAATCATTATTCTCTACATTTTCATTATGTATTTCATCCCCATTTTCTAATACATTAGCTACATTTGATATAGTGGATGTACCTTGCCCTGCTCAAAGTTTTTGCATTCTCTTCAATTTCTTTATTCTCTTCTCTTCCAATTGCTCTGGTGTCTTGTTCTTAACTTTCCTCTTGTCCTTAGCTTGACGTTTATCGCCCATGATTAGAAAAAATCAACTAGTGGGGTAGGGGACAAAATGAACTACTAAAAAATTGTGCAAGAATGTAGAGAAAATTGCAGACAAAATAGAATGTTTGCAAAATTCCCGTGAAAGAGATGAAAGGGACGTTGGGGGCCACAATATATAAACAAAGAAAAATGCGTACGTTTTGTATTTTCTCTTTTTCCAAGCCATGCCTCAAGGCTTGGGATCCGGTTTGGATCCCCAAGCCTGAGGCATGGACCTATACAAACACAGCAAAAACGTGTTTTTGCAAGAAAATGTAAAAATGTCACTTCCTCTATGATAAATCAAAATAAAACAATCGATCCATTTTAAAAAAAATTATACCACGACATAGAGCAGAGTTTCTTCTTTCTAAAAATATAATTTTTCAAATTTTCGATTAATATAAGGTTTCTATATTATTTATTTTCTAACTATGCCTTTTTATAGATATTTTTTTGAAGTGTAAATATGTCTATCTTTCATGGTGTATCTTTTTTTGGGTGATCAAAATTTTTAAAAATGTATACTAAGCCCAAACTAGGCATAATTCCATACATATTCAAAAAAATCTAATTTTTGATTTTTTTGAGGTAGTTAGGGAGAACGGTCGGAGCTCCATTATTTTTCAAAACATAAAATTTTTGTACTAGAAAAATCATAAATAAAAAAATATTCGCTATAAAAACTAGAAAAATGGAGCCCAAACTAGATGCTCCTAGCTATCTTTCTACAAAAGGGTTTTCAAAAATACTAAATGGTGCTCAAAAATGGGGGGGGCACGAAAGTCACTCTATTATATTTTTAACAAAAACAGAGCATCTATTGGTATTTTAGTTGTTTGACCCACTTAAACTTATCCATTTTCAAATAAAATTTAGTAGCTTAGAAACTAGACTCAAAATGCTACGATTCATATTTCTACAAAATATTCCAATTTTGAGTGTAACTATTTTGAAAAACTCATTCAAGTTGAAGTTTTTTTTAGAAAAATGCATCCACTTAATACCCCTTTTGGCCCCCAACTTGGTGAACTTACCCTTGTATTTCGACAACAAGACTAGAGATGTCAAACATAGGAGCCAAAATGGGAAGAATGGAATCAATCTCAATTGTGATTGATGAAGGACCCTCTTCTATTATGTAAAGGGTTGAAATATATTCTTGGAGAAAATTCAAGCTCTCGTGAGGTGTTAGAATATTGTTGTCCAAAACAAGTTCAATGTTTGTTTCGACTAAAGGAAGAAAATTCAAATAAGAAAGAGATTTGTTTGAAGGGGGAGATACTTGATCTTCATCATGATCTCATTGAATTTCATGTTAGGTAAAATAGTAATTATGCATTGTATCTCATTAAACCATATTTGTCATATTATATTGTCGTAGGATTATCTGTTACATAGTTGAAACAATATATTTGTTTGTATTAATTCATGGTTGCACCTGTGTAACTTATTTATTTGTTTGTACATGACTGTGCAATATCTATAAATATTGCAGTCATTCATTTTGTAAATGATTTGATTGAACATTAATAAAAGTATCATGATTCCACCCCTGTTTGCTACTTTCATTTGGTACTAGAGCTGGTTGATCTAGACCTGTGAGAAGAGAAGGTTGGAGAGAGGTTACAAAAGGAAGAAATTTTTTTGGAGAAGATTCTCCACTCTAGGAGAGCTTGTGTTGCCTCCGGTAGCTTCCTGAACGTCCCCGCATCCCCACAACCTCTTGTATATTCTCCATGTAAAAGTAAATAAAATTGTTTTTTTCCTTGTGCCCCTACACTGTAAATTTGCTTCCTAGAAGCCAATCGGTTTCAAAAATTAAAAAAAAATTGCAATAGATGAGCTTTTCTAACCGTGGTTTTGACTGAGTTCTACATTTAGAGGTGAGCTATTGAATGAGCCCCCACCAAGCTCTCCATAAAGCCATTCCGACCGAGCTTCTCTGTAAGCTACATTGTCTTATACTAAGTTGGTTCCTATGACCGAGTTGTTTGCAAAGGGATCCAAATTAAGTTGCATTGGTGGTTTTATTATTGAATTGAGCCAACATTAGGCGCATAAACACCTTGGGTGAGTAACAACGAGTGGAGCCAAGTTGTAATGTCGTTGCATCCACACCGAGCCGAGTGTTAATTCAATCCAGTTTTTCAACATTCGAGCCCACCAACTATACAACCGAGCCATGTGGAGTCATCTGCATTTTCATTGACCTAGCATTGAGTTGGAGCGTTTAATCCGCCTCCGAGCCATTGGCGAGTCCTACAAACAAACAAAGTGAATCAAACACCAACAAAATGATGAAGGATCTTCCATCGAGCCCCCGCACAACGGCATTCAAAAGCTTTAAAGGCATCAAAAAATACTAAATGGATGAGTCATTTTCTGGACTCTACATATAAATAAAATGGTGAAAAGATTTCTCAAAAGTGGCAACATTAAAGTATGTACGAAGTGGGGACAATAATCAACTCTTCATTAGAAGTTGTGGAAGTTGACATCTCGATTGGCAAATAGCTTCGTCATCAAGCTCTATGGATATGGTTTCATTGTCAATTAATTCTTGGACATAATGATGAAGAGGTGTACAATTATCAGTAGAATGGATATCCATGCAATGGTATTAAAAATATTCACATGCATTGTACGACATAGTACTAGGTTCCCCATCGAAAAGGGTATTGTAGATGGATACTTGAATTATGTTAGCCATTACTAATTGTTGATGAAAGAACTAGATAGAATCTCTTTGAGAGGTGTAAACCGATGTTCAATTGTGCTTAAAGTAATGTCATAGGGTTCATTTTAAGACACCCTCCAACAATTTAGTTTATAATGGGTGGCGAATATCCAAAATCAACTTTCGCATCGATGGCAAATTTCTGAAAAACCATTTCGTGGCAAAGTCGACTAGGTTGGATGGCCTTCCATCATTTTTCGTATAACCGGGATGGATGACATCCAACTTAGGTTATACGGCATACAATGGATGGTTGTCCAACTAGGGTTGGATGACCATCCATTGTCGATCATCCAACTCGGGTTCGAGGGCCCTCCATTGTCTTTCGCCCAACCCAAGGTTAGATGGTTGGGTTGGACAATGACAATAGAAAACTATCTAGCCCAGTTAGATAGATGGGTTGGACAATAGACAATGGATGAATGTCTAACCCAAGTTTGATGGTCATCCATCGCCTATCATCCAAACCGGGTTCGATGGTAGATAATGGTTGTCTTTCCAACTTGTTCTTTGTTGGATGTCAGATTAAACGGGTACCCCCTTGCAACCCCCTAGGCTATGTATTATACCTTAGAGAATACATACATAAGTTAATTTTTACATATAAATAGTAGGAGAAATGACCCATATAAATGACTTGTTGGCCAAAAATTTTGGAGAACTGGGCTGCAACCGATTGCTGAAAATTTGCCATTTCCAATTTCCAAAATCCCTAATATTCACGATTTTACGAAAATTCGCCACTAAAACTTTCCCTATCATTCGTCAATACATGATATGATGGACTTATAATCAACATTGTTCGAGGATTCACCATGATTGTGAAATTTTCTCTTAGTATCATGGTTAGGTGGTAGGTCTTCACCACCTGTCTCCATTTTCAATGAGGTCTTAGATGTAATTGTGAAGTTGTTTGCATTTTTCCATTTGATGACCATCAATACAATGAAAATCACAATATGTGTTAGGTCTATATCAACCTGGCTTAGGTTATCCTTATGGGAAAGGTTGCATAATAGGATAAGTGACCATATTGGAACTTTCTAGCTATTTTAAGATGTTTGAATGAGATTCCCCAAAGACGTATATTATCTTTGATTGTAATGATGAGATGGTTTAGACTTAATTTGTTTTAATTTATTGTTTTGTAAGTTTTGCAAGTTTTGATTATTGGTGACATTATCATTTCCAACAATATAGTTGCGATTGATATACCTAGGTTTATCGTGAGAAGTGTTAGGGTTATTGCTACGGCGATTGTTATGATAGTTCCCATGGTCTTTAGAATGAGGCTTAATCAAGCCTTTATAAATGAGGGATTTTTCAATTTGAGTTCCCTTTTCGATAACTTCCTAAAAATTGTTAAGGTAGTGCATCTACATGTGAAAGGACAACTTATTGTTAAGGTTAGGGATGAATATGTTAACCATCTATTTTTAGGGATTGAACATTGGAATTGACTTACAATTCCATTTCGTTGTTGTAAGAACTATTTAAAGATCTTGTTTTGTCATTTTTAATGTTGAAAGATAAGTGTTTGATGAACTTATCAGAGAGGTCCGCAAAGGTAGAGATAGATCCCTTTGGAAGGTGTAAGAACTAGTCCAAATATTGTCCACCTAGACTCTTAGGAAAAAGGTATAAGAGAAAGATGTCATTATAAGCCACCTCTTGGCATGCCATGAAAAATTCCTTGACATGCTCTCTAGGATCAATTTTTCCCTTATATTTGTCAAATTTGGGCGTCTCGAAAGAGCGTGGGAAGGGTATGCGTAAGATTTCCATGTTGAAAGGGTATGGACATAATTCATCAAAGTTGAATTGTTTACGTTGTTTTTGCATGCCCAAAATTGTGTCCTTCATCATTTACCACTCTTGAGCAAATGGTGAATTATTTTGTTGGATGAATGGTGATCTATCATTTGTATGTTTTTGTTCTCCTTATTGGTCTCGAATAATGTTTGAATGCATGTCACTTTTCTTCATGTGTTTGATACCTTTGGTATCGTTGTTAGCGACTATAGAGGATAGGAGAGCTAATTTTTCTCCATTGCATTGATTTTATCAAGCAAGGCTTTGTGGTATTAGAGGACGAAGCATTAGATTTTTCTTTATTATCGTCATTTGTTTTACTTGGTCCTTCATCGTTGTGTTTTTTTGACTCAAATGGTGAACCCTTAAAGGATTTAGGTCATCCCTTTAAGGATTTCAATGCATCCTCATCAAAATTTGAGGGAAATATTGCTCCTGTTGTGAGGAGACGATGAAGGAATTGGTCTTTGTTTTGTCGTAAAGTGGCATCGATAGAAAGGTTTTTAATTTGGCCATAATCCTCTTCATTAGAGATGATATGGAAAGGATTACTTTCCTCTTTCGAAAAGGACTATAATCACGATGTTGTGTTCCCACCATTGTTTGAAAGAGGGGAGGAACAAGAAGAGGTGTGATAGAAAACTCAACCCTTAGCAAAGTGAATGCTAAGATGGAAGAGAGAAGAAGATGAAAAGCTCAACTTTTAGCAAAGTGAGTGTTAAGAGGTAAGAAGAAAAAATGGTTGGTTGATTTCCCAACTCTTTAAAAAATGAGAGTTAAGAGGAAAGGGACTAAATGAGGTTAGATGTGCTCTACTCGTTAAAAAAATGGATGTTAAGAGAGAAGAGACTTGACAAGGTGGACATGATCAACTCTTAATCAAAATGAGTGATAAGAGTGATAAAGAGATGTGAAAATATTAACTCTTAACAAAATGAATGTTAAGAGAAACAAAATGGGGACTTCGCAACAATTAGCAAAATGAGTGATGCTAAGGTGGAATAAGCTTGACAAAGTGAATGCGATCAAATCTTAATCAAAATGAATGATAAGGGTGACAAAAAGAGGGACTTTACAACACTTAGCAAAATGAGAGATGTTAATGTGGAAGAGGGATTGAGGTGTTAGTTTAGATATGATTTTAACAAAATGAGTGTTAAAAAGATGAAGGAATTTGAATGACTTCATGACTCTTTACAAAAGTGAACGTAAAGAGGGAAGAGACGAAAGAAGTTAGTGTGCTCAACTTGTGAAAAAGTGAGTGTGATAAGAGGAGACTTAAAACACAATGGATGATGCTCAACTCTTAACAAAAATGTGTTAAGGGAAGATACTTAGGAAAGATGATGAGTGTTCTCTCCTTTTAACAAGATGGATGCTAAAAGGGGAAACTTAAGGAGATGATAAAAGTCGCCAACTCTTAACAAAAGTGTGTTAAAAGAGGAGACACAACAATGAAATGAGAGTACTAAAATAACGACAAAGTAAATGTCATCACAAGAAGTGAGGTAATGACGATGAAAAGGTCTAAATCTTGTAAAAAAATGGAGATAAGAGACAAGGGGAAAGTGATGGATTAGTGAGCTCAAATTAAAGCAAATTGAATGCTTTAAAGAGAGAAGTGATGAAGATTTCACAATGCAATAAAGTGATTACAAAGTGTGACAATGTAAGAGTGATGGAAGCAAGATAGAAGAATGTCATCAATTCAAAAAAGTGAATGTGCAATGTGACAATGTAATATGATGAGAGAAATATAGTGAAAATGTCGTCAATTCAACAAAGTGAACGTGCAATGTGATGATGTAAGATTGTGGGAGAAAGATAGTGAAGATGTCGTCGTCACTCGATAAAGTGAATGTGCAATGTGATGACGTAAGAGTGTGGAATGCTTAGAGTTCAACAAGATAACATTAAAATTAAGACTTATGACAATGAGAGATCAAGGTGATCAAGAGGGTGCTTGATTGTGATAAAGCGAGTATCACAATGTCAAGACTTAAATGAAGAAAATGAAAGTGCTCAAGTGTGGATATGGATGTCCGTAACTTGAGACTTAGATATGTTACAAAGCGATAAGGTGGGTGAGAGAGAAAACATGAATTGCAAAAGTGAAACACAGGTGTGTAACACATAAGAAAAACAAAAAATAATTTTTTGAAATATTTTTCCTCTACCTTAGATTGTCTTGGACAAGGCGTCGCTTCCTAGGTGGTTTACTCAACTAGGTGTCAGCAATATACCCAAGTTATCATGGTGTTATTGCTAGATGTCAGCTTTACTTTACCCCCTTTGAAACCCTAAGTAAAGATCTTGCTCAAAATGAATCACACTAGGTCGTAACCACTGGATATTCGTGACTCTAAATCACAAGACTTTACTAGTTGGTTGGGATGGGGGTACTGCGTTTCATCACCAGTTCCTCAAGGTGTCGACTACTTTGGGGTTCCTATGGTAATCCTCAAAAGAGTTTTATGGCTTATGCCAAGGAACTTCCCATAGTTATGTGGATGGGTTTTTACCCTTATCTAAACCTACAAATACAGTGTGTAAAAATGTTTATTTTATCTTATTTATCAACAATTTCTTGCACACAAGAATGAGTAGTTTGAAGCTCATGAGCAAAGGCAACCTACAATTACTAGTTTTTAAGTGTTTTATCAATCTTAGTGAGAGAGGTTCCTATAAGAAAAGATTATAATGTTCGTGTGAGGTAGGTAGAGGACAAGACAATAGAATCGACCCCACGTTTTTGATTTGCAAGATCTCTTAGAAAGTGTGAGGAAAGAGCATACATGTGGGTTGGATTTAATTAAGTGAAAAGTGTTAATTCCCCAAAAATAAAAATGAGAAATGATCATGTTTATGATTCCCAAGATTTCTTAGAAAGCATGAGGGAAGAGCATATGCATGATCACACAGTGATTAGTCTAAAAAAATGACAAAGGAAAAACATGCAAAACACGTGACAAAGTGTTAGTTTAGGTTGAAAAATGATTAAATGTGGGTAGAATGGCTAAAAAGCAATAAAAATTGGATCGGAATGTCCAATAACCCTAGTTGAGAAACTTTCATGATTAACTGCTACTGATAAATTGATGAAAACAAGAAGGAAAGGGGCCTAAACGTGTATAGTTTGAGAAAAATTGTTAAGGAGCGAAAATAAAGTGAAGGTAAAGCACCAAATGGCCCTACAAAACCAAGTTACATGATTAGTTTATGTTGGTGAAAAAAATAGTGAAAAATAAATGAAAAAGTGCCTAATTTGAGTATTAGAAGGCCTAATGAAAGTAATGGGACTAGTTAAATAAAATAATTAAATGACTAATGAAAAATAATTAAAAAGGACCTAAATAGTATTTTAAAGTCCTAAATGAATTAATAAAACAATTGAACGAAGTAATACTAAAAAGGTTGAAAAGAATTAATGCAAAGACAAGTGAAAGTTAAGAAATTAATATATTAAACTAAACTAAAATTTAAACGAAATTAAAGTTTAACATAAAGTATAAATTATAAGTGTAAACCAAAAAAATCAACAAAACTAAAATCAACCAAAGCCCTAAACCAAAATTTAGTAAAATGAAACCTAAACCTAAAGGAGACCTAATCTTAAACCTAAAGGGCATTATGTGAAGGGGCTATGTTATTGAGTTGTTTGTTTGAGGTGTAGGTTTTATGTAAGGGAGGGATCGAGCTCATGAAGAGGGGTTTGGAGGGTGAGCTACGGAGGGTGCATGACATGGGGTAAATGAAGAGACATGTGTATGGGTGAGGTCGCAAGTGGAGTGTGGAGCATTGGAAACTCGTGGATCGAGGCGGGTGTGTGGGAAGGGGTTTATGTGGTGGTTAGGTGGGGAACGAGGTGTGTTATTGGTGGTGGGGTCGAGTTAGCGAGGTCACTTGGGGAAAGGAGTCTGGGTAGGAGTTGATGTAGGTTGAGAGAGTGTAGAGTGGGGCTGGCTGGTAAGTAACTTGTTGAGTCATGGGGCTAGGTAGGTAGTGCGTGGGGTGGGGGTCCTTTGTGTGGGAGAGGGATGTGGCTTCGACCAAGATGGCCGATCCAGGTTAGGTAAGGGAGGTAAGGGAGCCTGGGGTTGGGAGGGGTAGGGAGTAGAAATTTGGGAGTTGGGAGAGGTTAACTCAAAATAATATTATATTTTTCTATATTTCATGTGAATACAGGGATGGCTATTATTTAGAATGGTTTAACAATTTTTTTTGTTTTTTATCTAAATCTAATTTTTTTGATAAACTAAAATAGATTTGTAGTTTCTATACATTTGTTTTATAACAATATAAACATACTAACAAATTATAATAAACCATGTAGGAAACTAATTCCTCATAAATATATTTTTAAAACATGAGTAGACAAAATAACTAATTCCACTACCAAAAATACCAAAACTAAAAAATAAAATAGCAAATATAGGAACTGTTAAAATTAGAGCCAAAAGTACTTAATTTTTTTAAAAATTTTTACGAATGTCAAAGCAAATTATTGCTCCTAGAATGTTTCCGAGAATCCTACAAACACTTATGAAGTTGAACCTCAAAACACGAAGTTAGCATGAAACAAATTCAATAAAACAAATTAAACATCCAACTAACAAATGAAGATGGGTGTATTCACCCTATGCTTGTGCCAAAATGAATACTTTAAAAACTAACTCAAAATGGATACAAAAACAAACTTGCAATATCTTAAAATCCTCCAAAGCTTCCTATAGTAGGTTGTGAATTTCTTAATAGAAGCTGTTGTGACATTTGACTGACACTTATAGAGTAAACGCTGAAACAAGAAGCTTTCCTTGACTAACAAATTCAATAAAACAAATTGATTGTATGAGATGGGTGTATTTCAATGTACAAATGAATATTTGAAAATATGAACGTAGATTTAGCTTGGACAATTGCTTCCAACAAATAGCATAACCTCTTATAGAGAAAAATTATTGGAGTAATTGTCATTGTGAATCCAAGAGGATTTGGATAGAGTGAATGACCTCCGCATTTTTATAGAGGTGAAAGTGGTTAGGATTTAGTTAAGCACAATTTAATACACATGCTAAAAATAACATTTGAGGAGGTTTGTAGAGTATGGGAGTGTAAATGTCATTTAGGGGCAATAATGGAATTGATCAGTTAAGCAATTTTCACAAGGTAAAAATGTGCATTTGAGGATTTCCCCCACCTTTCTAGGATTCTATAAGTGTAGACTAAGATGATTAAGATAATGGAATCATGAATTGCTTTAAAGTGGTGGTTGTATGACTAAGAATCTAAGTGGTAGTGGATTATGATGTGCACACTAATTAATTAAGTAATCATTTAATTAATAAATGATAATTAACTAACCAAAGGGTTATAATTAACTAACCAAAGGACTAATTTAATTAATCCAAAGGGTGAAATGTGTATGATTAATGATTTAATCAATTAATCACAAATGGGTGAATAATGGGATGTACTAGGATAACATTGGGAACAAGCGTGTAATTTTAGGGTGTCTACAATTTGCATGTTAGTATGCAATTAAATTTTATTAAAGAGTTCAAGTTTCCAATACGTAAGAAAATTTAGAAAGTGTCATTACTAAATAAATGAATTTGTTCCACTAGGTAGAAAAATATATGGCAAGTCTCCTCTACAACATGTTTTTCTCCTCACTCCAGCGTGAACTTATTTAATCCACTTCCGATCCTCTAGCCAAGATAGCCAAATCAACGGTATGTTTTTTAGAAGTCTATTTTTATTTTGTTGAGTCAAAATTATATACCGTGTCTTAGTGTCAATAAAATTATGTAAGTTGCTTATGATTCATTTCACAATTCTACGTTTCATGTTTAAATCCCATTTCTTATATTAGATAATCTTTTATGTCATTTGAAATTTGGCAAAAGATATTCTCATGTTTATTCATCATCGTCCACTTTATGTCATTTGTTATTTTATCTCTATTTTTAACGAATAAGATCTCGGATTATATTAATAATGATAACATGATACAAGATAACTCGACAAAAAAGTGGGCAAGATGAGAGCACACCCCAAAACCACGAACAAACTAGAACAAGCCTAGGACAAATAACAAAACAACTTAACAAACACTAAATCTATGTAAATAAAGAAAAAAATAACCAATAAATGGAGGATCATGGTCATCTCAGCCAACTAGAACGAGGAAGGTATTTTCTAGTTTTGGAACTTCCCAACCAAGAGCCCAAGGGTCTTCATCTTCATTTTTCAGTAACAACTCATGTGGGGGAGATGACAAGAGCCATCCAAGGAATCTTGTTCGACATAGGTAGAGACAGAGTGGGAAGCCTGCACCCATCATGGCAACATAGCTCAGGGAAATAGGTGATCTCCAACCGAGTTGACAAGTTGGCGGGGGGAGCCCCAACCTTGGTGACAATCTAGGGAGATAATATTTTCCGCGACTAACTACGCAAAGATTGGAAAGCATGGCTGAAAGAGCACAACTGAGAATGAATCTGATGACCATCTCGGGGATGACTATCACAGGGTGAGGAGAACCAAGAAGGTGAAGGTGGCTCCTTAGAAACATTTTAGGGAGCATCCGCCTAATGACGCAGAAGGGTCCTGGAGGTGCTCCACCTCAAGGGCCACCTTATTCACTTGCACTTAAATATACAACATCACATTGGATAACCACCGACTTGCCTATCGGGTTTGCCGCCACACTTTTTTTCAACAACCAACCACCAACAACACAATGAGTTCTCTATTCATTCATGGGTATGGTCTCAATACCCCAATCTTTATGTAGAGGGGTAATGAATGAAAAATATACCTATGCATTTGCATATAAACTAGTACTTATCCTCTTTTAGGTAGGAGTATGTTGAAATTGCAAAATCTAATAAGTAACTTCCTATAGTTCCTTCACACCAAACATTAATAGCACAAGTCCACACATCGTTGGTATTCTTCAATACCTCGAGGCGTTCTTTAGATCAAAGACACTTTTTCCAAGATTCCTTGGATTTTCCAACAACAACACAATGATCCATGCATACATATGATGGGAAAACTCACATAAGAATATTAAATAGAGGGAATTATCCAACTCTATGTCCACCCATTTTCTTGGTTACTCTCCTCAACAACTCGGATGACTTCATGTAAAATATACCTCTTTCTCACTCCATTTTTCAACAAGCTCAAGTTTGATTCTTTCAAACATTTTCCATTACCTCAATGAGTAAGGTATTAGAATGAACCAATGTGTACTTCAAAGGTGATCGATGCTTTAAGATTAACATGTAATCCAATCGAATGGGATAAGCCTCCCATATCCAAACCTACAAACAATAATGATAAGTTTAATATATTCAATGACCTTCTTCCTTAACACGAAAAGGTTACATTTGAAGTAATTGTTAATCATGCTTACTACATAGTTCCACCTACGTAATCTACCAATAATCCTCTATAATTTCTTGTTGGTACTACTACTACTCTACCACCAGCCATTACTTTCATATCTTCCAAGATTCACATTATTGCATCCATTAACAATCAAACTCTCAATAATGTCATGATCAATCCTACTTTCAAACATAACACATATTCACTTACCCTCTTACATGTTATTAGCTTTCCATTATCTCAAATCAAGTACAAGTCTCCTACTTCTTATGGGTGTATCAATCTTCCCATTACAATTGGGCCTATTTCTATCTAATTGTCATTTTTTGTAGCATCTAGAATCAAGAATTGTGACATGATGTTAGGTTTTCTTTTAGTTAATGCCACTAGGGTTGTTCCATCTATTGTACACCAATGTTTCAAATTCATACATGAGCATCAAGTCATTACTATTCAAGGTATCCCACCTTGGACCCCATTACCTATTATCTCTCAAGCTTCACAGGTCCTTACCACTAGTGCACCTCTTTCTCTAGTTAGCATTACTCCTAGTTCACCTACCATTATAGTCACTCCTACCTTTAGCGATGACCCTCTTATGGTTTTTTCACACACTCCTAGTGTTAGTCTCACACTTTCACCATTTTCTACTAGCCCACATATGTCTCCTCGATTCATCTCTAGGTCTCATAGTCTGCCACATAGGACTAGGTTGTCACACAAGGTTCATAGTACACACTACACATCTCGGTCTTACAATAGATTTGTTTCACCTCATACATTTCCTTAGGACACATCTTCCCTACACACACTCATGCAATCAATCTCACATGACATTCATCCCTTGATTCATGATCACATGCTTCCTTTGGTCATAATGGCAGATAGTGGGCCCTCACCCAACATACTCATTAGCTAGTTATGTTATACACACTGGGGAGTCAAATTTCCCCTACATTTTCCAATTAAACATTTTATTTATAGGTTCAACTTGATTGTTGAGGGAGCGGTTACACACCCGAACCTCACTTTACACACACAGGAGGAAAACCTTGCTTCACATCTATGATTACATAGTCTTTATTAATAAAAAACACTAAAAATCTATATATTCCCCTCCCTGTGGGTATTCTTGGATCACCCTTCCTTCTCTTCAAAGAATAGGTTTTCATCTATGCCCTCAAGGGGCCTAAAATCCAAAAACATTCAAATATGCTAAAAATTCAAAAAAAACATTTGCATTATCTTGATTGGATGTTCAGTATAGCACGCTTATAATTTTCATGTTGTACTTTACTTATCATGTTATCTTGATACATAGTATGATATATCATTTTCTATACACATGTGCGTTCACATGGTACATTGAGTTGAATGTAGGCTACACACATATTGTTACATGATGCAAGGTACTTTATGACTTTACTCTTTACCAGTTGTTATACACCAACTAGGGCATCCACTTTACACTTTCTTACACATAGGTGCTATCATTCCAATATTTACTACTTTACTTCCTCTTACCTCATTTACTCAATACATACATTATGTCATACTCTTTATTACTCTAACATGCTAATGGGTGCTTCATGTGTAGTATATGTTTTGCAGGTCACTTCCAAACTAGAATCATTTTCATTCTATGGTTTGTCTCTTGTTTTACATGTTTAATATATGCTTTCACTTATTTGTGGGAAATGACCTATGTTAAATTTTTTTGCTTGTTATCCTTGAGTGCCTCAATTATCTTACGACATCCTAAGTGTTGTCCCATGTATGTAGCATATTATTTGTTTTCCATATTTTTACATGTGTGTCTTTGCATGATTTTTCTTACATCTACTATTGTGTTATTTTTATATTGCTTGTCACTAACACTTTGTTAGATTTTCTATTATACTATTATGTATGTACCATTGTATACACCATGCACACTCTCATTTCCCCTACAGGAATCCTACAACACATGTACACATCAGCTATAGGTCATCTTATTTAGGCCACATTCATATTTCTCTATCTCACACACCAAAAAAGGGGGAAACCATCTAATGATATTTCATCGATAGAAACTCAAAATAACGGAACAAAGATGAAAAAATAGCTTTAAAGGCAAAAACAGACTTGGGTTAGGAAATACACAAGGACTAAACCGTATAACAAGAGACCATGACGTATGGACGTTATGGCCCATTCTATATGCTTTCGTCCTCGGGGCATATTCAATGAACTTCTCGGTTGGTATAGTTTTCAGTAACATCTACAAAATTTTACTCAGGTTCAATCACATAATTCATGGTACATGTCATATTATGGTGGCACCAAGGGTATGTATAAGCTATAATTTCCCTAGTACATTGTGTCATCATTTACAAATCAATTAGGTTTGTGTTCATCTACAATGACACTTATTTATGGGTCTTGGGAAGTATCGAGGTGACTATTATCCTTGTAGGCTTGACTTCTCATTTCTCATTTTTTGTGAAGGGATATGGAGAAACTAGAATGTTCCCCATACAATTCTCTTCACCATGTGGGGTGCATTTACACTTATTTATATTCTCCTTGGCACATTCCACTTGGGGATTAATCACCCCCAAGTCCTTCCAACCAGCTCCAACACAAAGTTTAGCAAATCTCCATGACAATGGTAGTGGGAGTAATCTCTCCCCTCTCTCACAAAATAATCAGGTGTACACTTTCCTTTGTTTTAATTTTCAATTTACATATTGTTATTTTCATATTAAGTTCAAAAGTTTCAAGTTAAAGTTCAATTTCATATACTATGGACATTGACTACACTTTTCTCTATAGGTACTCATCTTGGCAAAAACAAACACAAATGAAACAAATACAAAGTCATAACACAAGCACAAGGTTCTCGAGCGAAGATAAAGTTTGTTTATACACTTAGGTGATCTCTATTTTAAGCACAAATTTTTAATTTCATACTTGAAGGGGGGAAAATGTACACACTCATTTTACTAATTTGTGTCTTACAACAACACAAATTGTACAACACTTTTGCACTATCCCATACTTGTCCAACTTGGTCAATTATGTTATCCCTAGTTATATCTCATTCATTATTTCTTGCACACACAACTCATTTGTTCACACAATGATCATATTAGTCCATAAAATCAAAGCTAAACCCTCGCACAATACAATCCTAGTTTTCAAAGCATTCACACATGCATCCCGGACCAAAGCACCTAAAAAGGGCCATAACATCCATATGTTATGGCCCTTCCCATATTATTTGGTCCCTTTCCCTCCAATGAAACTTTTCTTAATTAAAATTCCTTTGGGACACTTCTAGTTAGCCTTATTTGAGTTTTCCATATCCAAAATACATATATAAGCTAGTTATTCATCTATTATCAAGGAGGAGATCATGCACACTTAACACCCAAAGATCCTAATGAGCATACACTAAGAGAAATCACAAGAAAATCCATTCCAAGACTCCCTTGAGCTCCATATACTCTGCATACTCATTCTAGGAAGGTATCCACTCATATCTACAAATATAAAGAACATATCATCACTCCAAGTCAAGCTAGGGCAAAGGTGCAAGTACAATCTCATTATTGTAAGATCATGGCTATCTATTTGGTTGCATACATTCTAGAGATAATATGATAGGAAAGAATGATGTGAGGTTTGATTCCTATTTAGAGTAGTGGCGATGTTGTTGATGTACGAGGATGCCCACAACCCACCTAATGTTTGTTTTGTAGGAATTCTTGGCTATCTAGGGTTTTAAAGGATCAATCAATTGCATAATAAACATCACATAGTTTCAGAGGTCCAGATTCTAGATAGAAGTAGATAAGAAGACAATACATAGACCCCAAAAATTATCGGGGTAAGAGGATTTGAAGGGACACAAGCATACGAAAAGGGTCATACCTATGGTACGCTTTGGCCCATGTCATCCACTTTTGTCTGTGCAACAATTCAGGATACAATTTCAATAGTGAGGATTTGTTAGGTCATTTATCACATGTTTAAGTCATCAAAACATCCCAGATCATCACACAAGGTAGGATATCAACTAAGTCATCATCTTCTCTCTCATTGCAAGTGCTTTATCTATTTGATGTTCATCATTGTTTAGTATTTTTCATATGATTATTCCTGATATTGCTATAATTATCTTTGGAAAATAGTTGGTTTGGATAATCTACCATTGGTTACTACGGGCTATAAGAATTAACCATTTAGGTTAAATCAATAGGATTGAGTGCACTTAGATGATTACAGGTGATTTTGGGAAAAGCTAAGTGATTAGAATGTTGAAATCGGGGTATCTAGACATGATAATTCTTACAAACTAAGACTATATAGTAGGGGTAAAAACATCTATATGGTATTGACATCTTAGTACACTTTTGTAACTCAAAACCATGATAAGTGACTTTTGGTTTATCACTTGTCTGATTCTCTTTGTTTATATTTTTCGGTCACTATCGATCATAGTGTGAGGGTCTTTGAATACTATGTTCAATATTTCAAACCCTCACTATAGATGAAGTCTTATAAAAAACCATTAGTTGGGTTATGGGAACCTCCGTGTACTACTGATATAGAAAATACTTCAAAGAGGCCTCAAACCACATGGCGTTATCCACCTAGCATGTGATACCTAGTCGTAGTGCAATCAAATTTGACATCCTTCTTTTGACAATGTTATATTTGAGTTTCTCTCTTGTCAATCTACTTGAGTGAGTGACTTTGAGTGTTTACAAATGTGGGAATCAGAACACTAGACCTAGTGGTAAGCTTCAAACTTGTAGATGGTGTTGTCCTAATGAATGTGCAGAGGTATTTACAGATTGTATGGATCTTTGGGTGCCTTTTGTGCTAGCTTTTGTAATA
The DNA here is from genome assembly GCA_018340775.1 of Taxus wallichiana var. yunnanensis. NCBI lineage: Eukaryota > Viridiplantae > Streptophyta > Pinopsida > Cupressales > Taxaceae > Taxus > Taxus wallichiana. The sequence goes on along the minus strand of CM031234.1, from coordinate 596,246,129 downwards.
GAAGTCCATAAGAGTGTTGGGTTCTAAATGAGGTGATTTTCACTTGCTTATTTATGCTTCTGAAGGTGATTTAAGTTACAAAGGCCAACTATGGAGTAGTAAGTGACCTAAATAATAATGTGCAACAAAATTTCAGACTAAAGTAAGCAAGATCAAAAGCAGTACACTCGGGGTCATGACATATGTTCATGCCCTACTATACGTTTTTGACTTGAGATTGATAATATGCAATGCGAAATTTAAACGATGAAAAGTGGAGTTTCTTACTATTTTTCATGCATTCAATTCTCAAAAAATATTGACATATGAGTGTGTAAGAGAATTACATCTAGACAAGAGATATAGGGATGTATCCTATAATAATGAGTAAAGTGTACTTGTTTGATCAAGAGAGCAATGAAAAAACTAGAAGTGTCAAAGAGTAGAATTACTAAATTTGAGTGTCTACACTAGGTACAATTTTGCAAATAAAGACACATAGTAGAAAAGAGAACGAGTGCCCCATGCCCTTCCCATGTTCTCGCAAAATTGAATAGAAGCTATAATGTATTAAAATTTAGATGGGGAATGGAGGCCCATGTCCTCAAGATCTTTAAAAATGCAACTGAGACCAAGTGCCATGGTGAAGGAGTGAAGTACTTCATGCCCCCTTGTTTTGACCTGAATTGAGCCAAATGAATTTGAAATTTTCCCAAGAGATAGTTATTGAAGGTGAAAATCCAATCCTATTAAGAAATTTAGTGTAATCGCCACTGGGAAAAACCATGTGAAAGGGTCATAACCATAGTACAATCCTCGACAAAATTGTATGTTTCTAACCTTGTGCAATATATTATGAACTTTTGTGATCAATCATGTATATGAGTACCTGTAACTTTGTATGTACATGTGTATGAACCCATAATTCTACATGTGTATGTTATAGGTGTAAAATATACCCTAATGAATTCCCCTATTTTGAGATGCATGTTAAAAACCATTTGAGTGCACATCTCAAAGAATATATGTGTAACCATATTTGATAATGCTTATAGACTATAGGAGAGTGTAGAATATTGAAGAGATGGCCACCATGAAGAACGTGTACCTACAAAAAAGGGATGTACATGGTAGAAACTGTTATTTTAAATTTCCGCAACTAGGAGGTCTTGCATTTTCAAAGCCCATTCGAAGTTGAATCTTCACCAAGTAGAAAGGACTTAACCAAATCATGAAGAGAGAATAGCAAGCTCGCGGACAGTGCCAAGTGTCTACCCAGTGCTTTCCTAGGAGCCATAAAGAAAAGTAAAGTCATAAGGATGCATGGGCCTTCCACATGGATCTTGCAACAAATGAACTCCATTTTCAAAGTGGGCCATAAAAGATGACAAGCCATCTCGCCACGTATAAGTGGTTTTGAGTCTTATCTGTAAGATTTAATGCTCAAGAATTTTTCAAAATATCGAGGTGAAGGGTCGTCTGACTTGTCATTTTGGTAACAAGTTAATGTGTAGCCTCGTGTGAAGAGCGCCAACCTATAAAGACTTGAGTTATTCATCTGCATTCAAAGGGTCATTTCATTACAAATACGCGTCGTTTAAATCAAGAGGTCGGGAACCAATGCACAAAGGGTCAAAATATTTGGTTATGTGATAAATAGCCGAAAGGGTTTTTTCTCAAAAGGTGAGTCCATCTCAAGGGAGTTGGTTGCAGGATAATTAAAGATGCATTAAAGAGGTATGGCTCTCATTCTTTCAAAGGGGGAAAAATAATGGAAAAGTGTGAGAAAGATTTGAAGAAATCTATTTTGTCACTTCATATCATTTATCATAATTAAGGGTAGTTGGAAAGGAGTTTGAAAGTTCTCTCTTACCTCCTCCTCCCCCTATATATTGTAATCGAAGTTTGAAGAAAAAGAGAAAGGAATATTTTTAGTTAGATACTAGGAGAGTTAATCTTTTCTTCTCTGTTGCAAGTCTCTCTTTTGTAAAAGACAGAGGTCTTGGAACTCTAGCCTTCTGCCTGGGTTTTGTAATAGCAATCTTGCCTCTTTTCTAAATGTAATATTGTGCACAACTATTGGAGTAATATATATGGCTTATGGTGCTTTCTTTTCATCATCCACATATCCTTATTATCTCTGATCACCTTTATTTTCATGTAGAAATTGTGCATCTCTCAATGTTGTTACTATCTTGAAGTTGTGCTTAAGTAGTTTGAGGTAGTGTTCTGTGTGACCCTTTCTAACTTGTGGTGCATTTCATCCACCCTTTTTCATTTATTCATTGTTTCCCTTCTCAAGCAGTTGCGGTCTCGATTGATCTCTTAGCAGGCTTGTTTGGCGCATCGCCTTAGCTTGTTTTATGTTTTTGTTTAATTATTCTCACCCCTATCTCCCCTGCAGAGAAGAGCCAACTTCTTTAAAATATGGAGGTCTCCTTAGGGTGCACATCCCACTAACCTAAGGATTCCCATGACTCTGATGACTCTATCTACCAAGGATGGTCATCAATAGTTTTCCTGGCACGCTTGGTGGGACAACTAGAGTGATATTTTATTATGGCATCAACTCAGTTGATTCTTGATAGAAATCAAGCTTCAATGAAGATAGTTGCGGAGCACATCCAAAACTCCACAAATTGAACAAATCATTACAAAGGCTCGCATAGACCTCCCTCTCATCCATTTTCATTCATATGTCTTTCCATGCCTCCCATTTCTCTTCATCCTATGAAGTCATGCAATCATGACTTCATTACCACCAAGGGATCATTCCCTTGTCCATCTCTAAGCCACCCATTCCACCCTTTCCCTTTCTTCGACCAACTATACCGCTCACACTAGCAAGCAATGGCTCTAAATCCAAAAGAAGAGGAGCATATGGTGAGAAGTGATATGAGCTCAGGAAGTTCGTGTCACCAGCTGAGTAGAAAAGAGGCTGCAGAAGTTGCCTCTATTTTTCCTCCCCACAAAGCAGCTCCCCTGGAAAAATTCTTATCAACGGGCTTCATTCTGCAAAATGAAGCCACATATGATGGAGAATTTGTAGACTCAAAAACCATCATATCAAAGCATAAAGCTTTGATAGAGGAGGAAGAAGATAAGATCGAGTGCTTATCAGATTTGGGGGATGACTCGATGAAGAAGGGCTTGTGGAAATAACAATCTTCACCGCTTCATCAACTCCACAACAAAGGCAGCCTTCCGCTCACAATAGATCCCCTTGGACTAATCCTAGGACTCTAGAAGAAATTATTATTGAGATATTTTTTCTTTCAATCGAAGAGCCTAGATTCACCAAGTGAAGTTGTTAAAAATGGAGAAGGAGAAGATAGGGATGACACCCGTCAGAGAAGCCTACAAGGAAGCCTCATTCCAAAAGATACGATCAGAACCACGGGAAGGAACAGAGAATCAGACCAACTCCCACCGGAGAATGGTCCTCCTCAAGACCAAGGAAAAATTTCATACCTGTCATGCTCACTTTAGGGCATGAGGATGATTTTCAAGACCCCGAGGGTCAGCTACAACACCTCTAACCAAAAGATGAACAAAAGGAGGTATTCATACTATTCACTAATACCGTGGGTGGAAGAGTGAAGGGTAAATTTTCACTCTTACTACATGCCATATCAATAGCCAAATTGATTGTATGGCCACGTTTTATAAGAAAAGGAAGCTATTTTTCCTTTCGCCTATTTAGGTTTCATTTAGCATGTATCAAGCCTAGTTAGATTAGGAGTAGGAGTAGATTTTCTTTCAATAGAATAAGTGCTTACACACACTCTACATGAATCATTTGAGGCATGTATGTTTTGTCTTTTGTATAGGCCCACACTTATATTACTTTATTAAGGAAGCACTAGATCTTATGAAGACTCGCTCGATGAATAATCCATAGTTAGTTGAGGCAATTGCAAGCTTCACTTCAAGCAAATGTAGAGCAACTAAAATCAGCCAAAGGATTCCATTGGCCATCTTTTCAATTTTATACTCTCAGAAAAAATAAAATTTACTAAGTTTCATTATGAGAGTAGGAAGGCGCAAGAGTCAAACGACAACTATGAATGCTCCGCAAAAAACTGAAAGGGCCGAGACTTATATTCTCAATGGCTTTGAAGCACAGTACCTGACCAATTTTATAGCGGGAGATCATGGGTTCTTTTCATTTAGCAGGAAGCTAATGGTCCCAGTGAGTCACCAGACTATTATTTTAAATTTCTGTAACTAGGAGGTTTCTTGCGTTTTCAAATCCCATTCGAAGCCGAATCTTCACCGAGCAGAAAGGACTTAACCAAATCATCAAGACTTTACTAAGAGAGAATAACAAGCTCACGGATGGTGCCAAGTGTCTACCTAACACTTTCCCAGGAGCCATAAAGAAAAGCAGAGTCATAAGGATGCGCGGGCCTTCCACATGGATCTTGCAACAAACGGACTCCATTTTCAAAGTGGGCCATTAAAAGATGACAAGCCATCTCGCCACGTATAAGTGGTTTTGGGTCTTATCTGTAAGATTTAATGCTCAAGACTTTTTCAAAAGATCGAGGTGAAGGGTCATCTGACTTGTCATTTCGGTAACAAGTTAATGCATAGCCTCATGTGAAGAGCACAAACCTGTAAATACTCGAGTTATTCATCTGCATTCAAAGGGTCATTTCATTACAAAATACACGTCGTTTGAATCAAGAGGCCGGGAACCAATGCACAAAGGGTTGAAATATCTGGTTATGTGATAAATAGCCGAAAGGGTTTTTTCTCAAAAGGTGATTCCATCTCAAGGGAGTTGGTTACAGGATAATTAAAGATGCATTAAAGAGGCATGGCTCTCATTCTTTCAAAGGGGGAAAAATAATGGAAAAGTGTGAGAAAGATTTGAAGAAATCTGTTTCTATCACTTCATATCATTTATCATAATTAAGGGGCAGTTGGAAAGGAGTTTGAAAGTTCTCTCTTACCTCCTCCTCCCCTATAAATTGTAATGAAGTTTGAAGAAAAAAGAGAAAGGAAGATTTTTAGTTAGATACAAGGAGAGTTAATCTTTTCTTCTCTGTCACAAGTCTCTCTTTTGTAAAAAGACAGAGGTCTTGGAACTCTAGCCTTCTGCCTAGGTTTTGTAATAGCAATCTTGCCTCTTTTCTAAATGTAATATTGTGCACAACCATTGGAGTAATATATATGGCTTATGGTGCTTTCTTTTCATCATCCGCATATCCTTATTATCTTTGATTGCCTTTATTTTCATGTAGAAACTTGTTATCCTATAAAAGTGCCGAGGGCAATTTTACGAGTAACCATACCAAAATTTTGTTCTCGGTTCCTCGTCAGGTCCCTCACCTTCGGAATGTTGTAAAATCCCTTTTCGGGAAATCTAGTTTTCCAAACTTGGTCATTTTGGTCCTTTTTGGCATGGGCACACCTTTTATCTATGCAACACAGGGTAAAACTCGCCCCCCTTTATTTCCTTTGGCACACCTTTTGAAGTGTTGACACATCAATTGTTGTGCCTTCCCGTGATGCACCTTTCTTACCTGCGCCAAGGTGCATGCGCCTTCCTGTCAACAACAAAAATGTTGTGCCATGTTTTGGTGCACCAAGGCGCTCAAAATCCGAAGTGTTGACAGTACTAAATTTGTGCCAAGGCGCAAATAATTTCATGTTGACAAAACCATATCCGCGCCAAAGGGCGCAAAGTTTTCCATGTCGACACGTGTTTTGGTGCGCCCCTTTAAAAAGTGGTTGGCACATTTATTACACCTTTGCCTATATATAGGCGCATCCGCCTGTCACTTTCACAATTAAAAACACGTGAAAACTTTATTCCTCTGCACCTGTCAGCGTGCCCATCATCCTCGTGTCGCGTTCGTGGACCCCGCTTCATTCCTCTCATTCTATATATTCCGGGTAAGTGGTCCTTATTTCTCTTGTGTTTTGGTTTTTGTTGGTTGTTTGTGAAGTTGGTGTATGGATCTGAGAAACCTTAAACCCCTCCTATCGTCCTTGCAAATCTTCCCTCCCAAGCCATTTTCACCCTCTTTCCAGATCTGCTGGCCAAGAGGGCTCTGCCTCAAAAAAAATCCAGACCTCTTTGTTGTGCCCCCTTCACCGTCTAAATCGATGTGGAGTTAAGCCTAAAAGACCGCAAACCCATCAAGAAAGGAGAGAAAACCTAAAAGTTGGTTACGAGCCGCATTTTTCTCTTGGCACAATCACCACCCTTGTTACAGAAAACACAGTCGCGCCAAGAGGGCGCACTGACCTTGATTGCAACACATAGTATCCCTGCGCCATGCATAAAACAAGTAAATCCTAAAACGACGCAGCGCAATCCCACTTACAACAACATAAGTGTTATGCTATAAATTCCTGCGCCACGCCAGCCCCCCTTTTGTGCACATAAAGTTAGTGCTACATGCATTAATCCTGTGCCCTTCGGTGCACCAAAATTCCATGTTACATGTAAATTAACTGTGCCATTGGCGCATCCTGCTCCCATGCAACACCAAAATTATTTGCACCCAGTATAAAACCACATATAAATGGCGCAGGCGCACCCCTGTCTATAATAACAATGATGTTATATGCAAAATCCTTGCACCCTGCGCCCTTTGGTGCTGATTTATTCCTTGTAACACTCTACTTCAGTGTGCCATACTATTAACCCTGCAGCCTTGAAGTGTACCTGCGCTTGCGCCCAAAAGCCTTAAAATTGCTAACTCCTCATTTTGTGATGCTTTAATGGAAGATCTGATGGCTAACATGGCTCTTTTGCATTGGACTTCACTCCTTCTTCTTGTAGATCAGCAACTGAACTCAGATCCACATATGTCTACATCAAGCAAAAGGCCAACCAAGTCAAAGGGTAAGGCTAAGCTTACAGAGGAAGAGATGAAATACAAGTATCAAAGGGTCAGAATGCCCGAGTCCCAGGCAGAATGTGACCTAGACATTAGAGATTCCAAACTCGGCCACATCGACATGGATGATTTCTGGGCTAGAACCAGGAGGGTCACAGGCAGTCCTTGGATGGACAAACTAGTGGGCAGTGGTCTACATTTCTTGGGGGAATCCCGTCAGTGCGGTAAATAATGAGTTTATGATGGTGGTGGCCCGCTGTTACAACAAAGACACAAGGTGTGTCGAAAATGAAAAGGGCGAGGTCATAATCAACCTCACTGCCCGGCACTTCGAGATCATGCTAGGCATTCCCCACCACCAACATTTTGTGGCTGTAAGCCAAGAAGACTGCACCAAGGTGTGGGAGGATAACGAGGAAAATGCATGCGCTGATGAATGAAGTGTACTTAAAGAACAAGAAGGTGATAACCAGGTGGCCACAGGTTATTCACCGTAGTGACTTCTCCGAGGAATTGAGTGATACTATCACCTTCCTAAGTAGAGTATTTGGGCTTTCTGATGCCCATTACTTTCACAAATGGATGCTTAGGTACCTAGAAACCATGAATAAGAATGTGCTTGATCAGCGCTTTGAGTGGGCAGAGATCATAAGCAGCACCATATCTGAGCAGCTCCAACAACTCACCACAACGGGGAGGTTCTACATGAACTCCTACATAGTCTACGCTGCAGCCTCAAAGAGGGATTATCCAGCACTGAGCCGATGCAGAGTTTGGCCTCAAGTGAAGATATACGAATACTACCCAGAGCTGAAGCTGGAAAATAGCATCTCGCAGTTTACCAAGATCAACGATGCTTTCTTCTACGGCATCATATGCCTTTTGAGGCCAAATATGACTCATGGTCGGATGACTAAGAGCATAGTCACAGCGACTGAGAAGTGGGGAGCACTATTTACCCAATTCCCCACCTTCACCTATCTCAGAACAACTAACTTCTTGGGGGAGCCCACCAAATTGCCAAGGTATGCTGGCCCTAAGCTGATCTTGTTAGAGCTATCCAAATAGCTCATAACATACCATGAGAAGTGTCTAAAGAGAAAGAAGGGTGGAACTCCTTTCCCCCTTACAGTGGGTAGGTACACCTGCATTTCCCACAACAAAGCCCAGAAATGTTCGCAGAGCTAGAACTGCTCAATCTAAAGCACAATTTCCCAGACAAGGCCCACCTTTGATCCAAGAAATTACCTCCCTAGGGAAAAACTCAATCTGATCCACATTCCACAGATCGAGGATATCTACATCGACCTGTATCATGAGGTCGAACTCAGGAGAAAGGATCACTCTCGCCTGGCCCTGACAGAGATTATTCAATATGGCGTGGCCATTATTCCAAAAGGTTATCAAACAACCGATCAAGAAGTTGATCAGGTGTATCTAGACACGAATGGGGACAACTGGCCATTTGCTGCAATTGACAGGACAAAGGCACCTCAGACCATCGAGGAGAGGGTCAAGGAAACATTGTGGCGAACAAAAACACAGTGCAGAATGAATGGCCTTATCTACCTCGGAGTAGATTTCATCATGTCCCCTTTGGGCAACGCACTGTCAAGCCAAACATCTCGCTAAAGAGCAAAGGAAAAGATAAAGAGGAGAATCGAGCTCCGTTCGAAGAAGCTCCTGAGAGCCCTCCTTCGCCACACAAGAACAAAGTTGTAACTCGGTATCCCCAGAAAGAAGTGGCGAGAGAGTGTTCCAATGGGCACATCCATTCAGGATGTTTCCACTGCAACAACCATGGAGGTTCCCCCCCCGTCTCCCCCTTCTCATGTGACTCAGGGACCATTCCTTTGGTCGTATCCTCTCCCCCATCTTCTATTGTTCCCCCTTCCTCGTCCTCCATCTTCTCTTCTCTCGCGGAGCTATCCCCCACTATTTCTTCTCTCATCTCTCAGCTCCCTTCCATTCCCACGACTACCTCCCCGTAATATCTCCCCTCCCATGAGCACTTTCTTGGCCTCTCTCTCGATGTCTACCAAGTGTCTCTACGCATTTCCCCTCATCTACTACAGCTGCTCCCTCTTCCACCTCTGGTCCCACTCCCTTAGGTCCAGCATGGATTTCTCACAGCATAAGAGGAAAGTCCCTATTGCACCAATGGACTTCTCCGTCATCCCAACAAAGGGGGCTAAGAAGCAAAATCCCATAACCCACTTCTCTTAGAGTGCATCGGGAGAAAGAGTGATGGAGATCGCGTATCCCGATCCTTCAAAGGATAAAAAGGATCTGTCTCCCTATAGATTATACAGTGACACAGTCACAATGGGAACGTCTTCTGAAAGCCTTCAAGGGGAGGCCCTATCTGCGGTGGATGCCCTTTGCAAGAAGCTCCAAGAAGCAAAGGAAGAGAAGAGGCTACTAAAAGAGCAGAACAAGCATCTTCTCCACGCCCTGCAGAAAATGGGCAGTGCACCTCCTACAACTGCCACCGAAACTCCTGAGGTCCTAAGCTAGGATAAGATAAATGAATACGCCAAAATTGGTGAACAAGGTATGGCAGTTTCCGCCTAGAGAGATCAGATCCTCAAAGACAAGCGAGGAGGTAATTGTCAAGTTCACCGAATTATATCAGAACATTAGTCAGGCGAACAAAGATCTCCAGGTGATTGCGGGACCTATCTCCGAAGAGTTGGACCATGCTAGGTTGCAACACGAGACGTTCCAGAAAATGCTCAACTGCTTAGTCGATGATTTGGTAAAATTCAACATTTTCGATCATCCTGTGGTACCCAAAGAAAATCCTTGCTGCGTTGGACTACCAGGTCGATCAGATGGAATTCATCCTGGAGAAGATAGACAAGGTCAAGGAGGAAGCCCTGGATGCAATGCATCAAATGGAGAAAATTGTTCTAAGAATGTCTCCGGGCTTGCTCACTCCTTCTTTCGCCTTGAGGAAGGTAGATGAAACTATTCGGATCTTCAAGGAGATCGTCTCGCAAGGGCTAGGGCCAGAAGTCACTTTTGACATGGAATGCATCAATAATCTTCTGGCTTGCCATGATTTTGTGGGGTACTTGATGGAGGCAGGTAATGAATATTTCAAGCTCCCGAAAAACTCAGAGATGAGCGGGAGACTTGCGAGGTCATCGGTGATCATACAAAGGGTCCTGCCTAGGATCAACTTCAGCCGATGGTTAGTAAATTCATGGAATATCGGACCCAGTTCCATATTACCTCTCCAAACAACAACAGAAGCAAGATACCCCCTTTCAGCCATGGGACGACGATGAATAGCTTTCTTCCTCTTGGTTTTCTTTTTGTAAATATCTAAGAGTATGTTGGCACAAATGATGACATCATCCATGTTGCACCATGGGATGTTGTCATCCACCAAGTTGCCCAAAGTCAACATTGACTTTTAGATATTTTGTAGATATTTTGTAATTAGTTGTTGGTTTCTTTTTGCCTTCTCTCTTCTCCTTCTTCTATATATACTTGAATACTTGTTGTATTCAAGGTGGTGGACACTTTTTAGATGAAAAATAGAAGTAAGGATAAAAGGCTTTGTACTTTTTGTAACAGAGGAAAATATTAATACAATATTGAGACTTTGCGCTGAATACCTGTGTTATGCATCAGAACTTTCTTATGTTAGATCTGCATGTTTATTCTATTGAATCTACTTCTACTTCTTTTGTCATTTGTTCATCAGTATTGCTTTGTTCATCTATGCAAGTAGGTTTGGCTCCATTTATTACCAATCCCAAAACATAGACCTTCTGATCTTTCTGCTTTGGAATTCATTTCTTTTCTCCCTTCAGATCTATCTTATCTTCGTTCTTTCCCTTCTCTCCTTTCCTTTCACGAGTTGGAAACACCTCTACTGGGATGAGATCCCAAACCCCGAAGGCAGAATATTGTGAGACTTGCATAGATTCCTGTTGGTAGAATAGCAATAAACCGAGTTTCACTTTCTTTGACTCAAAGAGGGGCTATGCCTGCAAAATGTTGGCTCGTCTATCCATAGATCGACCACCCAATGATTTTCGAACCAACAAAATTGTGCATCTCTCAATGTTGTTACTATCTTGAAGTTGTGCTTAAGTAGTTTGAGGTAGTGTTTTGTGTGACCCTTTTTGACTTGTGGTGCATTTCGTCCACCTTTTTTCAGTTATTCATCGTTTCCCTTCTCAGGCAATTGTGGTCTCGATTGATCTCTTAGCAGGCTTGTTCGGCGCATCGCCTTAGCTTGTTTTATGTTTTTGTTTAATTCTTCTCACCCCTATCTCCCCCTACAGAGAAGAGCCAACTTCTTTAAAATTTAGAGGTCTCCTTAGGGTGCACGTCCCACTAACCTAAGGATTCCCACGACTCGAGGAGTCTATCCACCAAGGATGGTTGGCAATAGAAACCATGACATGCAACAAGAGTAACAATAAAAACAAGTGCAACATTAGTAATAAAGCATGTATAAGACAACAAGTGGAGATATAAAACAATATTGTAATCAAAGACAAAAATATGCAATCAATGTCACACAAAAGGCATAGAGCTACAAACATGGAACACCCATGGTGTCACAAGACAATTAAGGCCCTTAGGCCTGCAAATAATGTCACGTAAAGAGGCATAGATCCATAAACATGGGACACCCATGATGTCACAAGACAAGCAAGGCACTCAGGCTACAAGCAAGGAGACAAACAAGTAGTAACACACACAACTAGCAAACATGTATAACAAACAAGAATGTTAGGATGTCATCAAATGACAAAAGCATGGGAAACAAAATTGTCAAGTGTTGCACAAGACACATGTGCCATCATGTTAGTCAAAAATAACAAGTACACAATTTATGTAATCAAGCATAATGAGGAAGTAAAAAGAAACTATAATGAAATAATAACACATGTACAATGTGGAGGTATGCCCCTAAGATAAGAATGTAAGGAACCATGATAGCTCCTATTAACATGTATCGGTATGTGTGTCTCGCATCAAGCTCAATATACCTCATAAATGCATGTGTGTAAAGAGTAAAAAAATATGTTATCTATCAAACCAATGTGACAAACAACATGTATAATGTAAAGTACAAACAATGTAAGCTAAGTGCATAGGTCCCAATTTTGTACACATGTAGGAATGTGAAACCTAGGGTCAACCATAAGATAACCCAAAAAAACCTCATAATAATAATTCCAACATCAACATTCTAGCCACACAACTACTACCAAGGAAGAAAATAGAAGCCACCAAGGACGTGTTAAGGACATGCCACATCACAAATTTGTGGAAGATTTGTAGTCAAAGCTATACAATCTAACCAACATCGTTGGTGAAAAATCACATAAAAAGAGATCTCACATAAGAGAAACTAATTTTTCCAAATAGAGTTGTCATGCCATGAACCGACAACCTAAACAATGCCACTTCCATACACCAAAATTTGAAAATAAGGTAAAAACATAGAGAAATGACTAAGCTATATGCCAAAGGTTCCAACATATACTAACTCTCCTCCTTTGGCAAACGACCCCCTCAACTCACTTTTTGTGGGGAAACCCTAACCCGGGAGTTCGGGGAGAGGATAAGGACATCTATAAAGTGTCTCTCATTTCATACATTCTTCTTCGTATTTTGCTTTATAAGAATTTTTTATTAGTGCCACGCATATTTCACGATGCTACAAAAATTATTTTTAATAGTTAAAGTAGAATCATAACTTCATACATATAATATTTATTTCGTTAGAAAAATACCATTCGAAATATATTTTTAAGATTTATTTGAGTTATATAAAAATTGGTTTTGTTACTCTTATTATTGAATAAGCATACACTTAAATTGTTATCTTTTTGGATTAAACTATACAATTAAGAAGATCTGCAATGTCATAATCATTCCCTTACTGATTAGACTACAATCATTTCAATACAATAGAAGAGAGACATTTTAAACCCTACATACTTGATAATTTGCTTTTATGATGAATAAGCACATTATTGGATGAAGCCCACTCCATCACCCTATTCCAAGACCCATTTAGATTGTTTGAAAGGGACTCAAAGAAATGTAAAAGAACGTGTATAATCACTAAATTGTGGATGCTTTAGTGGAAGGCCATGATAGAGTGGACATGATGAGAGGGTTGAGAAGAAATATACGTGCATTTGAGACGACTTTCATACATTGGGATCTATTTGGAATATTAGGTCTTGACATGTGGAAAAGGGATACGACACTTAACTATTTAGGACCAATGCATTATAGAATTGACCTGTGAGGGGTACGGCTAAATATGGCACTAACTAGCTACTATTAGACCAAGATGACTATAAAAGCACGAGGAAGTTGAAAATTGTAAGCAGATTTTGTGTGTTTTAATATATAATAACAATTATATTTATTTATGTTTCTTTTTACTTTTGAGAAATAAGAATTACATCAATTTAGTTAGGAGATGGATGAGATTAAGTTAATGTTTTATGTTAATATATATTTTATATTAATTTCACATTTGATGTTTATTTCATCATCCCTTAAAATAATTGTTTTACATTTATAAAAATTAATAGAAAAAATATAATATCTTTGATTATATGAGAGAATTTGGAGTTGATTTTATATTTTTGTCACATGAAGATTGTTTTGAACTTAACATTGTTGCGTAATTAGATGGGTGTCATTTGTCACAAATAAAAAAGAAATTGGTAAGGAAAATAATAAAATTATTAATTAATATGGCATGCAAAAATTGAAATAATAGCTTTGAAATTGATATATTCTCAATGTATTTAAAATTTATGCACTAATTATACAATTAATAAACAAAACTTTATTTATATGTTAAGTTTATGTACCTTGATTCATTTGTCATAGAACTAAATCTTACCAAATTTTATTTCTACATGATAAAATAAGACATAAAAAGATAAATAAAGTAAAAAAATTACAAAAACAAATTATTTGAACATGTATATGACAAAGTGTTAAACTTTAATATATGTAAAAAAGGAAAAGAATAAGATCACTTATAAATCATTAAGAGGTTTTGATAAAGGAAGACTTGTTCAAAATAAAAAGAAAAGAAAGGTCCTTTTTAAGGTTCATATTGCTTTATGTTTTACAAGATTCCATGTAAAAAGCATAATGCCATTGCTTGTGTAAAAGGGACAAGGTCATATGTGAGTGCACAAGCATACCTTGTCTTCTTTACTTAGTAAAGAAAGGACGGAGCCATATCACGTGAGTTGTATGACTATATATAATGAAGAATAAAAAAATCATAATGTTTACATTGTTGATCTTAGAAGTTTACATTATCTATCCATAATAAATGTTTTAATTAAGAAAATCATTTATAGATGGTTTAAGTCTGCAAATTTTGAAGTCACAATTATCTATTGGATCTATGAACATTGTAATACAAGTGGACCCAATCAATTATTATTTGTATGTGAGGTTTATATCCATGGATTCATTTGTTCTACAAATAACCAAGTTCCATCACATTTTATTTGTAAAGACTATTAGAGCACAACATATATAAAAAGACAAACAAGAGAAAAATTATAAGAATTTTTTGTTTGTCTAAATATATAATTTTTTTGCATAATAATTACCTCATAAACCTTAACATATTTCTTCTTTTTATGTTAATGAATTAATAATTATATCTTTAAACTCAACATCTTTCATCTTTCTAAACGTCAACATCTTTTTCTTTTTAGATTAACAAATTAATGTAGTTGGTATACAACAACTACATCCAACAAAATTTTGTTTTGACGCATTTTAAATCTTGAGATATATAAAAAGGAAAATGATGAAGCTAAGTTAAGAGACATAAGAAAATAATAACTCCTTAAACCTTGGTATCTATGTATAAAGAAAGTCTTAATGCCCCTATAAAGTGAAATAAAAGGTTGTTTTTAAGGTCAATGATGTTTACATAAATTGAATTTAGAAGTATTTCTATGATACTCGCATATAATAAAATTTTGAACAAAAATAATTTATTTATAGACCCTAGAAGTTTGAAATATTAAAAACGTCATAGATTTTATGTTAGTTCTATATACATTGAGTTGGTTGCTATACAACTAACCAAGTCCCACTAATTTTTTTTAGTCGTTATAAAACTAACCAAGTCTTACCAAATTTTATTTAGTGTTGAGGAATTAATTTCATTTCTATACAACCAACCAGTGTTAAATCTATACATATACACAAGGGAAAGCGATGAGGCCAATCTAAGAGTCACCACTAGGTCTGCCATCTTTAGATCTTAGACTAAATAAATACTCCTTAAACATTGTCATTTATATAAATAAGTTGTCGGGAAAAGAAACAAAGAAAAAGAAATACATTTCCATGGCACCTTATACTTTACAAGTACACATGTAAGTGTGTGTTTAGATTATAATAAAGAGCAACATTCAACATATGAGAATGTGTGCAAGAATAATGCCACAACATGTGTAAAAGGGACAAGGCCATATGTGAGTTACATGTGAGTGCACATGCATACCTTATCTTTTACATAGTAAGAAAGGACAAGATCATATGTGAGTTCCATGGTACATGTAGACCTTATCAAATTCTTTACAAAGTTGATTTTAGATTTTTTACAACATTTATGGAATTCAAATAAAAATGTGAAGAAAAATATTTCTTAAATATACATTGTAAGTTTGAAATAGTTAACATGACAATTTGTCTATTTGGTCTTTGTGTGAGTTTAATTTTTAATAACTAACCAAGTCCTACTAATTTGTTTTTATATAAGCCCTATGTGTACTAAGCTACTTGTTATCAAAACATGATGCATATAAAATGGATGAATTAGGTTAAATTCATAAGCAAATTTGTTTGCCCAATTATATAACATATTTGTGCAAAATAGGCACCTCTTGAATCTCAACATCTTTTATTTTTATATTAACAAATTAATTTAGTTGTTATCCAACTACTCACATCCAACAAAATTTCATTTTGACAAAAATGTGCACACCCAACAAAGTTTTGTTTTGACAAAAAGGTTAAAGCGTGTTATATGTCAAAAGGAAAAGGACTAGCCCTAATAATAGTCATCGAGTAATTATTCATTAAACCTTAGTATTTAAGTATCAAAGTTGTAATAAAGGAAAGGTACTTTTTCATATCTAAGTGTCTTACATTCTGTACCCTACATAATTACGTATGTTTAGATTACATAATATCATTCAAATATACGTGACGCTTTGGAATAATAATGATCTTTTAAATCTTTGAGAATTAACTTGACTCCCTATAAGTGAATGATTTCTTTAGAATAATAATGATCTTTTAAACCTTTGAGAATTAATTAGCTAACCTATCAATATCAAGGGGGTGCATGACTAATTGACCTCCTTAAACTTAGTACTACGGTACTTAGGAATGATCATCCTACCAAATTCCCTCTTGATTTGAATCCAACCTCATCCTTTTTATTAGGTGTTTGCTTCATAATTTTGGCTTACCATCAAAGACATTACACCTTTTTGCACCTGATTATACTTCAAATACACACTAATATTTTAAAATACCCAAAAATAACCAATCAAAATAGACTACATGAAATCTTGGGAACGTAAAATAAAAGATTCAACATGAGTTGTCTCTACAAAGTGATTTAAAAAAACTACAAAACACCAAGGAAAGAGTCAAATAAAGGCTTAGGAAATGATGATGTATAGATGCCTTCACTACTAAATTGAAATAAAATACAGATTAAACATGGTTGGGATTGATGAGGGGGCCCCTTAAACCTCTTGCTTTTCAAAGCTTTCATTTTCTTCAATTGCAATTTGTTTTTCTTTAATTACAATTCATTTTTCGACCCTGTTATTCGAATTCTTCAATGTTTTGGGAAGTTCTCGTCTCAAACGTGATAGACAAAATGCTCCGCAGACGAACGCCCATTACTTCTTCCTCGATCTAATTGTCAATTGCTTCACAGCTTCGAATCCAAATCGGTTATTTTTCGTCTCTGCGCATATATGGTTACTTTTAAGGTAAACTAGATTCCCAATTTCTGTTTTCTTCTTATTGTTCTAATCTAAGGTCAGTTTTTGCACGATTTGAATGTTTTTCTGCACGATTCGATGATTCGTATGAATTTCAGTAACACCCATTTGAAAATATTCATTACTTATGATTGGAACCAAAAGTTGGGTTTTGCAATTTTTGTGATTGATATATTTTTTCTAATATTGTTTTTCTCCCATGTTGATCTGTGCGGATTTTGTTTATACCACTTGGGAATAATGCGAGTTTTGTAATTTTGGTCATTTTGTTTTACATTGGACGCGTGTGTTGCAGTGTATCAAATTTGAACCATTGTAGGTGCACAAATCCATTTAGCATTAGGATATCTGTGATGGTTGGTATTTATAAGAAGCGTTTGGGTGCATTTTTGTTAACTTTCTCAGACCGCCCACGAAGACAGATGCGTAGAAATCCACAACCTTTGCGATTTCTGTGATTTGGGGTTTTTATGGTGTGTGAAGCTCTGTTAGACTTTTTTTTTCCCTCACAAAGCTTTAGGGTTTTTGTTTCCTTTTTTGGCTCCTGTTATTTTGGCTTAGAGGGTTACTATAGTTTTAGGGTGCTCCTGCTGACTGTTGTCCCTTTTGAGGGTACTCCAATCCCATCGACCTGTTTTGGTTAGTGCGCATTTACAATGATGTTATTTCATTCAATTGATCTATTTTGGCACTTAGTTGACATTTATAGCGATTTCATTTCATTGCATTCCAATGACATAGTTTGGTTATTAGTGGCCGTTGATAATGATTTGATTTTGTTTCTGCTTTTGTGCAGAGTGATGTGATTGTAGAGGAAAACTATGGAATCCCTTCCTGTTGAAGTTATAGGGAACATTCTTTCTCATGTTGCTGCTGCTAGAGATGTTATGGTAGCATCTGCAACTTGCAGAAAATGGAGAGATGCAACAAAAAAGCATTTACGCACGCTTACATTTGACATGGCTGACTGGCCCATGTACCGAGAACTTACCACCAGCAGGCTGGAAATTCTGATTACTCAAACAATTTTCCAGACAACTGGTTTGCAAAACCTACATATTTGTATGGGCGACGGCGATGAATTTTCTGCAGCATCTGTCATTGCTTGGCTCATGTATACAAGAGATACCTTAAGGAGTCTCTTGTATATGATGCATACAAATCCTAATGTGAACATCTTTGAGAAATGCGGGAGGCAAAAGTTGGAAGTTTTGGTTTCCGGCTATACTTCAATAAGTGGGGTGGATCCAAGCTACCAACGCTTTCCATGTTTGAAATCTCTTACCCTTCATAGTGTGAATATTTCTGCATTGGATTTGAGCCTTATGTTGACTGCATGCCCTAAGCTTGAATCTTTCTCGCTTGTAAACCCAGAGATTGCCATGTCAGATTCTCAAGCTGTGATGGAGTTGATCAGTCCAACTCTGAAAAAGCTTTATGTGGAAGAAATAAGTTTGGACAAATTTGTTCTGGAAGCTGATAACTTAGAGAGTCTTCATTTGAAAGACTCAACAGTTGAGCTCTTTGAGCTCATAAGTAAGGAAGGCTGAAACACCTTAGGATGGATGATGTGAGTATAATTCATCTTGACATTGGGGAGACCACTGATCTCTTAGAGGTAGTGGACGTAAGCGATTTCACCATCATGTGGCCAAAATTTTACCAGATGATATCAAGAGCAACTAAACTGAGAAGATTGCGTCTATGGGGCATAGTATTTGATGCAGAGGATGAGATAATGGATTTGGAGACCATAGCAGTATGTTTTCCTAAACTAAACCATCTCTCATTGAGCTATGATCTGAGAGATGGGTTACTTCAGCATGTATTAAGAGGATCATCATTGCTGGAAAATGTGGTTCTTCTGAAGTTGGGATCAGCTGTGATAAATGACTTATTTGCCCAATGGATAGGAGGTTTGCTTGAAAGATGCCCAAGTCTCATGCGGCTTATTATCCATGGATGTGTCTCTGAGACGAAAACTCGAGACGAATGTGCATCTTTGGCAAGGTTTACCTCATCTATTGTGAGTCTTATGAGAAAATTTATGCATGTTGATGTGCAGTTTGATTTTCAGTGATATTTTTCAGTTTACGTGAGCTGAGATTTGTGCTGGACTCAAGTCCTGTGTACGGACGGTACAAGTATGAAGACCAACTTGGATTGCATGCAGCTTGGTACTACGCAGTAGTATCTAGAAACCTTACTTCAAAATAATAAACTACGGAAGACTTCATTCCCAACAAATTCTTTCAAGAGAAGTTATTATTAGGGTATGTCAAAAGTAATGCATTTTTGATTTTGTAGAATCTCTTTACTGTTGTGATGATGGTTGGTCAAATTGATTTAAATGGATTTGTTAAAGCTTCTGTTCCATGATCCATCTAAAATGCTCTGATCAGGATACTCTTGGAGAATTCAGAAGACGGGTTGGGAGTTGAAAAATTGTAGAGAGCATCGATAAGCTCAGGTGCATTATTTATTGTTTTGTCCCATGGTGTACTGTAAAACATTGTCGTCTTTGGTAAATTGAGTCTGGATGCTACTATTTAGCATTAATCCTAAGACTCAGTTTATATTCTTGTATTCAATGTTGCAAAGTAGGTTATGGATCTTTCAATGCTGATTATTGCAAATATGATGTAAAACTATGTCACAAGGTTCGGCGAATTTTATCAAAAAGTTCGAATTTCACTGAACTTTATTCTCGTCGAACATGAACTCGAACTTTATCCATTACTTTTACATGGGAAGTTTTTGACATGATTTTGCATTATTTTAAAAATGTATATATATTTACCGACTGAAAGTAGTGGATATAAAGCTCTCTCCACTCTGTCCTGACATATTTATGCATTTTTTCAAAAATAAAAATGATAGAAAAAAATTGTTCAAACTTAAAGACGTTTTTTCCTCGAACTTTATCCCTTGGCAAACTTGAACCGAACTTTATCCTCGTCAAACATGAACGCGAACTCGAACCTTGTGACTTAGATGTAAAATATTAGCTATTATTTCAAGGTTACTGAAATTACCCTCCAATTCATTAAATTTTTTTAGGTTGACATTCTACCTTTCTTTTATCTTGTAAATATGTTGTCTTTATACCTTCTTCAAGGCTCAAGTTTCATGTTTTGCAGGACTCTTAATTCATTGCCAATATCAAAACCATTTATCATGTTTTGCAGGACTTCCGATAACATGCTGTTAAAAGACAAGCTACAAGATATTTATTGAAGTGGGATTTTAAATTTGAAAATATGCAATTTATTGAAGTGGGATTTTAAATTTGAAAATATGCAATTTCTTGATGCTGTCCTCCTCAAAGGGAAAATTTTACTTAAAAATATTGTCTTTGCTGTGTCCAGGAAGATGCTAATTTAACCTAGCTCTTTGTTTAGAAGGCCTAACAAAAGTGTGCCACTTTTTTAGAAATATATTTTATCATCTGGAACATTGGGACTGCTTATTCTCGAGCTTCCCTAAATCTTCAATTTGTGTTGTAGACAATGTCAGAATTTTGAAATACCCATCATTAATTAATTTCTTTTATTTCTTAAACATGTGCTTTTGGGATTAATACAAGCTCGGATTTTTTTATTATATTGCCATCCATGTTTGTTGAGGTTTGTTATTGTCGTGTATTCATTCTTTTCATACAAGAAAAGTTACATTGCCATGAGCATCTCTTATATCTCACAGCCTAACCAGTAACCAAATCTGTAATTTATAAGAATCCTTCAAAATAAGGAGGAATAATTTTTCCTTTTCTGATTTTTTTGGAAAGGAACACTGTATATCTAGCTGTCTTTTGGCATTTGAAATATAGACAACTTATTTAGTGAAACCAGAATATTAGCACCCTAAATTCACATATTATTTAGGATTTGACAATACTTTACTTTTATAATTCCGCAATACTTTTTCAGGAAACAACTGCATAACTGTTTTTTCTCTTCCAATATTTCCTGTAATGTTGTTCTTTTACAACCATTTTTGCATCCTCCAAGGATATTAGTGTTTATTTTAAGATGAATTCTCAATGAAGATGGTTTTGTTGTCGCGAAGGAACAACAATACACAAATTGTTCAGCAAGAGAAGCATTGAAGTTCAGAAAAATGCACAGAGATTGAGCAGAGAGGATGGTTTGGGGTTAAATGACGTTAAGTCTTGTAAAATTGCTCCATAAATACTTGCCAGATCAGTAATCAATGAGAACTGACATATTCATTGTGCTTTATTTGGATATTTATATATCCTCTTTCGAAGAGTTTTGCCAAGTGACCAAGCCATGATGATGACTTATCAGATAATTTGAAAAGTTGGAAAAGTAAAATAGCAATGCCGCTGTTTTCTGAAAAGAATTGTAAAATTATGTACTGCAGAAGAATTTGGTTATTGATTATAATAGATCTATTAACCTCGCACAACTTCTAATATTGTCAACCTTGCATTCTTTATGCAAGTGTGGATGTAAAGCTTTTTTGCTGCAGCGGCTAAGGTTTTGGTAATATTGATTTTCATAATTTAGTAATTTCCTTGAAATTCAAATTTATGCTAAGCATATTATTTTATTGGTAGTAGGACTCTATTACAGATGCTTGACCTTGCTTATCTAGGGATGCAGTTAAATGGCTCTGCGTCAGAGGCCGTCCTGACGATTTCTGATATTTCCCAACATTATGCAACTATGTGCAATTCACCATTCTATCAAGGTCATCTGATGTAACAATTGTATATGTAGGTTGTCTAATTACATAACATTCAAGTCTCACATAACATTCAGGTCGCAGAAAAAGAACTTGTCACATGAACACAAGTTTGCAGGGTTAATGTATTTGTCCTTGAGTTGCTTAATTTTGTAGGCCTTGAACAGGTGGATCGGAATGGTGTAGATTGCAGTAGTGTAACAAGCTAGATATGTGACCGTTTTATCTAAGGTGCTTGTAATACCCTTCACATATCCCAGGCTACCTGAATAGCTCCTGTAAGAGAGCAATTTGATTTTTTTATTTTTTATTATAAACTTCATCTGAAATCAAATTCAATTGATAATGCATTATGTGTTGTTGCATGCCAATGCCATGCAATTCACACTCATTCAATTGGGATTCACTTCAACTCATTGTGATGGGTGTCTTATCAATCTTAGAGAAGATCCTCCACAATTCTTGTAGCTTCTTCTCAGGCTACTTTCTCAAACTATAGCATGCATTGCATACATATTTATTTTAACACTGCAAACAAGTCAAAAATTAGTGCTTTCTTATTTTAACGAACCATAACCTAGTATTCGTTATTCCTTCACGAGTCTGTGATGTTTGCCCCATCTCAGTTCTAATTTTTTGACTTTGGTAGCTTTGACTAATAAGAAGAGCAAATTGGTTACCTGAGTTTCTTGATTTTCAATTTTGTAAAGAGCAATATACAGTTTTTTTAGTCGGATGCATCATCTTAGTAAGAAAAAAACCAACTTTTCAAATATGTTCAAGCAAGGATTGGAAGATGCTAGTTACTACCATGCATTTGGGGTTGGAAGTAGGGTTGAGATTTGATGGTGATTTGAAATGATAATGTCTTTACATTTTGAGTGACTGTTATATATCAAATTAATGAATTAATAATAAAATTTTAAGGAATATAGTAGCAAAATATACTTAGCATTCTCACAAGTAATGTTGTTAAGGCTCCCTGAGCATCATTTTCTACATAAAGATGTTCATATTTGATGTTTTCGAGTTTTTCATAAATTAGGGTATAGGAGAATTGGCCATGGTTTATGTTTTAGAACTTTTAATAAATTGGGGGTATAACAGAAACAAAAAGGTTTACATCACCCTTCATAATGAAAGAGTAGATATTGTTAAGAGTTGTCAAATACATGGAAATCTCCTAAAAACACCTAGGAATGACGTTGAACCTTAGGATTGGTTGGAAGCATGCACATTGTAATAAGAAAGTATTGGTATTAATATTATTGTGGTAGGTATTTTATTATTTTGGGAATAGAAAAGCATATTTTTATTAATCATATGTAATGCACTATATTGATTATACAAAAATGTGAGGCATGATACCACACCCCAAAAGTAAGGTCTGGTTATCAAAACTCGAGATCATTTAACATACATCACCAAATTTGATCAACATATATGGTGATGGTTGTGTTAAGGGCTAGGTGTTGTAGACATCCTAAAATCACTCACTTGTTTTCAATGCTATTCTAGTATATCATGTTATTCATACATTTGTGATTAATTGATTAAATCGATTAATTCATACACATTGCACCCTTTGGATTAATTAAATTAATTCCTAGTACCCGTATCATTTATTAATTAAATGATTAATTAATTAAGTGTGCACATCATAACTACCACTTTGGACTCATATCCTAGTTAACTATACTTTTAGAATCCTAAAAGGTGGGGACAATTGAATTGTACATACAACCACCTTTTCGGATGTAACTTCTGCAATCAATTCACAATCAATTTATTTACTCCCTGCCTCTAAATGCTTCAAAATTGTTGTAACCTCCTCCAATGCTATTTTTAGCATGTGTATTCAACAATATTCAACCAACTTCCAACTAATTCTTCCTCTATAAAATGCAGGCTTGTCTTATTCCAAATCCTCTGGATTGTTTGCAAGTAAACTTTGTCAATTTGCATGTTTAAGCTCCCAAAGTTGTGTTTGGAACAAACGTGTCTCTATTTTGGAGGCCATTTAAGAGCACCCACAATCTACATTTCACAAGGTTATACATCTTAAAGCTCTCACAACCTACTTGAGGTTTACTGAGGAAGGTTTTGCAAGTTTGTTTGTATCTTTCCACTTTTGTTAGTTTTTCACTGTTTACATGTGTATATTGTTCCAATAAGGTTGATCAGGCATTGTGTTACAATGTGCTCCTTGAAGCTATGAGTTGTTGGGCATTTGTTGATCCTTCTGGACTATAAAAAAAAAACATATATGGTAATGATTAATACATTTTATGTGAGATTAAAATATGTTAAAATCTAAAAAGGTTAATATAACAATCCCTAAGGTTAAAAACACACAAAAAAACAAGGAATGACCATTCAAACAACAATAAACATTGTGGCCAAAAGTGGAGGACTGGCAAGCTTATCCGTCAACCATGTCCACGAGGTAGATCCCCTGTGTCATGTATTGGTTCTCACACATCAATAGTTTCATGTTTTAATTCTTCATTATGCATGGTAATGGAGATGGAAAGACACAGGTAAGGAAAGCTGTCTTGCGGCAGTGTCATTGCTTATGAACCAAAATTGCCACCTTTGCTGGTACCTCATCTACCACCACCATTACCATTAGGCGCCTAAACTACCCCGAGTCCCTCGAACTCACCCAGACCCCCGTCCCGACTCGCGGCTTTCCCCTACTCGACGAGCGAGGTTCGCAACCTACGCACCCCACTCTCGGACTCGTTCTCCCGAGCCTGCCCAGCCCTAACCCTGCAACCCAAATCTCCCACTCTCAACTCCCCAAACGACGCACCCCTCCCCGGATTCCACACGATTGCAGACCTCACGGCTCTGCCCAGCCCCGATCTCACCCGTCTCCCTCCCGCAGACCCCGCACTCCCACTCAGACCCCTCGGCCCTGCTTCGACGCCAACCCCTAGCCTTCAATCACTCTGTTGCTGCCTCCACACCGCCACTCTAACCCTGCACACATAGCTCGCGACCTGCAAACAATCGAAACCAAACAATGCACAAGCGGCCGCATAAACATTAACCCCGGACAAATGCCGAGCCCATCTTGCTTTTAGACGCGGCTTCACCTAAAAACTTTGGTTATCATTGTTTTGTTAGGTCTTTTTATTTTATTTTATTTTTAATTATTTTATGCGTTTTGTTGTATTTTAGGTCATAAGATGTTAGACTTGGGATATTTTACTTTCCCTTCTTTCGTTTACATGCTAACGTTAATTGCTTTTGTTTACTTTGATTAGGTTAAACTATGCTAATTTAGATTAGTTAATCATTTTGCTTAACTTAATTATGTTTTTTTAGCGCCTCAGTTTATTTTCCTTCCTTAATTCGTTTATTAGTTGAGTCTTTTTATAACTTTATTAGTTTAAGTCCTTAGTTATTTTATTAATTGGTTTGATTAATTAAATTTGACCTTTTCACAAAAAATTAGGCGCCTCTATTACCTTATTTTTCCTACAAGTTCGTCATATAGAATAATCATGCAACTCTTTTTGCAAGGCTAGTGGATGTTTTCAACTCCATTTCCTTTTCGCTCATCGAGACTCCAACGTTGTTATTTTTCGCCAATTTCACTTATTTGACCTCACCGTAATGATTGCTAAAATAGGGTTATTGGATGTTCAGTTCAAGTTTTCTCACTTTTTAGCTATTTTGTAAACATTTAATCATTTTGCAACGTAGACTAACACTTTCTAACGTGTTTTACATGCTTTTCCTTCATCGTTTTTTTCTTTTTGTGAGACTAATCATGAAACGACCACACGTGTGTTCTTTCCTTACGCTTCTTAAGCGATCTTGGAAATACAAAACATGGTCGTTTCTCTTTGTTTTTGGGAATTAATGCTTTTCACTTAATCAAAGCCAACCCACACGTATGCTTTTTCCTCGCACTTGTAAAGCGAACTTTGAAATTAGAAACGTGTGTTCGCTTTTGTTGTCTTTTCCTTTACTTACCTCAAAGCGGATGTTCTAATCCTTGTTTTGCAGGACTGTTCTTACGACGATTGCAAAAACACTTAAAAACTACTAA
This sequence comes from Taxus wallichiana var. yunnanensis, assembly GCA_018340775.1. Classification (NCBI taxonomy): domain Eukaryota; kingdom Viridiplantae; phylum Streptophyta; class Pinopsida; order Cupressales; family Taxaceae; genus Taxus; species Taxus wallichiana. Next base: position 596,220,465 of record CM031234.1, on the reverse strand, counting down.
TTATAGGTTGCATTTACTAAATGCGCTTCAAACTACTAATTCTTGTGTGCAAGAAATTGTTGATAAACAAGATGAAACGAACATTTTTCTACACACTGTATTTGTAGGTTCGGATAAGGGTAAAACCCTGTTGGCATAATTGTGGGAAGTGCCTTGGCATAAGCCATAAAAATCTTTTGAGGATTACCACAGGAACCCCAAAGTAGTCGGCACATTAAGGGAACTGGCTGACAAAACCAGGACATCTTTTATCCCAACTAACTAGTAAAGCCTTGTGAGTTAGAGTCACATATATCCTTAGTGGCGACCCCAATGCGATTCATTTTAAGCAAGATCTTTGCTCAAGGTTTCAAAGGGGGTAAAGTAAAGCCGAAAACTAGTAATAACACCACGTTCGCTCGGGTATACTGCTAACACTTAATTGAGTGAACCACCTAGGAAGCCATGCCTTATCTAAGCCAATCTAAGGTAGAGGCCAAAACTTTCACTACATCATTTTTCATTTTTCTCATGTGTTACACACTTGTGTTTCACTTTCGTACTCATGTTTTCTCTCACATCCACCTTTGTCACTTTGTAAACGTGTCTAACTCTTGGTTATAGACATCCATATCTGTACTTAAGCACTTTCATTCTTCTTCACTAAGTCTTGACATCGTGATACTTGCTTTATCATGGTCAAGCACCCTCTTGATCACCTTGATCTTTTATTGTCGTAAGTCTTAAGTTTAATGTTATCTTGTTGAACTCTAAGCATTCCACACTTTTACGTCATCACATCACACATTCACTTTGTTAAATCAACAACATTCTTCAATCTCTTTCTCCCATCATCTTACGTTGTCGCATTGCACATTCACTTTGTTAAATTGATGACATTCTTCTATCTTGCTTCCATCACTCTTACATCATCACATTTCACATCCACTTTGTTGAATTGACGACCACTTTCATATCTCTCCCACATCATTTTACGTTGTCACACTTTGTAATCACTATATTGCATTGACGACATCCTCCTCATTTCATCTTTGCTCTATTTAAAACATTCACTTTGCTTTAATTTGAGCTCACTAATCCGCCACTTTCCTCTTGTCTATTATCTTCATTTTTGTGAGAGTTGGTCCTTTTCATCATTGTTGGCTCTCAAGCTTGCACCCACCCCAAATCGGGGTGAACTAAGTCGTTGAGGCAACATGAGACTATCTCCAAATTGTGGGGCCTTGCGCGCTTGAGATAGACCTCCAGAGAAGGCCGGTTCCTCTACTTATTTCTCAAGCACTGCTACTCCTAATGTTGAAATCAAATCCTAAACTAATCATACCAAGGGACTAGAGTTAAAAGGATGAGCAGAAAGGGAAAACTAATCTAAGGGAGGCGATAGCATTAGAAAGAAGGGGAATGAACACGATTGGCTTAAGTGAAAACAAAGGAGAATGCGTGCGAAAGGATATACATGTGTATCATAGTCGAACGTAGACACATAATCGTTTTCATGGGGCACAATAAGAAAAGGAACCTGTAAGGGACGTGAGGGAGTGTAATGTCCCCTTTCCTATGCCAAAGGCCTAAGGGCCAATCCGAGTCAAGCCTTGGTCATACCCAAGGGGCTGTGGACGCTGGGAGCTATTGGGTATGAATATCTAGTCCATTTTGTTATAATTCTTCATTGACATATGCAAAAAGGTGTGTTGGAAGGACTAGATGTTACGTTTTGTCGTTAGGAAGGGGCCACATGGTACTAATATTCTAATTTTGCGTTTGGGGGTCACTTTTGGACCATGGCGACTTAAAAAGGGAAAAGTAACTTAAGTTACTTTTATTTTATTGGCCCTTCTAAGGGAAAAATGCGACTAGGGTTTATTGGGGCTCTTTTGCCTTGGAGAAGTTATATAAGGAGTTGGGGGAGAAAGGAAGGGGACTTTTTGCATACCTAATCATCTTCTTTCATGTGCAACTGTTGTTTGCAAATCTACAACTTATGGAGTGAAATCCCACAAGAACCCTAGCTTCGATGGTGAGAGATCCATCCCTAGTTAGCAGGGCATTCTTCGGTAGTGAGAGATCTACCCTAGTTTGTCATTTTGGAGCTATTTTCAGGGCTGATTTATAGAGATATTTTCAGAGGTTTCAGAGGAAGGGTTTTGAGGGTTTTGGAGACATTTGGGAAGACCATTTGAGCAGGGTTTAACATCACTTAGAAGGCCCTTTCATCAATTTCCAACCCTTTTCCAAGCTAGGCGACTTGTTTGGAATATTGCAGCCTTTATTTGGAGGGTTTCCAGTTGGCCATTTTCAGATTTGAAGGTTGAAATATCATCTCCTATGTTTGTAAATGTTATTTCCAAAGTCTCATAATTTTTGCACTTGTATTGGAGAGTTATGAATTTTAGAAGTTTTCCAGCTGTCTAGGGCATGTAATTTTTGGCAGCATTTTATTATCTGAAAAATTCCAAAAATAGTTTTCTTATGTTCTTTATAATATTAGCAAGCTCTCTTTAAATTTTCAAGTAATTGAGTGGATATTTTGGGAGATATTAATTTTCTTTAGTTCGTTGCCCTAACTGTAAAAATCTACAAAAATTAGTATTTTATTTGGCTGCAAATTTTCAATATTTTGTGCATTTTTAAGTGGTATCCCACAAGGGATATTTCAGTGGTATCAGAGCAGTTGTTTCTCTAGCCTGTTGGGATTGAAATATGGGAGACAAAGACAGTGAGGATATAGGTGTAGATTTGATGAAACAATTGTTCACCAACATGGTAAAGCAACAGGAGACTACCAATCTCTATTTGAGCCAACTCACTGAGAGATTAGCATAGGATAGGATTGATGCTCATGTAGAAAGAGGAGAAAATAGCAATAGGGGACAACATGGTCAAAGAGGTGAGGGTGGACATTCAAGGGGCGGTCTCCCCATTCTTCTACCAGGCCTTTGGGGTTTCATGAACCTTCTTTCTTGAAGGATCGGAGGTTTCACAGGTACGGTACATCCCAGTGGATATTGTAGATGAGGAGTCTTGTTGGGAAAGGTACCAGACCTTAAGTGATGGCTTTTATGACAACATGTCATTCCAGGAAAATTACAAAATGAAGATTGGCAGTAGGCCTAGGAGAGATCATCAGGTACAGTACGAGGAGATGCAAAGGAGATTGGGATAGATTTCTATTCCACACTTTGACAGTTCTAAGAAGTGTATTGCATAGTCTTGGGTTCAAGAAGTTGAAGACATACTTGACTTGAATCCTATGCGTGAGGAAGATGCAATTAAGTTTGCAATCTTACATCTTGAGGGAGACACTCATGATTGGTGGCATCATGGGTTGATTACATAGGGACACATATACATCATGACTTATGCAGAGTTCACAAAGAGGCTAGTGAGCAGATTTGATAGGAGGGACCTCGACAGGTATTTTAGAGAGTTGACTCATTTGAGGCAGACCGGTTCCTTGGATCTAGTATATCGCAGATTTTTAGAGACTATTGGTCATGGTACTTGATGTTACTGAAGATGAGGTTGATTTCCCTATTCAGCAGGTTTGACAGACGCTCTCGTTGGATTTGTGAAGGCATTTGAGCCTTCTTCTTTGCATGAGGCTATTAGGAGAGCTTGTGACTTGGAGTTATCCACTCCTAAGTCGAGGTTTCCACCTTGAGTGCAGCCTAAGGGTTTCCCTTCTAGAATCGATGGTTCGCAGCTGAAGGTACCTCCACCTAGGCAAGATACAGCCTGGAGACCATTCGGATCTAGAGAGGATAGAGAGGAATTGAGGCAAAAGAAACTATGTTTCGATTTCCGCACACCTTGGGTTCCAGGACATGATTGCAAGGGTAGAGGGAGGCCCAATTGATAGAAGTCTTTGAAGAGAGTGATGGTGAGGAGGAGTTGGACACACAGGGATTAGAGGATGATGATGAGGCATTAGATAGTGCGGGTGTTGAGCAGGATAGCGAGACCATTCCCCAGGAGACTATCGCCACTTTGTCTAGTACCCCGAGGTACAAGGCATTCAAAGTTAGGGGAGTTTTGCAGGGACATCGAGTAGTGGTACTCATTGATAGTGGGGCAACCCACAACTTTATTGATGCCTCATTGGTTGAGAGGCGAGGGTTACAGACAAAGGAGTTTGAGGGCTTCAACGTGGTTGTAGCCAATGGAGATTCTATGAGATGCACACGATACGGGTTCCCAATTGAGCATCACGATGGGTAACTATACAATTACCGATGATTTCTATATTGTTGGTATTGGAGAGACCAACATAGTGCTTGGAGTATAGTGGCTCCATTCCCTTGGTGAGTTTCGGACTAACTTCCAGATGATGGAGTTGAAGTTTAAGTCTAAAGGGAGGAATGTGATCTTGAGGGGCTTATCTTCAGAGGCACCTCGAGTTGTTATGGCCAAGAGGATCGAGAGGATTTATAGGCACAATGGGGTGGATTGGGCAGTACATTGTTTGGTTTCGACCAAGAAATCAGAGGATGGACAACATGAGTATCATGTGGATATACAGGGCTTATTGGACAGACATAGTGCAGTTTTTGGTGACATACCTCCAGGCATACCTCCAGATAGGGGATTTGAGCATGTGATTGAGCTCGAGGATGCTAGACCGGTGGTTACTTCTCCTTACCATCACCCCAAACGGTTTAAGGATGAGATCAAGAAGACTATACATGAGCTCATTGATATGGGGCATATTAGACCGAGTTCCAGCCCTTTTGCTTCTTCGGTGGTATTGGTGAAGAAGAAGGATGGGACCATGTGGATGTGTATGGATTACCGTGCCTTGAATAAGAAGACAATAAAGAACAAAGTATCGTACCACGCATTGATGAGTTGCTTGACGAGCTACATGGTGCAATCTATTTTTCAAAAATAGATTTGTGATCTAGATATCATCAGATCAAAGTCAGGGAGCAGGATGTGCATAAGACAACTTTCAGATGCCATTACGGTCACTTTGAGTTCTTGGTGATGCCCTTTGGATTGTCTAATGCTCCAGCTACATTCCAGTCTTGCATGAATCATGTGTTCAACCGCCACTTGCGGAAGTTTGTATTGGTTTTCTTTGATGATATTTTAGTCTACAACAGGACTTGGGAGGACCATATCAGGCACCTTGGTGAGATATTGGGGATATTAGAAGCTAATTCATTATATGCAAAAGCTTCTAAGTGTGAGTTTGGCATGACCGAACTTCTATACTTGGGATATGTGATTGGTGGGGGTACAGTGAAGGTGGATAGAGAGAAGATACGGGCAATTCTGGATTGGCCACCACCTAGGACATTGACACATTTGAGAGGATTCGTGGGGTTGTGCACATACTACAGGAGGTTCGTGAAGAATTTCTCTCGGTTGACTACTCCATTGACCGATTTGACCAAGAAGGGGGCTTTTGCTTGGTCAAAGGCAACACAACAAGTTTTTGATCACCTCAAGGAGGTGATGAGTTTGTGTCCCATTCTCGCATTACCAAATTTCTCTCGCCCATTCATTCTAGAGTGTGATGCATCAGGAGAGATGGGTGTTGGGGCAATTCTCATGCAAGATAGGCATCCCATTGCCTATGAGTCGGAAATTGAAACCCGTGGAGAGAGGGTATTCAATTTACGACAAGGAGATGTTGGCCATTATGCATGCTTTGGCCAAATTCAAACAGTACCTTATGGGCAGCAAATTCGTGGTTCGTATGGATCACAACATAGTTTGAGGTTCTTCTTGGGGGAAGGAGCTCAATGATCGCCAACAAATATGGGTGAACAAGGTACAAACATATGACTTCAACATAGAGTACACTAGAGGTAAGAATAATATTGTTGTTGATGCTTTATCTAGGAGGCCTTACCTCACTTCTATGCTTAGTTATATGTCTGAGATTTTGGCGGATTGGAAGGCTCATATAATTGTTGAGTATTCCAAAAATCAGTTTGCATGTGAGATCATGGATGATATTATATAGGATGACCGATACAGAGTAGTGGATGATCTCATTTTCTACAAGGATAGGATTTTCCTTGTACCAGGATCCAAAATGAAGGAGAAGATCCTTCGAGCAGTACATGATACACCACTAGTTGGGCATCCTGGGTATTTCAAAACATACAGGTTTATCAGGGAGAGATTTTCATGGAAGGGGATGAAGGACGATGTCCTTAATCATGTCAGAGAGTGTATGGTTTTCCAACAAACCAAATCGAGCAGTCTTTTCCAGCAGGATTACTTCAGCCTCTTCCCATTCCCAAATAGAAATGGGAAAGCATATCTATGGACTTTATCACAGCAATTCCCTTAGTGTATGGGCATAGCTACATTTATGTTGTAGTTGATCAGTTAACTAAGTATACTCTTTTCTTTTCCCTACCCAAGGGGCACGAGGCAGTGGATGTGGCCTGGATCTTCTATATAGGTATTTTTAGGCTACATGGGTTACCTAAAAATATTGTCTGTGAGGACAAGATCTTCATGAGCACCTTTTGGTAGGAGATCTTGGACTAGCGAGAGCGAAGTTGACTCCTAGCACTAGCTACCACCCATAGATAGATGGGCTAGACAGAGATAGTCAATAAGTGGATAGAGGGCTACTTGTGGAGTTATGACATGACATCAACGGGCATGGATTAGATGGTTACACATGGGTGAGTATTGCTACAATACCACTACCAGATGACCATAGATATGACTCCTTTTTGAGCCTTGTATGGTTACGACGCTATGACATTTGTGGATTTGGTATTACCAGATAGCCGAACTCCCAAAGCTCAATATTGGTTACAGGAGAACCAAGATATTCTGAAGGCTCTTAGAGAGAACCTTCAGAAGGCACAAAATCAACAGAAGGTATATGCAGATCGGCACAGGATAGAGAGGTCTTTTGAGGTTGGGGATCTAGTATTCCTACGTTTGCAGCCATATAGGCAGTCCTCATTGAAGCAGAAGGGTGTAAAGAAATTGAAACCATGGTTTTATGGTCTGTACCGGGTAGTTCGTCGAGTTGGGGTAGTTGCATATGAGCTAGAGCTACCAGAGCACAATAAGATACATAATGTCTTCCATGTTTCATGCCTTAAGAAGGCACTCGGATGACATATTGTACCATCTATAGAGTTGCCGCCACTAGATGAGGAGGGGAAGTTGGTGTTAGAACCAGAATCCATTATTGAAGAGAGACAGAGGGGGCTTAGGAGCAGAGTGATCACCGAGTATTTGGTGCGATGGAAGGGATTGCCACTTGAGGATGCTACTTGGGAGGGAGAGCATATTTTACAACATCCTAATTTGCATTTGCTTGAGGACAAGAAAAATTTGGGAAGGGAGGACTGTAATGTCCCCTTTCCTATGCCAAAGGCCTAAGGGCCAATCCGAGTCCAAGCCTTGGTCATACCCAAGGGGCTGTGGACACTGGGAGCTATTGGGTATGAATATCTAGTCCATTTTGTTATAATTCTTCATTGACATATGCAAAAAGGTGTGTTGGAAGGACTAGATGTTACGTTTTGTCGTTAGGAAGGGGCCACATGGTACTAATATTCTAATTTTGCGTTTGGGGGTCACTTTTGGACCATAACAACTTAAAAAGGGAAAAGTAACTTAAGTTACTTTTATTTTATTAGCCCTTCGAGGAAAAATGCGACTAGGGTTTATTGGGGCTCTTTTGCCTTGGAGAAAATATATAAAGAGCTGGGGGAGAAAGGAAGGGGACTTTTTGCATACCTAATCATCTTCTTTCATGTGCAACTGTTGTTTGAAAATCTACAGCTTATGGAGTGAAATCCCACAGGAACCCTAGCTTCGGTGGTGAGATCCATCCCTAGTTAACAGGGCATTCTTCGGTAGTGAGAGATCTACCCTAGCTTGTCATTTTGGAGCTATTTTCAGGGCTGATTTATAGAGATATTTACAGAGGTTTCAGAGGAAGGGTTTTGGAGACATTTGGGGAAGATAATCAGAGGGTTTTAGATCAGATTTACTGGTAGCCATTTGAGCAGGGTTTAACATCACTGAGAAGGCCCTTTCATCAATTTCCAACCCTTTTTCCAAGCTAGGTGACTTGTTTGGAATATTATAGCCTTTATTTGGAGGGTTTCTAGTTGGCCATTTTCAGATCTAAAGGTTGAAATATCATCTCCTATGTTTGTAAATGTTATTTCCAAAGTCTCATAATTTTTGCACTTGTATTCGAGAGAGTTACAAATTTTACAAGTTTTCCAGTTGTCTAGGGCACACTTGTAATTTTCTGGCAGCATTTTATTATCTGAAAAATTCCAAAAATAGTTTTCTTATATTCTTTATAATAGTAGCAATATATTTTTAAATTTTCAAGTAATTCAGGTGGATATTTTGGGAGATATTAATTTTTTTAGTTCATCGCCCTAAATGTAAAAATCTGCAAAAATCAGTATTTTATTTGGCTGCAAATTTTCAATATTTTGTGCATTTTTAAGTGGTATCCCACAAGGGATATTTCAAGGAGCATAGTAAACACACAACAGAAAGGAAAGGTAAGGAGAAACAATAAAAAACAAGTTAAGGAAGAGAATAGCCGCATGAAAGTCAAGCTTCTATTACTTCCAAAAATGCACACTCAATTATAATGGCATATCGTCCAATATCCACATGCAAAGTCCAGATATGAAGGCTTGCAATTTAATATGCAAAGAACTAAAGTCCTTAGCAAACCAAAAGGTTCAACAACAACAAATGAGCAATGCTCTTACATTTTATATAAGGAGGAGAGAAGAGGGAAACTCGAATTTGAAATCCAACCACCAACATCAAGCATTAAATGCATGTAAACCCATTTGCAATCTTGTGAGATGCACCTCCCCATGTCTCTGTTTGGATTGTAGATTAAGGAAGGAGGCAAGATTTGAATAAAATCTAGTGGTTGAGCTAATCAGATTTTGCATTAATGGTGAAAACATGTTTCCCTACTTCTCACCTACAAAATCCCACCAACATTTTAATTTGAATGATCTGGAGTGTAGCCCATGTCAGCAAATTTCTAACAAGACCAACCGCACATTAATATGAGCTTTACAACAAAATTTATGACATTCTGAAGTCTATAAGGTGATTTGGACACATAATAACACGTGGCACACACTGATTGGATGAAGGATCAACCAACTGTTAATCTATTTTGTTGTTTTTGTCGCGTGTCGCGTAATGGTTCATTGACGGATTCAATGTTTTGTTGACACGCTTTGATAGGTTGCATGTAACATACTCAAGTCTGATAGGTTGTCACGTGGCACGGTGACTAGTGCGTAAGATTTTGCTAGGCGCGCATGTGAGAGCAAGGGTGTGAGAATGTAGAAGGCGGCACACAAAAGAGATGCGCTCGAGAGGTGGAAGAAAGATGCATATTTGTAAAGTGTACAAGCATACAAGCGAAGCACATGCATCTGTTGAGGAATGCATGGCGAAAGAAAGGAAAGGGAACACATAGGAGATCCGCATGATGGACAACTATTTTTGGAAAGAAAGTCAAATGTGCATGCGAAGAGTGCATGAGCTGCTTTGGGAAGAAGGTGAATGCGCAAGTAGTGCGCATAAAGATAATGGAAGAAGATAGAGGAATGGAGAAAGGAAGCACATGGAAGAAGAAAGACGGGCACGTGAGGATGCATGAAATAAATACAACCAAGAAAATTGTGCAAGGAACCGCCGGATTACGCACAACTTTGAAATGTTGAAGCTTTAGAGTCATAATGAAGATGTAAGTTGTCAAAATAACCAGGGGGGTTATTTTGTACAAAAATCATCGTTACCTCACTTTTTGTGATGACATTTACTTTGTCGTTATTTTAGTACTCCCACTTCCTTGTTGTGTCTCCTCTTTTAACACGCTTATGTTAAGAGTAGATATTTTCATCGTCTTCTTAAGTCTCCCCTTTTAACGTCCATCTTGTTAAAATTTGAGAAAAATCATCTTTTTTCCTAAGTCTCTTTCCTTAACACATTTTCGTTAAGAATTGAGCATCTTTCATCGTGTTTTTAGTCTCCTCTTGTCACATTCACTTTGTCGCAAGTTGAGCATACTAACTTCTTTCTTTCACGTCTTCCCTCTTTACATTCATTTTGTAAAGAAACTTTTCATCTCTTCTTCACCTTTCTTGACACTTATTTTGTTAAGAATCATCTAAACTAACATTTTAATCCATCTTCCACCTTAACATCATTTATTTTGTTAAGTGTTGCCATGGAAGTACACCTTCGTCACTCTTATCACTCATTTTGATTAAGAGTTGACCGCATGCGTTCACCTTGTCAAGTCTCTTCCTTCTTAACATTCATTTTTGTTAATGAGTAGAGCACATCTAACCTCATATAGTCCCTTTCCTCTTAACTCTCATTTTGATTAAGAGACGAGCAATCAACTAACCATTTTCACTTCTTCCCTCTTAGCACTCATTTTCTAAGGGTTGAGATTTTTTCATCTTCTTCCCTCTTCCATATTAGCATTCACTTTGCTAAGGGTTGAGTTTTCTATCACACCTCTTCTTGTTCCTCCCCTCTTTCAACAATGGTGGGAACACAACATCATGATTATAGTCCTTTTTGATGGGAGGAAAGAAATCCTTTCCATATCAGCTCGATGAAGAGGACAAAGATCAACTTAAAAACCTTTCCATTGATGCCACTTTACGAAAAAATAAGGACCAATTCCTTCTTCGTCTCCTCGCAATGGGAGCAAGATTTCCCTTGGAATTTGATGAGGATGAATTGAAAGCCTTAAAAGCACAACCTAAATCCCCTAAGGGTCCACCATTTGAGTCAAACAAACATGATGACAAAGGACCAAGTAAAAAAAAATGCCAATGATAAAGGAAAATCTAATGCTTCGTCCTCTAATCCCAACTAAGCCTTGCTTGATCAAATCAATGCAATGGCAAAATAATTGGCTCACTTATCTTCTACAATCACTAACAATGATACCAAAGGTATCGAACACATGAAGAAAAGTGATGACACATTCAAAAAATTATTCTAAGACCAATAACGAGAACAAAATCATACGAATGATAAATCACCATTCATCCCAAAAACTAATTCACCATTTTCTCAAGAGTGGAAAATGATGAAAGACACCATTTCGGGCATGCAAAAACAACGCAAACAATTCAATTTTGATGAATTGTGTCCATACCCTTTGACATGGACATCTTACACATACCCTTCCCACACTCTTTGAGATGCCTAAATTTGACAAATAAAGGAAAAACTGATCCTAGAGAGCATGTCAAGGAATTTTTCATGGCATGCCAAGAGGTGGCTTATAATGATATCTTTCTCTTGTGTCTCTTTCCTAAGAGTCTAGGTGGACAAGATTTGGACTGGTTCTTACACCTTCTAAAGGATCTATCTCTACCTTCGTGAAACTTTCAGAGAATTTCGTCAAACACTTCTCTTTCAACCTTGATTTTGAAATAACCATGATGGATTTGTGCAATGCCAAACAATAACAAAATGAGAGATTTGCACAATTTTTACAATGATGGAAAGGAATTGCAAGTCAATTCCCATGTTCAATCCTTGAGAAACATATGGTTAGCATCTTCATCCCTAACCTTAATAATGAGTTGTCCTTTCACATGTAGATGCACTACCTCAATAGTTTTGAGGAAGTTATCAAAAAGGGAACTCAAATTAAAAAAGCCCTCATTTCTAAAGGATTGATCAAGCCTCATTATAAATAAAATGGGTACAATCATAATCATCACAACAATAAAAAATAACCCTATCACTTCTCATGATAAACCTAGGTACATCAACCACAACCATAACATTGTCAATGATGGTGTCACATGGATAATCGCAACGTGCAAAACTTATAGAAACAACCAATTAAAACATATTAAGTCTAAACCATCTATCACCATTCCAAAAAGAGAAACTTTCCTCCTCCTCATGATTATAATTGAAGACAATATACATCTTTGGGGGAATCTCTTTCAAACATCTTAAAAACAAGTTGGCAAGTGCCAATATGGTCACTTATCCTATCACACAACCCTTCCTAAAGGAGAACCTAAGCCAAGTTGGTATAGACCTAACACATATTGTGATTTTCATCGCATAAATGGTCATCAAATAGATAAATGCAAAAAACTTCACAATTACATCCAAGACCTTATTGACAATGGAGACATAGTGGCTAGAGACCTACCACCTAACCATGATACAAAGGGAAAATATCATGAACATGGTGAATCCTCAAACAATGTTGATTATAAATCCATCATATCTTGTATTGACAACACTACTCCACGCACCGTTGAATGTTAATTTACACCTCTTGGAGAGAGTCTATCTAGTGCCTTTCAATAATTAGTAAAGGCTAACATGATTGAATATCCACCTACGAGACCCTTTTCTAATGGGGAACCTAATCCTACATCATATAATGCATCCGAATATTGTGAATACCATCACATGCATGGCCATTCTACTGATAATTGTATACACCTCTTCGTCATTATGTCCAAGACTTAATTGACAATGGAACCATCTCCATAGAGCTTGATGATGAAGCTCTCTCTCGCAACCGATGACATGTCAATTTCCACTTCAAATGAAGATTTGACTATTGTCCCCACTTCTATACATACTAACATTCAATGAGATCATGATGAAGTCAAGTATCTCTCTCCTTCAAACCAATCTATCTCTTCTATAAATTTTCTTCCTTTAGTCCAAAAAACATTGAACCTATTTTTGAAACAATCTTCTAACACCTAACGAGAGCTTGAATTTTCTTCAAGACTCTCTTTCAACCCTTGACATAATAGAAGAGGGTCCATCATCAAACACCATTGAGCTTGATTATATTATTTCCATTCCGGCTCCTACACCTAACATCTCTAGTCTTGTTGTCGAAATACAACCACAACAAGCTTGGACACTTGCACAATACAATTTTCTATTCTTACCTCAAATGATCAATCTTGCAAGAATCTCATCAACGATGTTTCCTTATCTTTCAAGACATCTATATGTGTACACTCTATGAGGTACGTATACCTAGGAATATCCTTATACAACCTTTTTCAAGCTTTAATTGCAAATCTTTGTCAAATCAATTAATTCACAACCTAGAAGGAGAAACATTGATTATTTCTCTCTCTGGAACCTAAGGAACCTCGAATATACATCTCAGAGATCAATCCTTCTTTCCAAACTCTTTCACTCACAGGTGAATATGAATCTCAACATATTCCCCGCATTTACAATATTATTCTAATATCGGATATGTCTCTTGATCTCATCAAAGACTTATCTAATCACACATCCTTTGATTTGGAACCTATCTACCCATGTCTAGTACTTTAGGACCCATCGAATCATTCGATTCACTCCTTTGACTTGGATCATGTATCCCTCAAGTCTCAGACTTTACGGGACTTATCTACTCTTTGGATTTTATCCTTTGACTTGGAATTTATCTCGCCCAAGTCTCATTTAGCAGGACTTATCAAATCTTTAAATTCCCTCCTTTGACTTAGATCCTGTCCCTCAAGTCTCGTACTTGACTCATAGGACTCTCGAAACCATTTGATTCACTCCTTTGACTTGGATCATCCCCAAGTATTATATTACGGGACTTATCAAATCTTTTGATTTACTCCTTTGACTTGGATCGTGTCTACCCAAGTCTCATATTTCAGAATCATCAAATCATTTAATTCACTCCTTTGACTTGGATCTTGTCTTCCCAAGTCTCGTATTATAGGACTTATCAAATATTTGGATTTCCTCCTTTGACTTGGACCTTGTCCACCCAAGTCTCGTATTTTTGGACTTATCGAATCTTTTGATTCCCTCTCTTGACTTGGATTTCATCTACACAAGTCTTGTATTTCAAGACCATTCAACTTTAATAAACATGGACCTCTTTCTTGATGATTCCATTTCAAATCCTCATTCAAAAATTAGAAAACTTAAAAAGCATAAAAAGAGAATAAAACTGTATTAAAGCATTGTTTTCCAATCGGAAATGGAAAAGTGCGTACAAATAATGTTAAGCATTCCATCTATTGGAAGATATCTTAATCATACCATTATCATATATTCACCTTCTTCACCTATTATGACAGTTAACCTTGTTCCTATTGGGCATTGTGTGTCTCATTTTGTTATGGTTTCTACCATTTAGATCTTTTTACCTATGGTTTTGTCTCAAAGCTTATTGATGGAAACTCCTCCTTTCAAATAAGATCTCTCTTTAATAAAAAGCACTAAACTTCTTTACCCGGTCCTTTTTGACCACCCATCTCAATCTACGGTGTTGAACCCTTGTGTCCTTACTAGTGCATGAGGCTGAGACTTGGGGGTAGAATGTTCCTTCCCAACAAGCACATTATCAACATACAAGGAAAATTAAATCAATCTAAAAAATAAAAAAAAATAAAATCATTACACCTTTTTCCTTTCATAGTCTTTTGATGATAGCCCATACTTCTTACTAGTAGTATGAGATTGGGAACAAAGAAATCCCTTACTCACCTACATTTTTTCTTTGGTGTTGAGCCCTTGCCTTTTATTAATGACATGGGGCAACATGTAGGGGTCCTTCAAAAAAAAAATCAATTAACCAATAAATCCTTTATGAAATATTAATCAAAGTGCTTAATAAAAAAATCCCCAGAAGTAATTTAGTTTACTCATGTTAAAGAGAGACAAAATTCCTTCAACCTAGATTTTTCAATCAATAGGCCATCAATGATCTAAGTCTGAGTCAAAACCTATAAAGTGGAATCATCTTGGAATGGTCAGATAATCTTGACTAGAGATGAGTTACATTTTTTCTCATATGGATCATTGTTACACCTTGTGTCTTCACATCCATTATCTTCACTTTCATATCACTATTCACCTCATTTTCACGTCCTTCTTGGCTCTCGGTGATGAGCCCTCACATCTTCCTAGTTGTGTGGAGTCACAAGTGGAGTGAAACACCCTATCATTTTATCATCTACATTTCTACCAATGGAATGGAATGCTTCATAATTATTTTCACTTGCTTTCAAGCAGTGCACCCTTTTTACCAAGTTGTAAAATATCAAAAACATTCAAAAATGTCTCAAAAATTACAAAAAAATATAAAATTGTTCAAAAATACAAAAAAATATAAAATTGTTCCAAAATCAAAAAAATATAAAAGTGTTCAAAAAAATATCACAATCAAAACATTCAAATAATGTTTGACCAAACTTTCAACAATTGGATAACACAGTTCAACAATTTTCCATTTGACGATGCTCCTCATGATCATTCCAGATCATCTTTTGATAATCATCTTTATTTCATGGTGTATATCTATGCTCGAGGAAATCATTTACCCTTTCACAATATAACTTTTCTTGGGGCACATTTGGATTTTACATTTTAATCCAAATATAGATCAAACTTCAATGGGATCTGACAAGAGTATCTTTTGGAGTATCTAAGTATCACTCTTCACTCTTTGGCCCAATCAATCCTCTCACGTTCTAAGATATCACTTGGGGGCATTCAAATTTTCTAGTTCTTCAATGTGGAACACATTCAGAGTGTCATTAGACGTCATTTTTTTCACGTTGTGTTGTACTATTGTAGTTTGTCAACATTGTGACGATGCTTTTTTCTTTTTAGTTTGTTATTTTGTTGTACTTTGTTTACCTTTATTATAGACCAATTCATAGGAAATTTATTTGCATCTTAGTTCACATATAACTTTGGTGTGGTTCCTTCTTGTTCATATTGGGTTTGTTTGCAATGCTTGTTTCATGTTTTCTTATCACTTGCACGTGTTGTGTGTTTTCCTCCTAGTTTATTTAAGCCATGGAATGTTTTCCTTTTTGTTTTATTAGTGTTTTTTCTTTGTTTCTTTGCATTTGTATTTCAAAATTTTCAAAACTCATCAAAATTTCAAAAAAAAATCAAATATTTCAAAAAAAAAATCAAATATTTAAAAATCCAAAAATAAAAAAAAAAATTAAAAAATTTTCAAACAAACATTCACTTATCACAAAAATCCTACAATTGGAAAACCCTTGAAGTGAATATTTCAACATCTCAATACAATCTTGATAAACATCATACCTTTATCTATTACCCTAGTGATCATTCCAATCTTACAACTATCACTTTCTTCCCTTTGCATGATATGCTAACTCTGCTTGGGGCAAGTCACAAAATTATTTTTCCTTCGCGATATAACTTCACTGGGGAAATTTATTTTTGATCATTTCACAAAATGGATCCAACAAGAGTGTCATAAGGAGTCACTTTAACTCCGCTCTTCCAGTCTGATCCTATTCCCACTTGGGAGCATTTTCATCTACTTAATCATCATTGTGGCACACATTAGGGGCATAATTGATTGTCTTCTTTTTTGACTTTTGTGTTGCATTGTTGATGTTTTACTTTTTGGACCACTTGCAAGTAGTGTGATTACATCTTGGTTCCTTTATAACCTTGATGCCTGCACCTACTTTGTATATTGGGTTTTGTTTTCCTTTTTTTTATCTTTTCTTTGTTGTGTGTGTTTGTTTACGTGCATCTAGGTTAACCATCTTGATTCTTTCATAATCATGGTGAAAACTCTATTGTGCAACAACAAAAATAAGGTTTCTCTAAAATTATTCTCCAAATGATGCTCATGCTCATGCTATGAGCACAGTATTTTCCCATCCTTGTTCAAATCCCTTGTTTTCTTCCTATCAAGTAGTTTTCCACCGCCTTTGTTGCATCATCCACCCGCTTGAGGGGCATTCCCTTCACCATATCCTACTCTGTTGGGGCATCCAAACACTTCATTCCTTACTTGTTAGGGCATCCTAATGCTTCATTTTTTCTCACTACTCTGCATATGTCTACTATCTTTAAAGCACTATTACTTGCAATAGCACTTTAAAGAGGGGAAAATGTAGACACCCTAAAATCACTCACATGTTCCCAATGTTATCCTAATACATCATGTTATTCACCCATTTGTGATTAATTGATTAAATTGATTAATTCATACACATTGCACCCTTTGGATTAATTAAATTAATCCTAGTACCCCTTTAGCTAAGTTAATTATCATTTATTAATTAAATGATTAATTAATTAATTAAGTGTGCACATCATAAGTCCACTGGACTCCACTGACCACTTTGGACCCACATGGACTCCACATCACTCATCCATCCTAGTTAACTACACTTCTAGAATCCTAGAAAGGTGGGGGCAATTGAATTACACATACAACCACCTTTCCAGATGCAACTTCTGCAATTAATTCATTTACTTCCCTAAATTCCCGAAACTACTGTAACCTCCTCCAATGCTATTTTTAGCATGTGCATTTTGTAGTCATTTCACAATGTTATACATCTTAAATCTAACCTACTTGAGGTTTACTCCGAGAAAGTTCGGGAAGGTTTTACAAGTTTGTTTGTATCTTTCCATTCTTTATTTTTTTCACGGTTTACAGGTGTGTATATTGCTCTAATAAGGTTGATTCAGAGAGATCCTTGAACTCGGGTTGTTGGGTATTTTTGATCACGGACTACTAAAAACATATATGGTAATGATTAATACATATTATGTGAGATTAAGGTATTTTTAATCTAAAAAGGTTAATAAAACAATCCCTAAGGGGAAAAAAAAAACCAAAAAAGGAATGACCATTCAAACAACAACAATAAACATTGTGGCAAAAGTGGAGGACTACAAGCTTATCCGCTAACCATGTCCACGAGGTAGCTCCACCGTGTCATGTATTGGTTCTCACACATCAATAATTTCATGTTTTTATTCTTCATTATGCATGGTAATGGAGATGGCATGACACAAGTAAGGAAAGTTGTCTTGAGGAAGTGTCATTGCTTATGAACCAAAATTTCCACCTTTTCTAGTACGTCATCTACCACCACCATTACCATTAAATGAAGGTCAAGGTGAGTGGGGTGAGAAGCCCCTACAATTTCCTAAGTGACATTTCATGCTCCTCCTCGTAATCCATGACCCGAGAAGGATATTTATTGTGAGGAGAATCGGGAGGCACCCAACTAATTGTGCAAGGGTGCTTGCCCAATGATTGAGAAGATATTAGAAGTGCTTCACTTCTAATATGAGTTTCTCAACTTGCACTTGAATCTTAAACATAACATTTGGAATGAAAACCACTTTGTTATCCATAGAGAAATCTTTATCCATAGGAAAAATACTGAAAAATAACATGATTTCTATCTTTTGATATGTGAAATAAACTACCAACATGAACGATATAAAAAAATGGATTCTAGTTTTTAGGTAGCATGGCGAGTCCCATAAAAGCACCATTTTTAAGTAAAAAAATTGTATTGAAAGGCTAAAAAATAATGAATCCACGTCTAGGTAAACATGGCATGTGGACAAAATCAAAAACAGATGTTTGATGGGAAAATTGAATTTTAAACCTTCACATGAGTTAACCTTGTCCCCATAGCAAAGTACTCTACTACGTGAGTTTTTTGGGTTCAATAATGGTTTTCGACATGTTGGAAAATTGTATGGCCCAAGTAATGTCAATAGACCTTAGCTTCTAGTGATGGTTGAGGGTTTTAACTTGAACATGTAAAGGGGAGAGGAAAGGATAACCAAGTCAAGGTTTGGACCAACATACATGGGTTTTAACCGCCAATTCCAATATTTCCACCAAAAAAACCTAGTAATAATACCCATCTTGTGAAGGTGCTCTTCAAGTATGGAATTTTGGATCTCACAAATTGAAACTTTTCTCCATGCAATGCATTTAACTATGAGAAGCTTCACAAAAGAGATCAAAAATGAGTTTGAGATTTTTCCTAAATACCTTGATATTTTTGATCCAGGAACCATGGTGAAGGGGACATTATAATAATTCATTATAGGAGACCACCATAATGATTGGGAATTGAGAGAAATGCCAACGCTATATCCATCCAACCCCGAGAGAAGATTAGGTTTGAGTAATTTCTAGGCAATCCAAATACTTTTGGCAATTAAAATGCCACTAATGTTAATTGACATGAGGGTGATGAGAAGGGAATAAATCCCTAAACTTTTCCAAGCTTTTCTCCCATATGGTTAACGCTAAGAAATGTAATTTCTTAAAAGGATTTTCAAGCCTTGTTTCCTTGTAGGGCTTTGATGATCCACTTCACACAAAGAGAAATTCCTTGAAGTTTTATTTCTAGGAGGTCCAACCCCCTAATATCTCTTGGCCCACAATAAATATCCTGGGAACTCTATTAAAGACCTTAGTGTCCTCCAAAGTGGCCCACAAAAAAATCATAGAATTTTATGTATATTTAGGATTCCGACAAAAAGAACAATAGACATAAGTCTGCAACTAGCACCTTTGAGTAGACTCGAAACTTTCCAACTAATTAGAGGGGTTTGGTGACCCAAAAGGCATTATTTTTGCAACCATGTGAATCTTATAGCTCCAAAGGTCATTAGGTGAAGCCTAGAAAGCAAAGGGTATACCTAAGAATTTGAATTGACCCACTTGTTGAGTTTGCTTCCACTATTATCCCTCGAGCCAAGGAAGAATGGGGGAGAGATTTTTTTGTAGCAAGTAGTCTTTCTTATTTGAATGGAATACTATGAGGCAAGCCGAAAAATTTCATAGCATTCCATACCAATTGTCACAGAGGATTCCTCCTATAAGAGGGTGAGAAAGTAATCTTCTACAAAATGTTCATTAAGTAGTTGTTGATCAAAGTTGCAAGGAAATATGCCTTTGACTAGGAGTAGTTGGCCAAGAGATAATTGAATCCTTCAACAACCAAGACACACATAGAGGAGAAGATGAAAAACCTTATGTGATAGATATGTAGAGACCAAACTTGTAGGATCTGACATTGTTGATATTAGTACAAGTCCTAATGTCTTGAGACAACACGTTAACAATTTACACAATCTTATGCCATCTTATCAACCAATGTTGGAGATCCCGAGCTTATTTCCAACTTTAGGTCTATCCTCATTACCAAGGCCCAAGCCTTAAGGTTGAAGTACACGTTTCTTCTTATTCAAAATGTCAGTGCTATCTAGAATGAACTAGATCCTCAAACAAGAAAGTTTTGTCAAGATTGATTTTGAAAAATAATATGTTAGGATTGAATAGAAAATTACTTTATCAACATGGTGCATGCAATTGAGATAAATTGTTATGAGATGATAAATAGTATGGCAGCTTTGATTGTATGCACTAAATAAACATTGAACCAACTACTATTAAACAATGCGGACATGATCAAATTGAAATTTTGATAACGAATGACAAACAGGAAAAAGCTAAAATCAAACTATAAAATGGTTTTATAATGTGTTGTCACACATTTTAAGGATAAAACATAGGAAAAGGGTTAAAGGTGCTTATACTATTTAAATTTAAGGATTCTTATTGTTTTGGATAAATTAATTATTTACTTATAATTTTATGTTATTTCCCATGTTGTATTCTTTTTAATTTATAAGAAGTAATAAGTGTAATCATTAAAAATTGTACTTATGGGTAGGAGTTAATGCATACTTCCATTATCTTGCATCATGTATTATGTTTCATGATTTTTTTATTTTTTTGTAAAATATGTGAGATTTTGATTTTTGTTTCAAATTAATTGTTTCCATTTTTTTATCAAATGTCGTCCCTTTCCTATTCAACAACATCACTTAATACTTTATCTTTTGATGGTGAATGGTGAATATGTTAGAGATGGCACCTCTAACGAAGAATCCTTAAAAAAAAAAAAATTGAAAGTTTTTTTATGTAGTAATGATTTTGAATTATGTTTTGATTCAATTTTTAGTCGAGCAATATATTTTGAGAGGTTATTTTATTGGGAGAAATCTTTGTGAATGTTTGTTTAATATTTGGTGCAATTTTCTTGGACTCCCTATGGTATTGAATTGGACATATTCCAAAATATGGCCAAGTGTTTTTAAATTTACTTTACGGTCGGTATGCAACAAGAATTTACTATTTTATAGAAAGCTCCTTGGTTTTAAAATCTCTTTTCCCTTTTTTCCCATAGACTAGTGATTTTGTTGTTTTAGAACGTTTATCCCTTAAGGATTGGGTTGAGTTCCTTTGTCTCCCATGCCTTATTGGCCTTTTCATGAACCCTTGGCCTCCTCTTTAGGTCAACTTGTTTTCCATGGATGTTTATTTGGTCCCTCTTCAAAAACATGTTTGCGTTGAGGTTAATATCTCACTCGACCTTATGGAAACCATTGATATTTAGATAGGCGATACTCACCACGTTCACCAATTTTTTCTTATCTTCTTTCATAATACTTGTTTTTGTGTTTAATCCTTTGAGCATTAAATTAGAAACTAAATTTTGTTGGCATCTTGCACCATTCCAATTTTAAAACCATTGATTAGGACTCTCACTATGCGACGAGGATGGATGGACCATTTTCGGTGGTTAAAAGGTTGATCAAAATAACAATGTCATTTTTAACCCTAATGCGAGTGCTCCAAATAATAAGAGTGCGCTATAAAAATCTAGCTTGAATGCTTGTATGTAAGTTATTTTTAAGTGTCAAGGTGGCATCTCAACCCTCTTGGGAGTCCACTCATAACCATGTTGAAACCTTTAAGATACATAGAAACAACAAGGTGTTAGAACCTCTTTGGAATGAATTCGTTGTACTTATTGTAGACATTTAAAATTTTGACATGATCAGTTACGATTAATTTGTCCCGCAAATAACATCATCATTATCCACATAATAATTAATCGTAAGATTAATTATTATTAATCCCTTTATCACATTTACCCTTATCATTTATCTAATAATCCATTTTATCATATTTCCCCTTTTAATCATTTATCAAATATCCCAACATTTCATCATTAATCATTTTAATTCATCCAATATCCCATTTGGGAAATTAATTTTTTATTATACCATATTATCATCATAATTCCTTATTAACATTTTATAGGAATTTAATATTCCTACATCTACCTACCTACCTACCCTACACATCCCTACATCTAGCCTTTTCATATAATATCACATCTAATCATCTTTATCAACCTAATCTAATCCCGATACTAATCACATCCTCACCTCTAAATCTAGAGGCTTCTAAATCTAAAAGCCTCTCTAACCTTCTCCTTCCATTGAATTTTTAATTCAATGGAAGCTTCTTCCCTCCATGAATTTTGAATTCAAATTTCTAGAGCCTTCCACTCTAGAATCCTCTAATCCTCACATGCATTCTCCACCCTTGATCCAAATCCAACATGGCTTCATCTTAGCCATTGAATCCTCTACCCACAAACTATAAATTGAGCTCTCACCCCCATTTTTTTTTTTTGTTTTAATAATATTTTATATTTAAAACAAACAATAAATTTGAAAAATTCTCGTTCAAATCTTCACCTTAAAATTTCACATTTTTGTAATAGTCTTTTGTTCTAGTGATTTTGACCAGTCATTCAACGCCTATATAGAATAAACAACGCTTTTGACTTGAAACAATGTTTTTGGGTGAAATTTTGACTTATGTGGTTGTCGATATCCACTTTGGCGCTTTTGTAAAACCCGTGGCACTTTTGTAAATACTTCAACACTTTTGTTTAACCTTTAAAACCCCAAAATTGCCATTTTTTTGCCTATTTTTGTCTTTTGTTATGAGTAGCGCGTTTGCAGAGATAAAGTGGCATATTTGCGTAACTAGTAGCACATTTGTATATTGGAGCATTTGCGAGATATATTAGCATGTTTACAGATAAAGTGGCACATTTGCATAACTAGTAGTGCATTTGTATATTGGAGAGTTTGCAAATATATCATCATGTTTGTAGGTAAAGTGGCACGTTTGCGGGTAAAGTAGCATGTTTGTACAACTAGTAGTGTTTGTATAGAGGGGAGTTTGTAGAGATAGTAGCACATTTGTATATTGGAGCGTTTGCAGATATAGTAGTGCATTTGCAAATATAGTGGCACTTTTGTTTGTATATCAACGCCTTTGTATAGACTTTAAAATTTGATTTCTACTAACCTTGTCTATTTGTGTTTTGGCACTTTTTAAGCATATATTGGCACTTTTGTCAAGAAATTAGTATTCTTATTAATTTTTAGCACTTTTGTTCTAAAATAGTGTTTTTGTTTTGTGTTGGCGCATTTTACCAGGAACAACGCTTTTTTTCTATCAATTAGCACTTTTGTTTTGGAATAATTTTACGTTGATACTAACCAATCTAATCACACTTTCTAGTGTTTTAGTGGTGTCTTGTAGGGTCTTACATTCTATTTTACAGAAATATTACACAAATAAGGGGAAAATCCATCAATTTTAATACTCGATCTATATTTTCCTAACATTTGTGGTTGTAGGACATTGATTAATTAAAAAACTACTAACCCTTTGTTTTGCAGCTCAAATGGTCCAAGAATATTGGGGTATAAAACAAAAAAACTACTAATCCTTTTTTTTCTGGTCCCCTTGTCAAAGGCCCCATTATACAAAATTTATCATTATTTTTATTGTGTTTGTGTTTATTGTCCTTTTGTGTTACATGTTATGGATTTTTTTAACTTGAAGATGACATCATGTATAGGCTCCTCTCACGTCCTAAGACAATCTTGAGGATCAAAAGAAGTTAGTTTTCCTTTCCTTTTTTATTTTTAGGGGTAATGTGATGTGGAAATGACATCCATGCACTTACTATAGTCCTAAGAGTCTCGTGACAACATGCTTCATCTCCAAACACGTAGACACACCCCATGTTCCGATGGGGTATATAAATTATTGGAAAACTATCGTTATTGGCTTAGCGCTTGCTTGCTTTAAGAGAGGTGTGAAGTGAGGGCTTCCACACCCCAATAATCACACCTTACACATCATCCTTGCAACACTTACTTGGGCCCCATGTACGGAAGGTATATCGGGGACTCCCATGTGAGCATGTACATCCTAGACTAGGTAGCCCTTTGGCCGCATATCAAGCTATAGTGTAAGGAGGTTGCACTCCCTAAGATCACTCGCTATCCAACCCCACATTGACACATAGGTGGAGAGCTAATTGTGGCACCACCATCAGTGTGTGGTATTGAAAGTGGGCTATAGATTGATTGCAAACCCACTTGACTAGTTAGGGTGTGTGTTACATGTTTGTTGTGTGCTTGTGAACACCCTTAGCCATTCCATCACATTAAAATTTTAATTAATCAAACATCATCATAATTAAATATCCCTAATCACACGATCCCTATCCTAATCCTATCACCATCCTTAATCCAAAATCTTAATCCAAAACTAATCACATGCACATCCTATCCAACCATGGCCTTTGATCCTCAATTTCCATCCTCTCCAAATGAACATCCAAACCCCTATCTCTTCTCTAAATCCATCAACCAAGTTATCCCATCATCCCCCACCCATCAAAGTCAACCATCTCACTTTGACCATGAAGTCCCACACACCATCCAACACATTAAAAACAAATCTCAAACTTAACATCCTACCTTAACCAACCCTCTCCTCATCCAAATTAACCATCCCACGTTGATCCTAATATCCTATAAATCATCCAACATCTCAATCAAAAATATCCAATCTTAAATCTTCAATCAACCAATCACCTCTTAAATCACTGTCACCTCCTAACCAAACCCATTCACAAGTTCCTCTTCATAATAGCCCTACTCTTCACCCCATTGAATTCCTCTTTAAGGAACCAAAATGATATCAATCCACACCTCAACCTAAACAAAATAAACAACTATCCCCACAAGCTAATTACACTAAATTTAACTACCTCACTAACTTTAACCTAGACCAAGAGCACCTCCTTTATGTCCTTTCTAATCTAGCCACCAATCCCAATCCCACACAACCATCCCAAACCACATCCTCCAAATCCACTATCAATCATTATGACCCACACCTTTCTCCCATTAAAACTCATACAAATACTCCACCACCATCCAAAATCTCAACTCCTAAATCTAATCATCGTCAAACCTATCATCGAGTTCCATTCACATACCCGTAACAATCCTAATCACTTACCCAAAAATTATCATCTCCCACGTCTCATCTTAGTCCTCCATCCTTGTCATATTCATCCCCATAATCCAATCCTACATATTTTTTTCCTAGATAGTACCACATCCCCTAATCCACCATCAAATTTATCCTCTAAGCCTATTTCATCCCCTCCATCACCTACACCCAATCCTATCAAAACTATCTCATCCACCATGACTCTTAAGTCACCCTCATCCTCTTCTACCCATAATCCTAAACCATATAATGTGGTTCCTATGCCACCCCCATCATCTTTATCCACACATAATCCTAATCCATCTCCTTAATCACCTAAATCTAACACTATCCTATCCTCTAATCTTATTTCAAATCCACCATCCAACAATCCTAAAACATCTAACGTGACTCCTAAGTCATCAACTCATAAACCTAAAAATTCCAATCCCAATCCTCTCCCCAACCCATCTCCTACCCAATCCAATAAGGATCATATGCCACCTTCATCTACATCATCCCTAAATTGATCAAATCTATTATGGTTCCTAGACCAAACCCATCTCCTAAATTCCTCCCATCCCCAACATCACCCAAATCTAATATGACCCCCATATCACACCCATCCCCTCCATCTAAATCTACCTCATCCCCTTCATCTACATCTACTAATCCCAAACAATTTAATCCTAAGCCAAAACCATCTACCTAAAAACCACATACCCCAACCAATCCAAATCAACCAAATCTACTTCGGCCTCCATGGTCACACCATCCACTTCGGCCCCTGTGCCTAATCAATCCTCTTCATATTCCAAGCCACAACAATCTAATTCAACACATAAATACCAATTAACCAAGCCATATCATTATCCACCCAGTCTCGCACCTTTACTTTCTACTCCCCTAATGTCATTTAACCTAAACCACTTCACTCCTTTAGGAGAATCCTTGACCATCATCCTCCATCGTCTAAAAACCTTCAACATTATCATCCATCCCCCAAAAATCACACAATCAAAAACTTCCTAAACCATCTTGGTATTAAGAACACTATTATTGTGACTTCCATCGCACCCCTGGACATTAGAAAAATCATTGCATACAATTTAGTTCTTATTTCCTCTTGTGCATTTTTGCACCCTTACAAAAATTGAACTTGGATAGCCACTTTGGTTGAGGTGCAAGAACCATGGAAGGAAAGAACAAGCCACGAGAGAGGTTTGAATGACCCGTGACACAAATGAAAATGTGCGGAAGGATTTGAGTGTACCGTGGAAGCTAAGAAATACGTGATGCATGTAAAACCAAAGTTGCGCATATCAAGAATCCGTGGAGTGAATCGAAAGTGATATAAAATATGTGGGTTGAAGAACACAACCCTTGCAATTCAAAGAGTAGGTTGCGGGCATGTTAAAGGTGTTGCAAAATACTAGAAATACGTGGCTAGGTGAATGATAGCCACAACACATATGAAAATCCGTGGAAACCAAAAAAATACGTGTATAAAAGGAAAACAACGGTTTTATGCGGAGAGCTAGAAATGAATATAACTTTCGATCCAATGATTTGATCTTTGCGAAGATTTTATCATTGGAGAAATCTCAACCTCCTCTATGTAATAAAATATATATTTCTCAATGCAAATGGAGGTATGTGGGTGGAACAAAGGAAAATGTTTCCAACATGTAAAGGACTACCCTGTGGCACAACCACAAAATTTAAATATAGTATGAGCACCCATTTAGTCTTTAGTAAGTTAAAAATTGTGGGGAAATGGATTTTCAGAGGTGCTAAGATCTTTTCAGAGAAATTAATGAAAATTATTGGTGGGTGAAAAGAGGAATTCAAATTTCTCTTTATTTTTTTCTTCTTATTCTTCTCCCATTTTCATATATATTGTAAAGTGATGCTCAGTTAAAATGTTGGATACTTTAAGAATGTGAGGGCATCATTTTTAATGTTGCACAAGTATTCTAAGAGTTTCATTCCTTGGATCACAATTTTTTGAATGTTTTACATCTTCTTCCTTCGTGCATAATCTTCAAGCAATAAAATCATTTGTTTTGTGGCTCGTTTCTACCTTAGTGGGTATTTTATTGTGTCTCCTTGCCTTTTCATTCATTCGCGGGTATGTTGTGTGTGTTTTCTTAGAATCTGTATCTATTATGCATCGTGAAAGTGGGAATTTAGACATTGTTTTGAATCAGTGTGGCCATCATTTCGGCCCTCTTCATCACCATTTTCTCCCATTTTACATCTATCGAAGTATCTTTCTCTTATTTTGGTGTTATCACCTTCCCTAGTTTATGTTTATGTTTTATGCATCTCCTTCTCACCCCTGGTCCCTTAGAAAGTTATAGTAGATTTAGATAGTTACATTTCAATCCCTAGGAGTAAGTAGAGGAAGTCGGCCTTCTCCAGAGGTTTTTCTTAGTTTGAGTCCTAGAACTTGGAGACAATCCCATGTTTCCTCAAAGCCCTAGATTCTTGTGATTTAGGACGGGTGAAAATTTGAGCTCCAATAGTTTTGGCATGCTCGGTGGGACATGAATTAATATTTCAAGTTTTATCAAGTTTAGATGTGTCTCTTTATAAAATTCTAACCTTTGGAGGCTTTACAACAACACATATGGCAAGTCCAAGCGAGAAAATTAGTTGGTTCGGTAGTACTTGGTGGTTCAAGTTCATGAAAAGGATTCAAACAAGGTCTACTACTAGAGAGGAGGGGATATTTCGTATTTACTGACTCTCACTAGGTAGATGAATAAGAAGAATACAAGTTCGAGATCTCCATCTCCACCAAATAGAACTCTTTCAACACCTCCACTGGTAGGCCCTTCTTGTAGTCAATAAGAGTTCTCATACCCATCTTAATGGCTTAACAACTCGCCAAATATATTTTTTAACTTCATGGGCATCCATCCACTTTCCACGAATTCTTATAATCCTATCCCAATATCAAATTTTAAGAGTATCCCATTCTTCACAGGAGAAAATCACACTACTCGCTGATCACATCCAAGATATTGCAAATGTATGCACAATTCATGAAATTGTTGAGATGGATGTGGCAATGAAACTTTTAGCTTCATATTTCAAAGGAAAAGCTTTGCAGTAGTTCAGGAGTTTGACATCAAGCTCAATTCAAAATTTGAATGCACTATGCACAACCCTCTGCAATCAGTTTGGAGAGAGAGTAGACAACATGTCTCTTTTAGAACAATTAACCACTATCAAGATAGATCCAAATGAGCAAATGAAAGATTTCAACTTCATATTTCAAAGAATTTGGGATTAAATTCCGATCTGGTTAGGCTAGCTACTCTTGAAAGTGTATTTCTCTATTTTTTAAAAGCTTTAAATTTTGATATAGTTGTTATGATCCAATCTATGGGAGGGATAACATTACCAGGAGCCTATGCACTAGAAATTAGAGCTGAGAATAGTTTAATACAAGCTGGGAAATTATCTCCTAGGCCACCCATACCCTTGTATCCTAAATTACCTCATGTTTCTCAACCTTCTATTGCTCCTATCCGTGAGAAAAATATGTAGCCTCTGCTTCCACATCTCACCACATGATCAACAAAAATAAGATGATGAGATGAAAGATTTGATTAGAATTTTTACCAATAAAGTTGTATCCCTAGAAATGTAGCAAG
Organism: Taxus wallichiana var. yunnanensis; assembly: GCA_018340775.1. Taxonomy (NCBI): domain Eukaryota; kingdom Viridiplantae; phylum Streptophyta; class Pinopsida; order Cupressales; family Taxaceae; genus Taxus; species Taxus wallichiana. The sequence continues at coordinate 596,191,782 of CM031234.1, read as the reverse complement.
TTCAATCCTATAGAAATCATCAAATGCTAGTACCTCTGTGATGCCTATGAAAGCTGTTGGTATCCACGGGTCTGAAATATAGTCTTGTGCCTAAGGGAGTTTTGCAACTTGATGGGTCAACCATGGGTGTATTGGGAGTAATAAAAAATCTTGAGTTAACCCTTCATGCCTACCCAAGCCTCACCATAACCCATGACATATCAGTAATCGACCTACCTCCCATGTTTTCCATTTTCTTGTCTAGATATTTCATTGCTAAGGTAGGCGGTTATTTGTCTTCAGATTGGACTCACATGCTTCGAGAACTAGATATGGTACATGATTTACCATACAAGCTAAGCCCATATTTTCCTACCACATTGAGTCATATAATCCTACTCCCATCCAATCAAATTGCTTAATTCAAGAAGAACATGAGAAGGGTTCAGTTTTAGATGAGCAGCCTATCCCTCCTTCCATACCCAATTTATTGATAGATGAATGGGATGAGAGAGACCATGAATTTGATCCCTATGATGAAGATCTTAAAACCTTTGAGACTGGTCTCGGTACCTATTGTATTCTCAAGAAGAATCTTTATACCCACACCATTCAAGAAAGAAAGAGAAAATGCTTCTAGACTATGGCAAATGTTCTTTGATGGTTCTATAAGTAGAAATAGAGTCTGGGAAGGTGTTGTAATGATTTATCCAATGAATGCAAAGTTATGTTTTGCTCACATATTGTAATTTGCATGTTCAAACAATGTAGTTGAGTATGAAGCATTAGTGCATGGTATTTTGATCGTTGAAAGGAGAAAGATTAAAAAATTTTAGATCTTTGGAGACACTGAACTGGTTATTCACCAAGTCGGGAAATTGTGCCACAAAGAACAAGCTATTAAAGGCTTATAAACATAGAGTTTGGAATCTACTAGAGAGATTTGACACTCTTAAATTACAAATTATGCTTAGGAAGTTGAAAAAGGATGTTGATCAGATGGTGGATATGGGTTCTCAATTTTCACCGGAAGATCTTGTTAAGGGAAATGTGTAACATATCAAAATGGCGGTCATGCCATTCATTCTAGAAAATCAGACCAGCTAGCAAGTTTTTGACAACGATGAACAAATTTTCCAATTTATACAAAATGAAGCCGAGTTCTCCTAAAAATGTAGTCTGATTTGCAGGAAGTCTATGGCGATCAAATAATTCAACTAAAAACTAACAAATTTCCAAAGGGATTGGTCACTCTAGAGCATATCTTTAGTCCAGATGATGAATTCAAAGGTATGGAGAAGAATATGGCGTCAAAACAAGAATATTGTCAACCGATCACTGATTGATCCATGCAAAGAACTTCTACTTGGGAACATATGTGGCGAGAATGAAAAGAAAGCTTTTATTTCCTTGTGCAAAAAATTAGTGATGTATTTTTATGGGACTATGAAGAATTAAAACAATTTAATCCAGAAATAGTCCAACATTTTATTGATCTTGATCCCAACGTCAAGCCAACTAGATAGAAGCAGAGGCTAGTCAATATCAGGATAGATCCCCTTATGAGAAAGGAGTTATCCAAACTCATTCAGGAAAAGATAATTTTTCCTATCAAATAATCTACTTGGGTAGCAAATCTGGTTCCATTAAGAAAGAAAATGGACAAATCAAATTTTGTGTCAATTTTAGAGACTTGAATAATGCCTCTCTAAAGGACCATTATTCTTTACCCTTAATGGAACAAATTGTGCATACAACAACATGATCTGAAATATTTTCAATTTTTGATGGCAATATGTGTGCATCCTAGTACCTCTAGGGCCATACAAGGCGAGATGTAATGATATAGCCGATATATGTGGATGACGTGGGGTCTACGGTGGCATACCGAACATGGTGGCCTCACATCGTTGGTTGGTTTGTATCCAATATCGGGCAGATGCAAAGTGGGAATTCCACCGGCGGGAGGATCAGAGGGGAAAGCACATGGTCCCGATAGTGTAGCGGCAATGATAGCAGAGCGTAAGTATTTGTATGGTGTTATTGTGTGATTTTTTACATGGTTTGTGAATTGTTATTGTTATCTAACACATGAATATATGGATGTAGGAGATTCATATTGGTCATTGATTATGGACACATCCATCCACACATTAAAGTGAAATGTGCCCACAGACATACTCGCGGGTGGAGGCATGCTAGAGCATGTAGATTATATTACAAGCGAGCATGCCCATTTGCTCAAGAAAGTGACGATAACATCAATGACGTGTGGTTCTATTGAGCAAGTGAGACGAGGCATGATAGGAGACACAAAGAGATAGAGAGGTCATCGGTGGAGGTCCTTTAGCTCATGATGTATTTACGTGGTTTTGTGGAGTTGCAGAGTCACTTTAGATAAGCGATCTACAAATAACACAAGATCTTGCTTAGGCAAGTAGAGAGATATAGAGGTCACGATCAACGCCACATAGTTAGTGGCGAGGCTTCTAGTTCTAGGGATTTGGCACTTGGGAGAGTGATAACGATGATGATATATTATATGTATTGATGTATTTATGTATGGGAGTTTCCCCCAGTGATGAGATGTTTTGTAACTATGATATATATATATATATATATATATATATAGACGGATTTATTGTTGTATGATCATTGTATTCGATATTTATTGATGTGTTATTGTGATGATGTATGATTCATTGATTATTGTTGTGATGTGTGATATGTAATGTGTTGAATATTGTTCGTGTTTGTAATTGATTCGTAATGGATAAATGTTGATGTGAAATAATGTGATTATAGATAGATAAATGATGATATAGCGTATATGAGTATGATGTATGTTATGTGATCATGAAGAAGTGTTTTGTATGTACAACTAAAATTGTGATGAATGATAAGGTAAAAATGAATAATGTGTAAGAGTGGGAGATGGTCATAAGAGTGAAGATTATGTTAATATGATGAAGAGAGGGAAGAGGATAGTGATTCCCCTAGTGTATATATGATAAGTTTCATTTATATAGCACCCCTCAAAGTGATAATAATGAACCGTAAAACAAGAGTACATCATCAGGAAATGATTCGATAATGTGCACTACATGAATTGAGAAAACGTATGAATAAATGTTCTTATTGTAACAGATCCCTCAATATTCATGTAATAACCATAAGAATACGAGTGCGTCATTGGGGAGTAAGGTGATAGAAATCACCTATCAATTATTGAGCCGACATGAAGTAGTGGAAGCATGTGGAATGAAAGCAACATGAGCATATGAGCCGAACTGAATGTTGAGTGGAGTAGTGGTGGGAAGTGGAGATGTTGAGGGCTATGGAAGCCAATGTGTAGTGGTAGCATGATGATACAGATGAGATGGTGCAACAATGGATGGATGTGATGGAGAGCGCACATGAGTAACAACTTGTGGTGGTGGATGAATAATGACCTTATAAATGGATGGAGGAGATAACTCAACTGGAGTAACAACACTCATATGAAGGAGTGGAGATATAGATCACTCATGGGAGAAAGAACCAAAGGAAATGACACCCTTATCTTCTAATTGTTGCAAGCGATCATGAAGGGCACAACAATGATTTTCACTATGGCCAGTGATACGATGATAATTGCAATAAGGTCTATCACGTTGGTGCTGCAAGCGATGAGGTGGATGATATTGGTTAGAAAGTAAATGTATCAAATGCTTTTCAAGTAATGTACGCAACACATCATGGGGAATACTGTGATGAGAAAAATGTAATGTTTCCCATGAGATAGGAGGAGTCTGAGATGTAGCCCTACGTTGAGGTGGAGATGAAGGACACTTATGCAATGGATAAGGTTGTACTTTCTTGTGAGGAGGAGATGGAGACTATTTAGGACGCTCAGCGGATGGGAGTGGAAAAGAATTAGATGATGTAGGAGTAGTAGTAATAGGAGGTGGATCTATAACATGTGCGACAATGAGATCTTGTTCTAAGTCAATGACCCTATAACATAAAAGTGTGAATGATTCACATGTGTCATATTACAATCGTTGTTTCGAGGGAGGAATCAAACCGTGACAGAAGATAAATTGCTTCTCTAAGTCAATAGGTTGAAAAACTAGTTGGTGGATGTAATCATTGAATCGTAAAATGTAATCAATGATAGGTTCTATTTTTCCCTGATGTAAGCTAGGTAGATGATCATAGGTGACTCTAGGGCCATTGTTGACTATGAATCAGTGAAGAAAATATTCTTCCATCTCATGATAGATCTAAATGGTAGATGGGTGTACCATTGTAGAGCATCATCTGTGAGACTATGGAGAAAGGATTTAAGTAATAGTTGATCATTATAATATGAAGCCATATCCATATGGTAATGCTTGAAATGTAAGTATTGATTTCCAGTAACATCAAAACATGAAAATGTAGGCATAACAAAATCCTTAGGAAATGTTGAGTTGCAAATATTTTTGGGAATAGGACTACCTGCGGTGAATTATTATCAATGGAATCACAATATGCCTTGTTTTCTAATGCAAGAGATTGGACTTGGTATTGTAAGTGACTGAAAACATGCATGAGGGATAAGATATCCTATGATGGAATAGTAGAGAATGGTAATAATGTGTTAAGAAATTGTAATTCTCCATTGTGAGTAATCATAGGAATATCAAGAGGAGACACAGGAGATTCTGATGTTAAGGGCATGCGAGATGTTAGTGCCAAAGAATTAATAGGTGTCGAAGGACATGGAATATCTATAGAAGCAGTGGGAATAACATCATAAACATCCCTATGATAGGACATGATAGATGGAGATGCAGTGATATGAGGATATGAACTAATATATGGAGATGAAGTGATAGGAGGAGATGAACTAAAATCCAAAGATAAAGTGATAGGAGGACATGAAAAAATAGATGAAGATAACTCATTCATGTTATTATATACAATCTCGGAAGAATGTGACAATAGAAAAAGGGATTCACACTCAACAATGTGCAAAGAAGTAGAATCATGACTATCAAGTGGTTCATCAAAATGAAAAAAGACTAAGATAAAAGGATATCATTAAGCGTATCATCTACATAGAATGAAGAAGTAGGAGAACAAGTATGTGATGCATTATGAGAATAATTTTCAGGAATAGAAGAAGAATGAGATGCAACAAAGGTATCATCATGACTAGTATGATAATCATTATGCACATGTTTATTATCATCAAGTACAAGCATGAAATTAATAATAGAATCATCTATATTTTCATTAGAAATTTCAAAGGGATGAGTGTTACTAACTATATAAAAGGTGTACAATGAGTAAAACTCATCTTATCATAAACAATGAAAATAGTATAATTATCAAAGCTAATAGGTACATTGCATTCATTAGCTAGGAGTTATTGAGTTGAGTATCAATCACATAAGTCATCGACTCACATAGACAAGAAAACAACATAGGCATGTCGATGCCACACTTTTCCCAATGAACGAATACCAAGCTGTATTTTAGTTACGATTAACATCCCAAGAACATTATTATGTAAGCATAATTTTCTCCCTTTTTCCACCTACATGTTCTGAAAATTTGTTTCACATTTCACTTATTGTTCAACCATTTAATTTTTCTCTTTACCCTTATGCCAATCTTCATAACTTACATAAGTATTTTCCATATTTCAAATTTCATACAAAATTCTAACTCTCTCATTCTTATGTTAAGATTATGCTTCCCAAAATGCTTATTCAATGTTTAGAATTTAACCTTGCTACACAAGTGAACCTAACGTGATGTCAAGATGAAATCTTGGGATTAAGGAAGACATAGATTTGAGATAGCTTTTTTCCCAAGAACATCCATCGATCACGGAATAGTTATTTCGCTACCATTATCTTAAAGTTCAATAACTTTGAATTCCAAATTTATATTTATATATATATATATTTTGTTTTCTTTTCTCGAAGTTTGGTCACACCAAGGTAATTCATATTCTTTGAAACACATGAAAATGTTTAATTAAGTTATAAGGACTCCAAGAGTGACCTTAATCCTAATCTCCAATCTCATGTTTCATCTTATATGATATGCTCTTACATCGCACTATGGTCTCGTTATTAGCATCATCTCAAAACAAAAGAGTTACGAAAGCACTTGTTTGACATCTTAAGGAAGTACATGGCTAGGAGCATTATAAACTACACATGAACACAAGTGATCTATGTTCACGAAGATCCCATATCTTTGCATTGCACGATTCCGCATAAGAAATATTCTTTATTCCTTAATGCCATAAAATGACATAACAAGGGATTAAGGGACAAGATTACAATTTCTAAGGTTCTCTAGAATCAACATCTTTCAACTCAATTTTGCATGCAAGGAGTTAAATTATAGTTTTCTACCCACAAGTTAACATACAAAATCCACTAGGGTTTAGTTTAATTCCAATATGCACCTAATGATCTACGCCTCAACTATATATGATTTTAAGGCAAGGACATATTTATACTAAACCACCTTCAAGAAGATACCAAGATGTTATTTTGATAGAAACCAAGGTAGCACCGTTTAGTCATTCCTTCGAACAAGGACTCATAAGGTGACTTAAGGTGGTCTTCAACACTCAACCTGGTGTCGGACCTGAAGAGAGGGCATTCTTCTCGCGATTACCAAAACTAGAAGGAAACCGCATATTGGATAAAGTTGGACCATGACATTCCTAAAATATGGGTTCACGACAATGTCGCTAAACATAATGACTATGATGGTAAACTCCAACTAGGGGTTTTATTTACCTAACCTAGAGTGTTCCATCGAGTGCAAAGCTTAAGTTCGTTCTACGGTCTTAATTTTCTTATATGGTAAAAAGGATCACACATGCAGGCAAGTTATGCATGAATATTTTATTAAGGTTGAGTGTTCCCATTAAAACTCTTTATTATGTTTGCAAGGTAAGAAGATAACCCAGTAATTAATTTAATCATTTATTGAATACTGAGAAAGTACTACAATATATTAACTTCAATTTCAATTTACTATGTATAAATCAAACCCTTTTTGCCATACACAACTAAGAATCAAATTGAACCGGTGATTAGATGCACATTTCCTAAGTTATCCCTAAAACTAGCATCTCATACATATTAACAAATTTCAATTATAACTTTTCTGTAACAAGAGACTACATTAGACAGTTATTCATTTTACAATGACCTATAAAAATTACAATAATAATAATTAAATTACACATCACCTTTTTCATCGTCATTCTTCCATCCTGCAAAACCCACGTGAGCATGATATCAATGATAAATCGCTGGCATGGCATCCACCCTAATCAATCATAAGTATCATTTTTTAGTTTCCCATTTACATATGATAATAATTACAATTTGCAATCAAAATAAAAAGGTCTAGAAACATGTATTCATTACATTTCATTTTTCTTCATTTTTCAGAACCAGAGAGAGAAAGAGAAGGGAAGAGAGAGAAAACACCATTTTGTCAAAAGTTCTATTTCACACAACAGATACACTAAAGGGTTTTAAATAGTTATTTGCATGTGTTAAAAGTTTCCAGGGTGATTTGGCAACCCTACGAGGGTCCGCAGCTTTCTATTTTTACATTTTCTTACTAGCTACAAAAATACAAAATGGGCTCGGAGGCTAAGAAACTACTTCCAAAAGTTATCTTCCGATGAGAACGCCCACCATGATTAACTTTCTATGTGTCCCAGATATACCAAGAGTTCATAGAGAACTGACGGAATTGAAAAAGAGCGAACGGTTTGCGTTTGATGGCTAGTTTTTCAGGGCCACTGGTCGTAGTTCACCCAGTTGTAAAATGAAAAAAGTTAGCTCGAGGGCCCAGAAAACCACGTCCAAAATGAACGTTCGATGGAGGAGCACGCAACGAGACATCTCCTACTAGTTCCCCTATATAAGGAGAATTCATCAGAGTCGACGGGACTGAGAACTAGAGAACCATTTTTAAACGGCAACAAGTTTTCTGGAGCGACAAGACGAAATTGGTCCAGTTTGACCTCATCAAACTGCGACCGAGGCCTACAAAATGGCTTCGCCAAACTATCCCAAAAAGTGCTCTTTCCTATACTGAATGTTCCATGCATTTTTCTAGTATAAACGCTAGAGGTTTGCGAAGACGGGACGTAATTTCTCCATTCAGGTTTCAAATGGCGGTTCAAAACGAAAGCCAACTTTCTAGATTTAACAACTTTCTACTGTTGTAAACCAAGTGTAACAGGGCTCCTATAAGAGCGTCAAAAGGATGTCATATGTTCATTTCGGGTCAAACCAAAGGTCAAGGTGACTCCTCGTATACCAAGGTACACGAATGAAACTTCACATCTCATTTCCAGAGTTGCGAAGGGTACTTAGTGAGTCTCCGAAAATTGCAAAATTTAACTATTTAAAACAAGGAGAAGGTCAACTTTATCAATGGGGAGTCAAATTCATCTGGTCGATAAAACAATATTGGAGCGATCAAGAAGGGTAAGAGTTTTCTAAATCATCGAAGTGAGGGTGATAGTTCATGGTTTAAAGTAGGTGAGTTATAATGACTTCGTGAGTTACGACACGACAATTTATTGTTTTGCAATGAGTTGAAGGAACATTTAACTGTATTAAAAATCCTAATAATTTAAAATTCTATTTAGTTGCAAAAGAGAACTAAAACATGAGAATTATGAGAGGTAAGGGAAGAAGAACCATGCCTGGAGAATGAAGTGGTCGAAGTTGCAAGGATTTGGTTCAAGTCTCTTCTTTGGGCACTTCGTCAACAGATTCACGAGCATCCTCACCTCCACCATTTCACATACATGTCTATCAATGAATTTTTGCAGAACTGCAAACAAAAACCATTCTTGTTCTATCACATTTTCCTACCATGTCTCATCAAAAAGAACCATTTTGTGTTTTCAAGAAGTCATCCCGATCAAAGAGTTTTTTTTTGATGGCATGATCATGAGATCACATGCCTTTTCAACAAAAATTTCCATTTCATGCATAATCAAATCTTTGAGGACCATGATTTTCAAATACAATCAAACACTTCACATGCTTAAGCATCAATTTTCACATAACATTCTCATGCTTGCACTTGGAAGAGGTGAGGCAATAATTCTTGGCATGATTCTACAAGAGGCACTCATGCCATCGAAGTATTTACAACCCTCATGCACTGAACTTGCATGGCTGAAAGCTAATTAAACCAAAAATGAAGCTTACAAGGTCAGGGTATGTTCCATAAGACCACACATCTTTGAGGCATTCTGCCAAACACATCATAGGCCTTTTCTACACATCCATTTTGTGCATATGCTGCCATCATGGCATTCCATGAGACAACATTTCTTTGAGGCATTCTATCAAACAGTTTCAACGCCTTTTAATGACCCATTTTTTTTGCATATCCTCGCTATCATCATCATCTCACCCGCATACATATTTTGCATTATTTTGTCAAAAACAGTTCGCATTTGTGTATGCCTTCACATATGCATACACTAGGATCATTGTAACTACACAAGACATTTAAACATCCATCATCTTGATGGGAAACATGATGCTTCACATGATTCCATGCATTTGCTCCCAATTTTAGCTTAAAACACTCCCATTTTTGGATCCCATCATGGCAATGATGGCATGAGCATCCCATTTTTCATGAACATGCCGTAACATGGTGCATGCCATCATGGCATTCAATCAAACTTTACTCAAAAAATTTTCAAAAAATTTCCAATGCCTTTTCAACAACACCATTTTTGCATATCCATCATCATTACATTCCATGGAACTACATTTCTTCCATGCATTTAGTTGAACAGTTCACATGCTTCCATTTTTTTACATATGTATCTACTAGGGCACTTGTCGCAACATCTCGACAAAGTTTTCCCTTTTTTTTTTTGATGGGAGCCCACGCAGGTCCGGGCATGGCTGGAAGGATGTTGGCAACGTGACAAGACCAAACAGACAAAAAAATCCTCCTCCATTTTTTTTGATGAGCGCCCATACTCTGTCCCCAAAGCATTATGTGACGCAAAACATCGAGACCAAAATCCCTCTCTCCAATGCTTGAAAATCCCACGCAGGTAGTTTGGCATGGCACTAGGAGGATGTTGAAAATGGTTGTGGAGTCTAGCTTTACATGAATCAAATGCATTTTCTTGAAAGCTTCCAAGGCCTCTTCAACAAACTCATTTTGAGTAGATCCCTGCGCCCCCAAACCAGCCGCCCCATGCCCAAAACTAACGCATTCCAAAAGCCAAAAAAAAAAATAAAACCCTAAATTATTTTTTTTTGGACTTTTTCGCCTTCTTCCACTTTGCCCTAAACCACCCAACATTCACGGGCATTTTGATTTTATTTTTTTTTAATTCCTTTTAAATTTATTTATCTATTTTTTTTTTTGTTTGTTTTAATCTAAAAACGTCATAAAACCCTAAAACGAAGTAGACAAATAAATAAAATATAACTTAAAGTCAATCCATTACCAGAGATAAAATTTGACACAAAAGTGATTGATCGAAGTCGGTGATATGAGTTATAATAGTATTATAAACATTATTTTAATGATTTTATGGCTTAATAATGATAATAATTATTAATCCTATTAATGTCGATGACCCGACAAACTCGAAGAGCCGAGAACCAAATTTTCCTTTAACCGGATAAGTTGTCCATGATGCTACGAGGTCCACAAGTTTGGGGTGTCGACAATGACCCGAAAGGCAAGAAGGAGAGGGAAGGTGAAAAATCTTCACTACGACCTGGACACGGTCAACAATGGTCAACAAAAGCACACACACACTAGTCTCCCAGGCTTAGCAACAAGGTCGTCATGCCAGGGACTGGGGAACATCAAATGGGGCATTACATCCTCCTCCCCTTAAGAAAGCATCATCCTCGATGCGACATACAATGAAGAAGGAGAAATGGTAAACAACAAGGAATGAATAAGGTGAAGGCACACGCTAAGGTTAAGATTTCAGACAAAAAAGCATGGTCACGGGGTGGCCCTAGGAACATTGGTAGAAATTTCAACTTTCAAGGTTTTGTGAAGATTGGTAGTTCTCTCTTATTCGTTATTTCATTAATCTCTTTCCATTAACATTATTCTTAATTCAAGTCCTTTAAAATTTCATTTTTATCAAATTTTAGTTTATTCATTCCTGTGGGTTCCCATCATGAACTATAGTCACAACACCCTACCAGGGTCATACACAACACCAAATTTTCACAAGCATACTTTTACATACTTTCACGACCGTATCACATCACAAGGGTTTCACCAAACCATGGAATGACAACAAGTAGACCACATAACAAATAATTTCCAACAATTACGCCCTAGACATAGATCTAGTACACACATATGACTAACAAAAAAATCAACACGTTGATACATATACAATGGGTATCACATGACCCAAAAAAATCCATGACTATAACAACATAGTTCCAATCCAATATCCAATAGTCCATACCAACCAAGGGGAGAGTCAAGCCTCATACATAACAAGGTGTCAAAAAGACTCACAAGGGTACACATAACTCACTATACCAATCTCCACACATCACAAGGCATCACGAAACAACTCCAGATATCTCCAAAAAGCAGTAAAATATATCTCCCATATACCTCCCCAACTCCCCATCACTAGATAAACTCCATATACCTCCCAAGAGGAAGAAACATAGTGCCAAAACCAAGTCGGGTCACTCAACCATAGAGCCCCATCAAGAATATCAGGTCACTCAACCATAGAGTGCCATAAAGAATAACAGGTCACTCAACCATAGAGGCCCATCTCCTTTCTCCTTTTAAATGAGGTCGGGTCACCCTATGGCCCTAGGCACATAGAGCCCCATCACCCCCAAACCCAAGTGACATAATAACTCGTGGTTCAACAACCCGCTAGTTATCTGTAACTCCTTGGGGCGTACCCCCATACAACGAAGTGGGTCCATAGGTTCAACCACTCCATGGTTAATCCCATGACCCTATTCCAACACATTACGACATTAGAACCAAGCATAACAATCCAATCAAATGCCAAGTGGCAAAATCAAAAGCCTTGGGCTAGGCTACAAAACTTTTAAATATGAAAAGAAAGTTTTAAAACCAAGAAAAACAAATGGCTAATTAGCCTGGTTAGTGTAAAATCCAAATGTTAATGCAACAATCAAATAAATGCCCAAAATATAAGAACATGTCAATCAAGAAAATGGTTGGTTCTAACAATAAAAGAGAAAGATTAATTTACGAATAAAATACGTATAATGAGAAAATAGCACATCACAATCACTATGTGGCCTCATACCGCCACCAAAGGGGTACTCATCGAGTTGTTGGCACTCGAACATCGAGCCTCAGCTCGTGAAAATATACATGTAACTAGAAATGAGTATATCAAATAATGTATCTATCATCATCTCTGCCTGAATCATAACTCCAAACTCCCACAAGGATCAACATAGTCAAAATCACATAGGATTATTCAATGAACAATCCAATAGGAAAGAGCAGGGGACACAAGGTTGCATAAGTTGAGCCTAAGGTGGTGTGCACCCACAATATACTGAGCAAGCTCGAAGTATACTAAATAGATAAAAGTGGGTTTTCAGTCTATATAAGACTCCACTTTCTCACTTGTACTCAGCTCAAGATTATGAAAACCTGGTCCACGCCTCCTCTCTCCACACATACACTCTTGACAATTTATCCCCTTAGGGTCATCTAGTGTAAGGTCCACAACATACACATAACTACATCACAAACACAATGGTAATTCACACACATAACCATAACGTCATTACGCATGCGTATGGTATATATATACATGGTATAACACAATCATTACTTCACATGGGTTACGATACATCACATTACCACATCCTGCACCCAAAGTGCAATCATTGTACACTAGGGATCATACTCACCATATGCCCCTAAATCATGACATGAACCATCACATATTACATGAATTATACATATGAGGAACACAATGTCTAACATTACGACATATAATCCCTTTGCGATACAACACAGTGATACACACGACTCATAACAACACGGTGATGACATCATAATAAATTCAATTCACTTTACATCAATTTTTCATGCAATACATCAATACATCTTCACATCACATAAGGTCAAAATGTTCCAACACTCTGCAATTCACAATATCATTCCATTCACACAAAACAAGGTGGTACATCACACACGGATTCCTCATTGGATCCACAAAAAGGAGAGTCAATACTCTCATCACAAGCAGTAATTCACACATGAATTCTTCATAGAATCCACACGAAGGAGAGAGAATACTCCCATCCCCAGCACATCAACATGATAACAAATGTGCACTAAGTGACATACACATCATGTGTGTTCACATTATCACAATTACGACATAGATCACATCACTCTTAAAACACATTACTCTTCCAATATTTATCACCATCATGAAACACCATCACCATCATGCAAAATCATCACAACTCCAATCTATCCCAGAGGTTCGAGAGCATGAACCTCGCTCTGATACCATATGTAGTGCCCACATTTTACACACCCAAATACAACAGTAAAATACCAGGATATTTTTTTTTTTTTGACTTACATTGCTCACTACACACAACACAACAAGGGCTCCAAGTACAAAACTCGACTCACATATGACAATCACATAAGTCATCGACTCACATAGACACATGAAAATGACATCGGCATGTCGATGCCACACTTTTCCCAATGAACGAATACTAGCAATGACCCAACCACAAGAAACATGACTTTAGGAACGATGAACCCACAACACATCATTACTTTAAATGTATTTTAGTTACATTAACATTCCAAGAACATTATTATGTAAGCATAATTTTCTCCCTTTTTCCACCTACATGTTCTGAAAATTTGTTTCACATTTTTTTCACTTATTGTTCAACCCATTTAATTTTTCTCTTTACCCTTATGACAATCTTCATAACTTACATAAGTATTTTCCATATTTCAAATTTCATACAAAATTCTAACTCTCTCATTCTTATGTTAAGATTATGCTTCCCAAAATGCTTATTCAATGTTTAGAATTTAACCTTGCTACACAAGTGAACCTAACGTGATGTCAAGATGAAATCTTGGGATTAAGGAAGACATAGATTTGAAATAGCTTTTTCCCCCAAGAACATCCATCGATCACGGAATAGTTATTTCGCTACTATTATTATTAAGTTCAATAACTTATTGAATTCCAAATTTATTTATTATATATATATCTTTTTTTTTTCTCGAAGTTTGGTCACACCAAGGTAATTTATATTCTTTGCAACACATGAAAATGTTTAATTAAGTTATAAGGACTCCAAGAGTGACCTTAATCCTAATCTCCAATCTCATTTTCATCTTATATGATATGCTCTTACATCGCACTATGGTCTCATTATTAGCATCATCTCAAAACAAAAGAGTTACGAAAGCACTTGTCTGACATCTTAAGGAAGTACATGGCTAGGAGCATTATAAACTACACATGAACACAAGTGATCTGTGTTCACGAAGATCCCATATCCTTGCATTGCACGATTCCGCATAAGAAATATTCTTTATTCCTTAATGCCATAAAATGACATAACAAGGGATTAAGGGACAAGATTACAATTTCTAAGGTTCTCTAGAATCAACATCTTTCAACTCAATTTCACATGCAAGGAGTTAAATTATAGTTTTCTACCCACAAGTTAACATACAAAATCCACTAGGGTTTAGTTTAATTCCAATATGCACCTAATGATCTACGCCTCAACTATATATGATTTTAAGGCAAGTGGACATATTTATACTAAACCACCACATTCAAGAAGATACCAAGATGTTATTTTGATAGAAACCAAGGTAGCACCGCTTAGTCGTTCCTTCGAACAAGGACTCATAAGGTGACTTCTAAGGTGGTCTTCAACACTCAACCTAGTGTCGGACCTGAAGAGAGGGCATTCTTCTCGCGATTACCAAAACTAGAAGGAAACCGCATACTCTGGATAAAGTTGGACCATGTCATTCCTAAAATATGGGTTCACGACAATGTCGCTAAACATAATGACTATGATGGTAAACTCCAACTAGGGGTTTTATTTACCTAACCTAGAGTGTTCATCGAGTGCAAAGCTTAAGTTCATTCTACGGTCTTAAATTTTCTTATATGGTAAAAAGGATCACACATGCAGGCAAGTTATGCATGAATATTTTATTAAGGTTGAGTGTTCCCATTAAAACTCTTTATTATGTTTGCAAGGTAAGAAGATAACCCAGTAATTAATTTAATCATTTATGAATACTGAGAAAGTACTACTACAATATATTAACTTCAATTTCAAATTTACTATGTATAAATCAAACCCTTTTTTTGCCATACACAACTAAGAATCAAATTGAACCGGTGATTAGATGCACATTTCCTAAGTATCCCTAAAACTAGCATCTCATGCATATTAACAAATTTCAATTATAACTTTTTTGTAACAAGAGACTACATTAGACAGTTATTCATTTTACAATGACCTATAAAAATTACAATAATAATAATTAAATTACACATCACCTTTTTTTTCGTCGTCATTCTTCCATCCTGCAAAACCCACGTGAGCATGATATCAATGATAAATTCGCTGGCATGGCATCCACCCTAATCAATCATAATTATCATTTTTCAGTTTCCCATTTACATAAGATAAAAATTACAATTTGCAATCGAAACAAAAAGGTCTAGAAACATGTATTCATTGCATTTCATTTTTTTCTTCATTTTGTAACCCAGGAGAGAGAAAGAGAAGGGAAGAGAGAGAAAACACCATTTTGTCAAAAAAGTTCTACACACACAACAAGTTTCATTACTAAAGGGTTTTAAATAGTTATTTACATGTGTTAAAAGTTTTTAGGGTGATTTGGCAACCCTACGAGGTCCCGCAACTTTCTATTTTTACATTTTCTTACTAGCTACAAAACGTTCAAAACGGGCTCGGAGGCTAAGAAACTACTTCCAAAAGTTATCTTCCGATGAGAACGCACACCATGATTAACTTTCTACGTGTCCCCAGATATACCAAGAGTTCATAAAGCAATTGATGGAATTGAAAAAGAGCGAACGGTTTGCGTTTGGCGGCTAGTTTTCGGGGCCACTGGTCGTAGTTCACCCAGTTGTAAAATGACAAAAGTTAGCTCGAGGGCCCAGAAAACCACGCATCCAAAATGAACGTTCGATGGAGGAGCACACAATGAGACATCTCCTACTAGTTCCCCTATATAAGGAGAATTCATCAGAGTCGACGGGACTGAGAACTAGAGAACCATTTTTAAACGGAAATGACAAAGTTTTCTGGAGCGACAAGATGAAATTGGTCCAGTTTGACCTCATCAAACTGTGACCGGAGGCCTACAAAATGGCTTCGCCAAACTATCCCGAAAAGTGCTCTTTCCTATACTGAATGTTCCATGCATTTTTCTAGTATAAACACTAGAGGTTTGCGAAGATGGGACGTAATTTCTCCATTCAGGTTTCAAATGGTGGTTCAAAACGAAAGCCAACTTTCTAGATTTAACAACTTTCTACTGTTGTAAACCAGTGTAACAGGGCTCCTATAAGAGCGTCAAAAGGATGTCATATGTTCATTTTGGGTCAAACCAAAGGTCAAGGTGACTCCTCGTATACCAAGGTACATGAATGAAACTTCACATCTCGTTTAGAGTTACGAAGGGTACTTAGTGAGTCTCGAAAATTGCAAAATTTAACTATTTAAAACAAGGAGAAGGTCAACTTTATCAATGGGGAGTCAAATTCTTCTATCGATAAAATGATATTGGAGCGATCAAGAAGGGTAAGAGTTTTCTAAATCATCTCGAAGTGAGGGTGATAGTTCATGGTTTAAAGTAGATGAGTTATAATGACTTCGTGAGTTACGACACGACACTTTATTGTTTTGCAATGAGTTGAAGGAACATTTAATTGTATTAAAAATCCTAATAATTTAAAATTCTATTTAGTTGCAAAAGAGAACTAAAACATGAGAATTATGAGAGGTAAGGGAAGAAGAACCATGCCTGGAAATGATGAGTGAAACAGGGATTTGGGTTCCTCTTGCTTGGCACTTTCACTAGATTCACGAGCATCCTCGACTCCACCATTTGCCATACATGTCTATCAATAAGGTAGTACACTACACAAAAAACCATTCCATCTATGTGCATCCATTCTCATCAAAAGAACCATTTTGTGTTTCAAGAACCCACCCTTGATGAGTTTGAACAATCCAGAGACCACATTTTCATTGTATGTGACAGATCACACGCCTTTTCAACAAAATCCATTTTTTGTGCATACATATCTGCAAAACCATTAACCATTTCATGAGGCAACATTTCTTTGAACATTCACATGCCTTAAGCATGCATTCCACATTTTGCACATTCTCATGTGCTCAAAAACATCCTGAACTTGCAAAACAGGTAATAAATAATTCTAGGCATGATTCTACAAGAGGCACTCATGCCATCAAGTATTTACAACCCTCATGCACCGAACTACTGCATGCTAAAGCTAATTAAACCAAAAATGAAGCTTACAAGGTCAGGGTATGTTCCATAAGACCACATCTTTGAGGCATTCTTCCCCAAACAGATCACACAGCCTTTTCTACACATCCATTTTTTGTGCATATGCTGCCATCATGGCATTCCATGAGACAAAATTTCTTTGAGGCATTCTATCAAACAGTTCACATGCTTTTAATAGACCCATTTTTTTGCATATCCTATGCTATCATTATAGTACCCAAGAATTTAAAGCATTATCTTCCATGCATTTAGTCAAATGTCCATGCATTGCATGCTTCACATTTTACATATACATATGTATCTACTAGGGCACACTAAATTGCATGATGCATGGATGTCCATGCGTTGCTTCTAAAGCTTTCTGCCTTTTTTAGCAAAGGTTGTGGGGTTTGGCTTGCAGCCACAATGCATTTTCTTGGAAGGTTCAATAGGTTTCAACAAAAAACCATTTTGTGCATATCCCAAAATCATCATTGCAGTCCATGGAACCGCATTTCTCCCACATTTTAGCACATCACATGCTTCCACGTTTTACATATGCATCTACTAGGGCACTTGTGATCAACATCTGACAAAGTTCCTTTACATTTTTTGACTTTGATGGGAGCCCACAATCCCATGGCGTGGGGTGGAAAATGCAGGTCTTGCTTAAAAGAACAAAAATCCTCCTCCATTTTTTTTGATGATGTCCAAAATGTCCTAAAACTGGTGTAACAAAATCCAAAATCCTCCTCTTTTGCTTGATTTCCCATGCACGCAGGTGTGTGGCGCGGCTTGGGAGGATGTTGAAAAATGGTTGGAGTCTCGGCTTTATGCACATCAAATGCATTTGCTTGAAAGCTTCCAAGGCCTCTTCAACAAACTCATTCTGTGCAGATCCCTGCGCCCCCAAACCAGCCGCCCCATGCCCAAAACTAACGCATTCCAAAAGCAAAAAAAAACAAAACCCTAACTACGTGATTTTTGGACTTTTTTGCCTTCTTCCACTTTGCCCTAAACCGCCCAACATTCACGGGCATTTTGATTTTTTTTTTTATTTTTTTTTAATTCCTTTTAAATTTATTTATCTATTTTTTTTGTTTGTTTTAATCTAAAAATGTCATAAAACCCTAAAACGAAGTAGACAAATAAATAAAATATAACTTAAAGTCAATCCATTACCAGAGATAAAATTTTGACACAAAAGTGACTGATCGAAGTCGGCGATATGAGTTATAATAGTATTATAAACATTATTTTAATGATTTTACGGCTTAATAATGATAATAATTATTAATCCTATTAATGAAAATGCACCAGAGGTGGAAATGGCTAGACTAATGTGCCTAAAGAAGGATGGGGCACTGGGGTGCTTTGTCCGAAATATGGATGCCCCGGTCTGCAGAAATGGTCAAAACCTAGTTCCAATATGGTCACTAGAGATTCACACTTATTATCCTTTTTCGCGTGAATGTCGCACTTGGATTCGCTAAGGTACCTGTAAACTCGCAATAAAGAAATAACCGACAAAACCCCAAACAAAACATCAAACCATAAAAAGAAAGAAACAAATGAAGGTATTTGATTGTCCTCATCTCGCCACAACGGTGATCTTACTATCGAGCATTGCACTACATCTCAGACCTAATGTAGTTTTGTGTGCTTGTGTGTGCAATAGTGCTCCTAGGTCACCCTCGCGCTAATGACGCCAAGATAAGGGGCAATAACTAGATAAAAATGCAAATGATGGATGGAATAGAATGAAACCCCCTTCTTATGTAGTGTGTATGTAGAATAATATCCCAAATGCAGTCCCTTTCTCTATGTAGATAGATATCCCTTGATAATAATAGTCCACCCATATAATGGTATGTATGTTGTATTTATATAGGTATTTCTTATTCGAATTTCAACACTAATGACCCGACATGTCGACTAGTAATTGAATAGATGGGAGGGAAAATTGAAAATACCGACCTCAAATGTAAAAAATAATATCAAAAACAAAGAGAAAAAAGAAACCTAGGATGAATAGGAGCACTTGGTGCTAGTGTCAAGCCTTGGGCACTAGTGTCCAGAGACAAGTGATGACAAATGCGTAGGAATGTGACAGACATGGGATCTATGAGATCTAACCAAATCTATGTGTATGAATGAAAAATGTGTAAGAAAAAATAAATGAAGACCAACAAGAAAAATGAATGGACTACAAGATGGGTCATCATTGAATATTTTCCTTACGCAATATCCATATATAAAACAACATACTTAACGGTATAATAATAGTGTTAAGTGTGTGATTTTGTGTCTATAATCACCGATGATGAATGAAGAGTGAAACCAAATCCTTTTGATACCATAGTAAGGGAAGAATAAATGGACCAAAATCAATGCCATCCATCTTATGATCATGCACTCCATGTGAGATGAAGTGAAATGGTTCTCGAGACAAAATTGGTAGTTTCCCATTTAGGCACTTTATGTTCACCACATCGAGGAAATCGGGAATTTGCTTAAAAATTAAGAGATAATATCCTGTGAGTTATAGGATAATTATAAAATTCATGAAGGAATGATATGTGATCATTTTGAGCTCATTTCATCCATTTACTATTTTTAGCATGTTCATCATGATTGTCCCATTTTAGCCATTTTTGCCATTTTTGAGTGTCGAACATGGGGGAATGAAATGAGGTATCTAAATTCACATTTTTCTTGAACTTACTATTATTATTAATTTAATACAATCAATACTTAATAAAAATATAAAGTATTCTTCCCGGTGTCGGATTCGAATGAAACCACTTACAGAAGTTTATGTTTTGCATTTTAGGCCTTTACTCCAATTTTTAGAGGATTTCAATCGATAGGTTTGCATTGATCCGAAAAATGAAAACTTTTGGCCAAAAATTTCACATGGATATATAAAATGGAAGGTTTAATTAGTGGATTCATGTATATACTCCCCTTAAATGATTTTTTCATCTATTATATAGTTCAAATTTCATGGCAATCGATCGAGCGGGGTTTGGAAACAATGAGAAAATTTACATTTTGGAGCATGAGCAATTTTGGGAAACTTTTAGCGAGAATAAAAACAAGGGATAACACAATTGAGGAATTAAAAACATGAAAAATTAATTATTAATGATTAATTATGAATTTTATACCCTCCCCTCTCATAAACCTCGCTAATGCATGCCTTAAGCGACCCCGTTTAACTCGGGTTAGATGGAGACTTGTGGATGTAATGAAAACTTTATAAATAGGTCTCAGATGTACCCATATAACTTACTGATTTTATTAAGGTACAAAGGTACATTATGGTTTTGAAAATGTGCCAAGGGTAGAGGCATCATGAAAAATGGGCCAAAACATGCAAGTTGTGAAGTTTGAAAACTATGCCTAGTGGGTAAGTTGAAAGTCTTAACTGAAACAACTTTATCTCCTCATGTGGTGGTGCATTATAGTGTCCCCCATGACCCTTTACAAAGGTTACAATGGGACATCAAACTTCTATAAATGCACAAGGGTTTGATTATCATGAGGAAGGGGTAGGTGGTGTTAGGTGAGTGTATAACATTTTCTAACCACCAAGTTGTCTTTTAAGTGATGAAAACTCATATTCTAATATGGGGCACAATTTTGTGTCCTCCATGTCCCTTTTGAATTTGGTCAAAGTGAGAAAGGGAGAGAAATGGTGTCTAAGAGTGAAATAGCCAAAAATAGATGTTTTCCTTCATCAAACACTACCCAAAATAGCCACCTGAACACATTTTCTTGCTCTTTGGAGCTAGGAGTTGACTTCCAAGAGGAAAAAATTATATGATTTTGACTCCAAAACTTCTGATGAGAAAATTTCCACCATTTTTAGGATCCAATTGTTCCTGCAATTTGAAATTTTGTCCCTTTTTCAATTCTTCGCAATCTTGTGCGCCGGTGAAAGAAACTACCACCAAAGTTCATGATGATCAAAAGGAAACATAGCACTTTGGATGTTAATGGGGCATCACATATGTCACATTTCCATTTAAATAAGTTTATAACTCTCCCTATAACTCCTAGAACCTTCAATTGAATCTTCACTAGGATCATAGATCTTTACCTTTACTATCGAGCCAATATGTACAAATATGATCCTCAAAATATCTTTAAACATTTTTCATTATGAACTATACCCTCTTATATTTCCAATGAGTATATTATTCCTTTCCAAATACTCCCGAGGCTCTGAAAAATTTGGAACAAGCCTACTAGCTTTTTCATTACTTTCATTTCCTTATACCATGCTATAAATAGCCCGGTATTGCATAAATTGTTGTTCCTAAACCTAATTTTTATAACATAAATTTCCTAAACTACCCCAAATGATTGCATAGATCTGTCCCATACTTATTGAATGCATTAACATTTCCATGTACGTACCTGGAGGGTGTTCACCAGGTTCAAAAAGGTTGGAAATAGCCCTTTCAGGGCTTTCAGAAGCTCTTGTCTTCTCATGGATATCCAAATATTCATGAATAAAATTGAAAAATATCCCCTACACATGAAACAAAATTGAAAATCATATTATCGCATTCCTCTTGGCCAGTGTGAGGGTAACATGCTAACTGGGTTGCCCGGAGGACATGTTTACATTGACCAAGAGAAGGATTTTCAAATGTGGCTTAAGTTGTCATGGAAAAAAATTCGAGTTTTTTTATGATAAACATTTTCATGAAAGTAGTTGTCCTCCCTCTATTACAAAAGTTTATTCTAAGGGGGTTTCTTCTCTTTCTCTTTGATCATGTATTGTCCAGTCAAAGAATCTCTTCTCCTTGTTTGAACTCCCCAACCTATAGCCTTAAGCTCTTCCTTTATACATTATTTGTGCACCAATCTAAATGGGATATAAATTTTTTAATAGATTTCTTCACTATCCAATCTTTTGTGTTATAAGGGATTCACATGGTGTTTCCTCTCCTTCTTTAGTGATATTAATTGGTTGTAATTTTGGCTCTTCTTTTACATCTACTCTATCCTCTTTCAATCCACTCACAATAATGCACAAATTTTTTCTTATGTTATATTCTCTTATTGAACCGTTATCGTCAAGAAATGAGTGAGAAGTGGAAAATGAATAAATTTTCCTTCTTTAAATTTTTTAGCATGTGACCGAGCTCACCTAATGGCTTTGATGTGTATCTTTCTCACTCCTTTAGAGTATATTTTTTCCCTGTGTCTTCAAGTGTGATGGTGTGCACTTTGTTTCTACTTACATTGATTTAGTTGAAATGAATTTATGTAAACTATCTTGGGAGCATTGGATCTACTTTGACCTTGATTTCCTCCTACTCAACTTGCAAAATGCTCTTTTTCTTAGTCTTCTTCTCTCCCTTTCATCTTCTTGTAGTTATCCTCCTCACGGGTGCTCTATTCTTGTGCCACTTGAGCTCCCTGTAATTGGTTTGGATAGGAGTTTTCATTTGATTGTTTGTGTTCATGATTCGGTGCACAATTGTGGGATGTTAGCTCCTACCATATAATGTTTTATTCTCAATTTTCCCTTCAAAATCTCCATATATACAAAAATGAAATCTTGCAAGGTTGCAAATGAAATTTAGTTGTTACATGAAACTTCTCTCTAAAATTTTCAACCATTGCGGTGTGTATTTCTAATACAACCCACCCCCAAGGCATTTTGTCAAAAAAGAAAGCCCTATGTACACTTCCACCTATTTTCAACTATTGAAGGCATGTATTCTAAGGATTCCTTGATTGTCATAACTAAGAGTATTCCTATCATGGTTCAGTGGTTGGCTCAACACCTTCCAACTTGAATTTTTACTAAAATTTTACAAGGTTTGTTCAATGCCAATATTGGCATAAACATAAGTACGCCTTAGAAAACACAAATTGATTAGGTCAAACACCTACTTGATGCATTTTTGAAGTAGTTTTAGTTCTTCGTATGGATTCGCATGCCCATTTAATGGGATTCATCCAACCAACAAAATTCTACATCTACCCCCTAAATGTTAACTACCCACCCCAAATCCTAGTCTCTAACTTGGGAGTTTTACATAAATTTTGTTCCTTTTATCTATTATTTTCTTTTCTTTTTTAATTTATACAAAATCACTCATATATATTTTAATATACATAATTTGGTTTTAAAACCCCATACACTAAACCACAAGGTTTGATTAAAAAAACAAGTTCGATGAGAAAACTAAGCTTCAATTCAAGTTCAAAAACAATTTCAATGAGAAAAATAAGCTTCACTTCAAGTTCACTAGTGAAGAAAATTTCAAACCCCAACATCTTAGAATTCAAACGTAACATGTATATCAATAATTATCTTCATTTATTATTATTGTCATTATTAATATTATTATTATATATCATTATTTAGTATCTAACTATCATGCATTATAGTTAGATTGGCATAAACATGCCAATTCCCATTATTATTTTCTATTTCAAAAGCTCTTTATTTAATTAATCATTTGTATAGTTCAATATATAAATATGATATTTGATTACATCCATGTTTCATAAATAGGTAACTAAATATGCTTGTTTGAAAAATTTAAAGAGGTACATTCTTAGAGTGCTTAACTTAGGTTTGCCACATACCACATTGATTAATAACCCCACTATATGGTCAAGATAATACAATTTTTCGATCAATTTATCCAAGAAAGGAACATCTAAGTGTCGGTCAAAATGACATCTAGTTCAATGTGGAGACTCCTTGCAAGGCTAAAAATATGTCAAATTCAAAGGTCAAACACAATAGAGAACACCCTGCTCCATCCTACTCATTTACCATCAGCATATGGGAAAGACATTATGACCTTTTGATTCATCATGCCAAATAGGAGGAATGCTTGAGACAATAAATCGGTACATGAACACAAGTAACTGGGGTGACCCACAAGTAATACATGGTAACCACGAGTGTGATTTAATGAAATTTAAATCTATGTAAGGACATTAATGATAACATACATATAACAATATTCAAGCAAGATCTAGTTGAAGAAGTACAAATAAGAGTGAAAAATAGGAGATAAAGATGGCTCATCTTCAGAATCGTAGGTCTGGACTAATTCTAGACTTGTGAAAGGGCTGAAAAGGTATAATTTGGACTGTATAAGATTTGTATAAGAAACTAGAATGTGAATATCTTAGGGAAAAACTTCGGGGGAGGATAGGGTTGTGCTCGGGCGTTAACGTCTATTATGGGTGCTAGTGTCTACGATTTGGTCCTAGTTCTTTCTGTGTCACTTCTTGTTCACTTTATTTCATGTCGGAGTTTGTTACACTTTTACTCTGTCACATAGCTATAAAATAAACCCTAGATACCTTCACAATACTCAAGTACACATTAGTTGAATAAAAATATGTATATTTTGAGCCAGATCGACCTCAGCCAGTCACCCCAATGTGATTGTCACCTAGCATCGCACTACATTTCAGACTCAATGTAGTTCTGTGTGTGTGTGTGTGTGTTGTGTGTGTGTGTGTGTGTGTGTGTGTGTGTGTGTGTGTGTGTGTGTGTGTGTGTGTGTGTGTGTGTGTGTGTTTGTGTCCCTTGAGCTAGGATTCCCTAGTTCTATTCATAAAAATAATAGTGGGATACAACTACTTTTTCCCAATACAAAATGTGTGGTATGAAATTCAAAATAGACCCCTATGCAGTGAAGTATGTAGTCCCAAAATGCAATCCTTGGTGTATTAGATAGAAAATATTAGCTCCTTGTAATAGTATGTGCCTCTAGAATGCTTTCCCCCTAATGAGGTTAAATAAGACACGTGTGTGTGTGTGTGTGTGTGTGTGTGTGTGTGTGTGTGTGTGTGTGTGTGTGTGTGTGTGTGTGTGTGTGTGTGTGTGTGTGTGATTCCTTCACTTAAGTTTCATCATTAACAAGTGAAAGGTTGAACCATGATAGTAAAAAGACATGAAATATGTAACATACGAACACTTAGAAAAAGGGAGGAGGAAAAAAGTGCCTGTGAGGGGAGAGTAGCACCTAGGTGCTCATGTCCCTAATGGGTAGTTCAATATAAGGTGTAATAAAGATAAAACAATGGAATCAAAGTTGAATAGGATGTCAGCTAGTGTGCAAAATTATAAGGTGTAAATCCAGAAAAGACAAGTAACAAAGATAAGAAGGATAAAATTAATATTAAAGCAAAACAAGTGTTGTTAATGAATAATTCTCTTGCTTAGGAATCATGCATATAAATGAAATATTTAGAGGCTAGATGTACATAATAAGTGCATGATTTAGTGACTACATAGTGATATTGATCTATAATGATACCTTTGAAGTGAAAAAGGGAAAACGGGCAAGGAAGGTAACTTGAATTGAGATGGGAACTATATTCCGGGTTTATCAATATTGTCATGGGAGTGAAAATATGGATTTGAGGTATATAGAATGTTTTTCTAGGATTCTAATGGTGTTTTTGCAAAGATTAAGTTGATCCAAAATGACTTTAACTAACAAATAGATGTGGCTAAGTTGGTGATTGAGTAGACCGATAGAGGGGAAGTGTGTTCAAGAGTTATATACATGTGAATTTTAAAAATACGTTAAAGTATGTCAAAGTGTCAAAGACAAAATCTAGGTCTCTACATCTAGATATATTAACATGTAATCAAGAATAAGGGCTCCTAGCTCCAAAAATGGCAACATGTCTAGTTAAACATCATATAATATCTTATGGTATATTAACCATATAATACAAATGGATAAAATTATATTCTTTGAGTTCACATTCTTCAACCCTTACAAATGTAGCCATGTGGTCCTTATATGGGAATAGATCTCGGCACCTTATTATACTTCGACCATTGCAAGATATATAAATTTACATGCATGCCACAATTCTAACTATAAACCTAACTAAAGTAATTTATGCTCAATTAAAGTGAAATATAAAGTATGTGAGCCTTTATTGGCTCCATATTTTGTCTTATCATTATCCCTCTTTCTATACTCCATATGGAGTTTTTCAGCTAGCTTATTTCCTGCGTGTAGTACTTCTCCTACATTCATGTCAAACTTTTTGCAATCCTTTTCCAAAACCCTACTATGTTTCTTTTGAGTGATTCATCCTTCCTACGTGTGTTAAGACCAAAAACTATTATTATAATACACACACCATACACATACACATTTCCTTATACCAAGATGATTCTTATGTGTGCATATAGGGTTGTGTTCCTTAGCCATGATATGGGGCTAACGGTTTTGCATAAACCCACCAACATGAAACATATGTCTTTTAGCATGTACATAATCTCCCTCCTCTAACTAATGGGGTAGGTCATAAGAACATTAAGAAATTATCTTATAAGGAAAATTGATTTAAAGAGAAGGATAAAAGTCCTAAATAGTTATTGAAAAGTGTAATGTAAGAAAATATTAGATGAAAGTTAGAAACAAAAATAAACCAATTTATTCCTAAATATAGTCTTCTCAAACAAAACTTTGGATTGAGCTATATGGAAAGTGAATTGAATGCAATACCTTCACTTACCAAAGTAGAGCTCCATTTGATGTTTTTATTTTCTCTTGATGGTGGATTGGATGTGATTGCTTCATATTTTGGAGTCACTTGCAGCACCTTCCCTTGATTGATTGATTATTGCTTAATAAAGGATGAAGGATGAATGATGCTAGATGGAGATCAATCAATAGCCACATCCACATATTATCCTCTCACATCTAACATCCTCACCCCTTGGCTAGGGAATCTTCTAACATCCTCTCATCAATTAAACTGAATCATCACCCCCATCTTCTCCTCTTCAATATCCTCTCATATGAATTGATCCAATAATCAATCCTTATTCTCTCATCCCAACATCCTAATATTCTAATCATCCAAATCCAACATGCTCAAAATGTAACATCTTCAAATCCAACATTCTCAAATATACATTCCAAATTTCAATCCTAACCCCTTGACTGGGGAATCCTATAATCCAAAATCCTCAAAATCTAAACCCTTGACTAAGGCATCATTTAATCCTAAATCTTCACCCTTGTCATACATTGTTGAATAGGGCATCCAATATCTCTAAAATCAAATCTCTCTTAATCCTCTCTCTTCTCCTATCTTCTCCTATCTTCTCCTTCTATAATCCTCTCTTCTCTCCCAATCCTCTAATATTCGCATCCTCTAATCCAACCCCTTTCATCAATATTCTAATCCTTTGAATCCTCAAATCTTCTAATTCTCTCATCCTAATCCTTTGAATCCTCAAATATTCTATCCTTAAATCCTCTCTCGTCTACTAACTTGGGCCCCTCCTCTTTTTGAATGGTTACCCACCTCATTCCTCTTTGCCTAACCCCTCGAGGGAGCATCATACCATCATCCTAACATATTCTCTTATTTTTATTTGAATGGTCATTTCTCCGCAATAACCATTCAAAAAGGGGGAAAATGTAGACATCTAAAATGTCGACATGATTAATTACAATTAATTTGTCCCACAAATAACATCATCACTATCCACATAATAATTAATCATGAGATTAATTATTATTAATCCCTTTATCACATTTACCCTTTATCATTTATCTAATATTCCATTTTATCATATTTCCCCTTTTAATCATTTATCAAATATCCCAACATTTCATCATTAATCATTTTAATTCATCCAATATCCCATTTTCATCATTAATATTTTATTATACCATATTATCATCATAATCCCTTATTAATATTTTATAGGAATTTAATATTCCTACATCTACCTACCGACCTACCCTACAAATCCCTACACCTAGCCTTTCCATGTACTCTCACATGTAATCATCTTTATTAACCTAATCTAATACTAATCCTAATCACATCCTCACACCTCTAAATCTAGAGGCTTCTATTTCTAGAAGCCTCTATAAATTTCCCTCTTTCATATTTAAAAATTCAAATATATCTCCCTCCCTCCATTGAATTTTTAATTCAATGGATACTTCTCTCAAATTCTATAAATCTCCATTCTTCTCATGCATTCTCCACCCTTGATCCAAATCCAACATGGCTTCATCTTAGTCATTGAATCCTCCATCTAAAAGATATAGATTTAGCTATCCTCCTCTATGAGATCCAACTTGGAAAACCATAAAAAAATTATATCAATTTTATCTTTTAATATAATCAATACATCCACGCTATCAATCCAATCTAGCATCATTCATCCTTCATCCTTTATAAAGCAATAATCAATCAATCAAGGGGAGGTGCTGCAAGTGACTTCAAAATATGAAGCAATCACATCCAATCCACCATCAAGAGAAAATAAAAAACATCAAAGGGAGCTCTACTTTGGTAAGTGAAGGTATTGCATTCATTCGCTTTCCATATATCTCAATCCAAGTTTTGTTTGAGAAGACTAGATTTAGGAATCAATTGGTTTATTTTTGTTTCTAACTTTCATCTAATATTTTCTTACATTACACTTCTCAATAACTATTTAGGACTTTTATCCTTCTCTTTAAATCAATTTTCCTTATAAGATAATTTCTTAATGTTCTTATGACCTACCCCATTAGTTAGAGGAGGAGATTATGTACATGCATTAAAAGACATATGTTTCATGTTGGTGGGTTTATGCAAAACCGTTAGCCCCAAATCATGGCTAAGGAACACAACCCTATATGCACACATAAGAATCATCTTGGTATAAGGAAATGTGTATGTGGATGTGTGTATTATAATAATAATTTTTGGTCTTAACACACGTAGGAAGGATGAATCACTCAAAAGAAACATAGTAGGGTTTTGGAAAAAGGATTACAAAAAGTTTGACATGAATGTAGGAGAAGTACTACACGCAAGGAAATAAGCTAGCTGAAAAAATCCATATGGAGTATAGAAAGAGGGATAATGATAAGACAAAATATGGAGCCAATAAAGGCTCACATACTTTATATTTCACTTTAATTGAGCATAAATTACTTTAGTTAGGTTTATAGTTAGAATTGTGGCATGCATGTAAATTTGTATATCTTGCAGTCGAAGTATAATAAGGTGCTAGATCTATTCCTATATAAGGACCACTTGGCTACATTTGTAAGGGTTGAAGAATGTGAACTCAAAGTATATAATTTTATCCATTTGTATTATATGGTTAATATACCATAAGATATTATATGATGTTTAACTAGACATGTTGCCATTTTTGGAGCTAGGAGCCCTTATTCTTGATTACATGTTAATCTATCTAGATGTAGAGACCTAAATTTTGTCTTTGAAACTTTGACATACTTCAATGTATTTTGACAATTCACATGTATATATCTCTTGAACACACTTTCCCTCTATCAGTATACCCATTCACCAACTTAGCCACATCTATTTGTCGATTAAAGTTATTTTGGATCAACTTAATCTTTGCAAAAACACCATTATAATCCTAGAAAAACATTCTATATACCTCAAATCCATATTTTCACTCCCATGACAATATTGATAAACCTGGAATATAGTTCCCATCTCAATTCAAGTTACCTTCCTCGCCCATTTTCCCCTTTTCACTTCAAAGGTATCATTATAGATAAATATCACTATGTAGTCACTAAATCATGCACTAACTATGTACATCTAGCCTCTAAATATTTTATTTATATGCATGGTTCCTAAGCAAGAGAATTATCCATTAACAACACTTGTTTGGATTTAATATTATTTTTATCCTTATTATCTTTGCTACTTGTATTTTCTATATTTACACTTTGTATAATTTTGCACACTAATTTTGACATCATATTCAACTCGATTCCACTGTTTTATCTTTATTACACCTTATATTGAACTACCCATTAGGGACATGAGCACCTAGGTGCTACTATCCCCTCTGGGCACTTTTTTCCTCCTCCCTTTTTCTAAGTGTTCGTATGTTGCATCTTTCATGTCTTTTTACTATCGTGGGTCAACCTTTCAATTGTTCATGATGAAACTTAAGCGAAGGAATTCACACACACACACACACACACACACACACACACACACACACACACACACACACACACACACACACACACACACACACACACACACACACACACACACACATCTTATTTAACCTCATTAGGGGGCAAGCATTCAAGAGGCACATACTATTACAAGGAGCTAATATTTTCTATCTAATACACCAAGGATTACATTTTGGGACTACATACTTTCTTTGCACAGGAGGGTCTATTTTGAATTTCATACCACATATTTTGTATTGGGACAAAGTAGTTATATCCCGCTATTATTTTTATGAATAGAACTAGGGAATCCTAGCTCAAGGGACACTAACTAAAACACACACACACACACACACACACACCACACACACACACACACACACACACACACACACACACACACACACACACACACATCCAACCCCCACACACACACACAAGAACTATATTGAGTCTGAAATGTAGTGCATACGCTAGGTGACAATTACATTGGGGTGACTGCCGAGGTCGGTTTGGCTCAAAAATATACATATTTTTATTTAAATAATGTGTACTTGAGTATTGCTAAGGTATCTAGGGTTTCTTTTACAAGTACAACTGTGACAAAGTAGAAGTGTAACAAAACGACATGAAATAAAGTGAACAAGAAGTGACACATAAAGAACCAGGACCAAATCATAGACACTAGCACCCATAATAGACGTTAACGCCTGACAACCCTATCCTCCCCAAAAGCTTTTCTCCCTAAGATATTCACATTCTAGTTTCTTATACAAATCTTATACACTCCAAATTATACCTTTCTAGCCCTTTCGAAGTCCGAATTAGCACATCACTTCTACGGTTATAAGATGAGCCATCTTTATCTCTTATTTTTCACTCTTATTTGTACGTCTTCAACTAGATCTTGCTTGAATATTGTCATATGTATCTTATCATTAATGTCCTTACATAGATTTAAATTTCATTAAATCACACTCGTGGTTACCATGTATTACTTGTGGGTCACCCTGTGTTACTCGTGTTCATGTACCTATTTATTGTCTCAAGCATTCCTCTTATTTGGCATGATGAATCAAAAGGTCATAATGTATTTCCCATATGTTGAATGAAATGAGTAGGATGGAGTAGGGTGTTCTCTATTGTGTTTGACCTTTGAATGTGACGTATTTTGAGCCTTGTGAGGGAGTCTCCACATTGAACTAGATGTCATTTTGGTGACACTTAGATGTTCCTTTCTTGGATAAATTGATCGAAAAATTGTATTATCTTGACCATATAGTGGGGTTATTAATCAATGTGGTATGTGGTGAACCTAAGTTAAGCATTCTAAGAATGTATCTCTTTACATTTTTCAAACAAGCATATTTAGTTACCTATTTATGAAACATGGATGTAATCAAATATCATATTTATATATTGAACTATATAAATGATTAATTAATAAATAAATAAAGAGGTTTTGAAATAGACAATAATAATGGGAATTGGCATGTTTATTCCAATCTAACTATAATGCATGATAGTTAGATATCAAATAATGATATATAATAATAATATTAATAATGACAATAATAATAAATGAAGATAATTATTGATATACATGTTACGTTTGAATTCTAAGATGTTGGCATTTGAAATTTGCTTCACTAGTGAACTTGAAGTCAAGCTTATTTTTCTCATCGAACTTGTTTTTGAACTCAAACAAAAGCTTAGTTTTCTCATAATGAAATTGTTTTTGAACTTGAATTGAAGCTTAGTTTTCTCATCAAACTTTTTTTTAATCAAACCTTGTGGTTTAGTGTATGGGGTTTTAAAACCAAATTATGTATATTAAAATATATATGAGTGCTTTTGTATAAATTAAAAAAGAAAAGAAAATAATAGATAAAAGGAACAAAAATTATGTAAAATTCCCTAGTTAGAGACTCGGGATTTGGGGTGTAGTAGTTGAAATTTATGGGGATAGATGTAGAATTTTGTTGGTTGGATGAATCCCATTAAATGGGCATGTGAATCTATACAAAGAACTAAAACTACTTCAAAAATGCATCAAGTAGGTGTTTGACCTAATCAATTTGTGTTTTTCGTCAGACTCTATGTTTATGCCAATATTGGCATTGAACAAACCTTGCAAAATTTTAGTAAAAATTCAAGTTGGAAGGTGTTGAGCCAACCACTAGAACCATGATAGTGACATGGGACCCAAGGACCGAAACAGGGAGGCAGCCTGTATAATTTTATTAATCTACAAAACCATCAAAATTACATAGCAATGGATGACTGCAATATATATAGGTATTGCACAGTCATATCCATACAACCAAGTTGTTAAACAACTATAACAAAATACATACGGGAATGAATAAATACAAAATATAGTTTCAACAAATAAACCATACGAATAAACAATATAACAAAATAAGATTTTACCTACGGTAAACACAACCAACTAATGTAAAATTACTTACACTAAGTTTTACCTAACATTCCCCCCCTTAATTTTACATTGCCTCAAGGGATGAGGAGAGGAACTCTCTGAACAACTCAAAATTTTCACGTGCAAGTGACTTTGTGAAGATATCTGCTCGTTGTTCAGCTGTTGGGCAAAAACTGAAGTTGTATATTGTGTTTCAAGACATGTTCTCGGATGAAATGAACCTGTACCTCAATGTGCTTCGTTCTCTCATGAAACACTGGATTCGAACAAGCTTGAGAACACCTTCATTGTCAACATACATGGTGGTAGGTTTCTCTGTGGTACTCCAAGTCCTTCCAGTATGCGACGTAGCCATATCGCCATGAGAGCTTCTCTGTAGAATGATACAAACCTGTGGAAGAGCGAGAAACAAAGTGTTGTTTCTTACTTCCCCATGATATTGGTCTAGATCCCATAAAGAATACAAATCCGGAAGTGGATTTTCTATCATCAATGTTACCTGCATGATCTGAATCCGAATATCCAGTCAAGAAGAAGTTTTCATTCTTCTTGTATTCTAGACCAAGATCCACTGATCCTTTGAGATATCTCAAAATGTGCTTTGTTGCTTTCCAATGACAAACTTTGGGTTCTTGCATGAACCTGGATAGATAACTTATTGCAAAGCTGATATCTGGTCTAGTGTAAGTCAGGTAAATGAGACTCCCGATCAGCTGCCGATAGAGAGTGGCACTTACCTCAGGAGATGGATGCGAGCGAGATAAGCGTAATCTCATTTCTCCATAGGTGTAGCAATTGGTGTGCAATCCATCATCCTAAACTTCTCGAGCGTAGTCTTGGTATATTTCATCTGAGAAACAAAAATATGATTCTCTTTCTGCCACACTTCTAATCCAAGACAATAGTGCATCAGCCCGAGATCGGTCATGTCGAACGATCGATTAAGATCTTTCTTCGTTGCATCGATCATCCTCACTGAACTGCCAGTGATGACGAGATCGTCGACATAGACAACAACAATCACCATCTCCCCCTTGCTTTTTGAGGTAGAGATTGGGATCGTATGGATTTCTAACAAATCCATGTTGTACGAGATGCTCATCAATCTTGATGTACCATGCCCAGGGTGCCTGTTTGAGGCCATACAGAGATTTCCTGAGTCTGCATACCTTTGTTTCTTGACCAGGTACAACATATCCCTCAGGTTGAGTCATGTAGACTTCTTCTTGTAAATCTCCATTTAGGAAGGCACTTTTTACGTCCATTTGGTGAACTTTCCATCCAAACTGAGTAACTAGAGCAAAGATCATCCTGATCGTTTTGATCTTAGCTATGGGAGCAAATGTCTCCTCATAGTCAATGCCTTCTTTTTGTACGTACCCCTTTGCTACAAGTCTTGCTTTGTACTTGTCCATTGTCCCATCTACTTTGTACTTAGTTTTGAATATCCATCTGCATCCAATGGGTTTCTTCCCTGGTGGAAGATCAACAAGTTGCCAAGTGTTATTCTTCATCACTGATTGATATTTAGAATCCATGGCATCTTTCCAAGATTTTAACTGTAGGGCTTCCTGGACTGTAGAGGGCTCATCTGATTCAATAACTCTACTCATCAAAGAAAAGTTAACTTCTTCTCTTGCTTTACTGCGAGTCCGTGGTCCAGGGGTGGATGTATCGGTGGAGCATCCAATCTTGCATCTCGTAATGTACTTGTACACCATTTAGGCATACGTTGAACTATTCCCATGGGTTGTGGTTCTATTTGATCAACACCATCATCCCCATCATCACTTTCATCTTCTGAGGGAACATTAGCTTCAATTTTTACAATAGGTGAAAAATCTACATCTTGCGAGTCTGGAGGAGGAGACTCTGCTTCCTTCTTCTCGAAAAACTCAACATCTCTGCTGGTGTAGACTTTTCTGGTCTTAGGATCCATCAATCTATACCCAAGAGTCTCTTCATTGTACCCAATGAAGATGAGTTTTTGTGACTTCATGTCCAATTTCTTTCTATTCTGTTTGGGTATGTGCATGCTTGCTTTGCACCTGAATACTCTGAGGTGTGCAATGGATGGTTTCCTTTTTGACCATGCTTCTTGTGGTGTAATTCCATCAAGAGTAGTTGTGGGCACTCTGTTCAACAAATACATTGTTTTTTTCTTTCTACCCAAAATGTCTTTGCAAGTCTGGAATCATCGATCATGCATCACACCATTTCCATGATAGTATGATTTCTTCTCTCAACAACACCATTTTTTGTGGTGTGTGTGGAGGAGGCATTTGTCGACGAATCCCATGAGTTTGTAGGTAGTCTCTGAACTCATCACTGGTGAATTCCCCCCCTCGATCTGAGTGGAGAGTTCTGATGTGATGACCAGTTTCTTTCTCAACTGCTACTTTGAACTTTTTGAAGGTTTCAAACGCTTCACTTTTCTTGCGAAGACAAAAAATCCACATTTTCCTCGAATAGTCGTCAACACAAAGCATGAAGTACTGGAACCCAGAATGACTTGGCTGCATCGGACCGCAAAGATCGGTATGAACCAGGTCAAGTTTACCATGAGCTCGAAAAGTACTCTTTTGGAATGAAGCCCTGTGTTGTTTTCCTGCTAGGTAGTGAGGACACTTGTCTGTATCCTTCTGAAGAGAAGGTAGCCCATGTACCATATTACACCGGTGAAGTGTTTCGAGATATTTAAAACTAACATGACCAAATCTCGATGCCACAACTGCGCTGAGGTGGAATTTTTAGCCACAAGTGCTTGATCATCTCTATACACAAAATCAAGTTGGAACATGCGTCCCACATTGGAGGCTTTTGCAATTATTTTGAGCCTCTTGATTTATCTCGAATCAAACATGTTTTCTTGCTAGATTGACTATCAAAGTCAATTTTTAGGTTGTGATCTAGGAGTTGACTAACTGAAAGAAGATTCTTTGTCAACCCAGGGACATATAGGACATCTGATAGTCTGCATTTGCGTGAACCAAGGGGTAGAGAGATGTTCCCAATCCCCTGAACTGTATATGAAGAATCATCTCCCAACGAAACATGATTTTTTGATGGTGTGTCCCTCATTGAAATAAACTAGTCTCTGTGGCCGGTCATGTGTCGAGTGGCTCCCGAATCAACATACCAGACATCACTAGATGACGTGGATGGTTCACTTGATCGAGAAGTGAACAAGAAGTCTTCATTATCTGACTGTTCTTGTTGCTCAACAATATTACCTTGCTGGTGGGGTCTTCTTTTCCAGTTCCCCTTTTTTTGCCCGTGATAGTTGTTAGAATGTCCCTTGTAAGATTGTTGTTGTTGTGGTCTAGAGTTGCTTGATGAACCTTTCTTATAAGTGTTATACCAACAATCTTTTAAGTCATGTCCTCTTTTGCAAATTGGACATTGCTTCTTCTGTTGATTGTCCCCATGATACTGATTCTGATGTTGGGACTTCTGATAGGATTTAGGTTTTCCTTTACCTTTTCCTTTCCATTTTTGATGTGAAGACAGTGCCTGCTCCTCTTCATCATCCTTATTGTGCATTGCTTCCTCTTGTTGCAGTAGGTTTACTAGCTTGTCAAAACTAATTGTCATATCTGACAAGTTTAGAGTTGTGACAAAAATGCGGTAAGAAGAAGGGAGAGCTCTCAGAACAATGGGAATGAGAGATTCATCTTTGACCTCTTCTCCTAGGGCTAGAAGTGAAGCCCTCAACTCTGTAACTCTTCTTAGGAAAGCTTCAATTTTCTCATTCTGCTTGAACTTCAATGTATGTAACTGACTCTACAAATTTAGTATGACATTCTTGTTCTTGGCCTCATATATTGTGCTCAGCTTATCCCACGCTTCTTTTGCTGTTGTGGCATCTCGAATGTGGGCTTGCACATCGTCGGACACTCCAAACAAGATGATGAGTTTTGCTTTCTGATCTGCTCTATCAAACTATCGTTGTTGTGTTGTATCAGTTGTTGATCTGGTTAGAGTACCAGTCACAACAGGCCAGATTTCTTCAAACTCAAGTTGTGTCTTTATTTTTGTCTTCCATGCAGCATAGTTGCTTCCTCTGAGCAATTGTGAATCCGGAAGAAAAAATTTGGGGGCATTGGTGCCCATTTTGCAGAGATCACTGACAGGGTTTGGCTCTTATCACTCCAGGTATTAGGTATCCCAATCTATATACCATCAGTCCGATATACCAAACCTTTCTATATACGCGCCCTTCCGATATACCCGTCGGTACGTGGAAGAAGCTCACCCTTTCTATATACCGGTGAGTACGTGAAAGAGGCGTTAACGTACGTGAAAGAATTCAATACGTGGTACCAAGACAATACTGATGGGGTCTGTGTGATTATTGACACCGGCTCAAAGAAATATCCTCATACACATGCGTAACTTCGCTATATACTTGGATAATTTCTCAGTCGGATTTATGTCGTGTAATCATTCACAGACGGATGGGATGGTTCATAGTGTGTGCATTGTGACCTTATTACTCCCCGTCGATTTATAGGGACGATGCCCAGATGACGTTGTTGCAGCTATATTAGGTGTTAAGTGCGTAGTAGTAGTCGCGATGGCTTTACCCGTAAGCGCTTCCCAGAGGCACCGTATATACCGAACGCTGCGAATGAGATCTAGGATCTCGTGAGTGTTCTAAGAACCAATTTTTTATTGTTTTTATTACAATTCTGCCAGTTTTTGAGCAGTTACAAAGTTTGCAGTTGACTATGGCAACCTGCAAATTAGTACAATATATAGCAGTATACAATTTACATTCAAAAAACTGGAAAATTTGAATGGCAGGCAAAAATTTCTGTTTCGCGGGTCCTGGTGGCCTCCTGAGCCCAATACGACCCAAAATGCTAAAAATTGCAAAAAAATAGCTGAAAATGCAATTTTTAGATGGGTCTCCTTTTGCAAAAAAATGTCCAAAATGAAAAACCAGGCCGAATGGGAGAAATTTTTTTTTACCCTAAATTAGGGATTTCTCCGCTAAATTTAGTTAGTTATAACTAAATTTGAATTTCCTACTAAATTTAGCAGTTCTGCTAAACTTCCCGCCAAAAGGTTTGAGAGGGGGGATTTGACCCCTTGACCTCCTTTAGTGAGAGTGTCTTACAAAATAATAGGCTAGCCACTTGGGCGGCTTAGTCAAACTAAACATAAAGTGAAGACATTTTATTTAAACACTTGTAAACTGTAAAACCTTACCTCTATGAACCCACGGTTTGCTCAAACGTGGTTTTGAGTGAATTTTCCAGCAAAGAGAAAAATGATCCAGTGGTTTTGAAGGTGGTTTTGCGTGAATGAAGGTGGTTTTGACTGTGTATAGCACTTCTATCAATTTTCTCCCCTCCTTTGAGCTTGCAATCTCTTCCTTGGCGGATTCTATCCTCCTCGTGCTTGAATTGCAAAGACTATACATGGTTTTGCATAGATTTAATGGCGGTTTTGAAGAATTTGATGGTGGTATTGCAAGGGATGGGGCTGGGAAGTTGCAGGAGGCAACTCTGGCTCTCCTTTGCTTGCAAAAGCTTCTCCAATGCTCCTCAACCTCTTCTGCAATCACTATGCACCTTCCTTTTATACAGGTCTCTCAAAATTCCTGCTCTGATTCCAAATGACAGGACCCGAAGGACCGAAACAGGGAGGCAGCCTGTATAATTTTATTAATCTGCAAAACCATCAAAATTACATAGCAATGGATGACTGCAATATATATAGGTATTGCACAGTCATATCCATACAACCAAGCTATTAAACAGCTATAACAAAATACATACGGGAATGAATAAATACAAAATATAGTTTCAACAAATAAACCATACGAATAAACAATATAAAAAATAAGATTTTACCTACGATAAACACAACCAACTAATGTAAAATTACTTACACTAAGTTTTACCTAATGAGATAGGAATACTCTTAGTTATGTCAATCAAGGAATCCTTAGAATACATGCCTTCAATAGTTGAAAATAGGTGGAAGTGTACATAGGGCTTTCTATTTTTTTGACAAAATGCCTTGGGGTGGGTTGTATTAGAAATACACACCACAATGGTTGAAAATTTTAGAGAGAAGTTTCATGTAACAACTAAATGTCATTTCGTGCAACCTTGCAAGATGTCATTTTTTGTATATATGGAGATTTTGAAGGGAAAATTGAGAATAAAACATGACATGGTAAGAGCTAACATCCCACAATTGTGCACTTTGAATCACGAACACAAAAATCAAAGGACAACTCCTATCCAAACCAATTACAGGAGCTCAAGTGGCACAAGAATGGAGCACCCGTGATGAGGATAAATACAAGAAGACGAAAGGGAGAGAAGAAGACTAAGAAAAAGAGCATTGTGCAAGTTGAGTAGGAGGAAATCAAGGTCAAAGTAGATCTAAGGCTCCCAAGATGGTTTACTGAAATTGATTTCAACTAAATCAAAGTAAGTAGAAACAAAGTGCACACCATCACACTTGAAGACACATGGAAAAAATATACTCTAAAGGAGTGAGAGAGATACACATGGAAAGCCATTAGATGAGCTCGAGCACATGCTAAAAAAAATTTAAAGAAGGAAAATTTATTTATTTTCCACTTCTCACTCATTTCTTTATGATAAGGGTTCAATAAGAGAATATAACATAAGAAAAAATTTGTGCATTATTGTGTAGTGATTGAAAGAGGACATAATAGATGTAAAAGAAGAGCAAGAATTACAACCAATTAATATCACTAAAGAAGGAGAGGAAACACCATGTGAATCCCTTATAACAAAAACATTGGATAGTGGAGAAAGCTATAAAAAAATTTATATCCCATTTAGATTGGTGCACAAATAATGTATAAAGGAAGAGCTTAAGGCTATAGGTTAGGAGTTCAAACAAGGAGAAGAGATTCTTTGACTGACAATACATGATCAAAGAGAAAGAGAAGAAACCCCCTTAGAATAAAATTCTGCAATAGAGGGAGGAAAACTACTTTCATGAAAAATGTTTATCATAAAAAAACTTGAATTTTTGCCATGACAACTTAAGCCACATTTGAAAATCCTTCTCTTGGTCAATGTAAACATGTCCTCCGTGCAACCCAATTAGCATGTTACCTCTCACCTGCCAAGAGGAATGTGATAATATGATTTTCAATTGTGTTTCATGTGTAGGGGATATTTTTCAATTTTATTCATGAATATTTGGATATCCATGAGAAGACAAGAGCTTTTGAAAGCCCAGAAAGGGCTATTTTCAACCTTTTACACTGGTGAACACCCTCCGGAACGTACATGGAAATGTCAATGCATTCAATAAGTATTGGAAAGATCTATGCAATCATTTGGGGTAGTTTAGGAGAGTTATGTTATAAAAATTAGGTTTAGGAACAAGTTATGCAATACCAGGCTATTTATAGCATGGTATAAGGAAATGAAAGCAATGAAAAAGCTAGTTGGCTTGTTCCAAATTTTTCAGAGCCTCGGGAGTATTTGAAAGGAATAATATACTCATTGGAAAGATAAGAGGGTATAATTTATACTGAAAATTTTTAAAGATATTTTGAGGATCATATTTGTACATATTGGCTCGATAGTAAAGGTAAAGATCTATGATCCTAGTGAAGATTCAATTGAAGGTTTTGGGAGTTATAAACTTATTTAAATGAAAATGTGACATATGTGATGCCCCATTAACATCCAAAGTGCTATGTTTCCTTTTGATCATCATGAACTTTGGTGGTAGTTTCTTTCACCGGCGCACAAGATTGCAAAGAATTGAAAAAGGGCCAAAATTTCAAATTGCAGGCAGAATTGGATCCTGAAAATGGTGGAAATTTTCTCATCAGAAGTTTTGGAGTCAAAATCATATAATTTTTTCCCTTGGAAGTCCACTCCTAGCTCCGGTGGTAAGAAAATGTGTTCAGGTGGCTATTTCGGGCAGTGTTTGGTGAAGGAAAACATCTATTTTTGTCTATTTCACACTTAGACACCATTGATGTCCCTTTTTCCCTTTGACCAAAGTCAAAAGGGACATGGAGGACACAAATTTTTTCCCACATGATAATATGAGTTTGCATCACTTAAAAGACAACTTGGTGGTTAGAAAATGTTATACACTCACCTAACCCCACCTACCCCCTTCCTCATGATAATCAAACCCTTGTGCATTTATAGAAGTTTGATGTCCCATTGTAACATTTGTAAAGGGACATGGGGGACACTATAATGCACCACCACATGAGGAGATAAAGTTGTTTTAGTTAAGACTTTCAACTTACCCACTGCATAGTTTTCAAACTTCATAACTTGCATGTTTTGGCCCCTTTTTCATGATGCTTCTACCCTTGGGACATTTTCAAAACCATAATGTACCTTTGTACCTTGATAAAAGTTGTAAGTTATATGGGTACATCTGATACCTATTTATAAAGTTTTCATTACATCCACAAGTCTCCATTTAACCCGGGTTGAACGGGTCGGTCAAGGCATGCATTAGCTAGGTTTATGAGAGG
Organism: Taxus wallichiana var. yunnanensis; assembly: GCA_018340775.1. Classification (NCBI taxonomy): domain Eukaryota; kingdom Viridiplantae; phylum Streptophyta; class Pinopsida; order Cupressales; family Taxaceae; genus Taxus; species Taxus wallichiana. The sequence continues at coordinate 596,150,261 of CM031234.1, read as the reverse complement.
GGAGGGTATAAAATTCATACTTAATCATTAATAATTCATTTTTCATGTTTTTAATTCCTCGATTGTGTGATCCCTTGTTGTTATTTTGTCAAAAGTTTCCCAAAATTGCTCATGCTCCAAAACGCAAATTTGCTCATTGTTTCCAAACCCCTACTTCAATTGCCATGAAATTTGGATGTATAATAGATGAAAAACTCCTTTAAGGGGAGTATTTACATGAATCCATTAATTAAACCTTCCATTTTCTATATCCATGTGAAATTTTCAGCCAAAAATATTCATTTTTCAGATCTACGCAAACCTAGCGATTGAAATCCTCTAAAAATTGGAGCAAAGGCCTAAAATGCAAAACATAAACTTCTACAAGTGGTTTCATTCGAATCCGACTGGAGCACATTTTTCATTCATACACATATATTTGGTTAGATCTCGAGATCCCGTCTGTCTGGGTTCCCACTCATTTGTCATCACTTGTCTCTGCACACTAGTGCCCAGTGGAGGCTTGACACTAGCGCAGTGCTCCTATTCATCATAGGTGCCCTTTTCCTCTTTGTTTTTGATCTTATTTTTACATTTGAGGTCGGTATTTTCAATTTTCCCTCTCATCTCCTCAAGGTACTAGTCGACATGTTGGGTCATTAGTGTTGAAATTTGAATAAGAGATCCCTATATAAACACAACATACATACCATTATATGGGTGGACTATTCTTATCAAGGGATAGCTATCTACATAGAGCAAGGGACTGCATTTGGGATATTATTCTGCATACACACTACATAAGAAGGGAGTTCATTCTATTCCATCCACACATTTGCATTTTTATCTAGTTATTGCCCCTTATCTTGGCGTCATTGGTGCGAGGGTGACCTAGGAGCACTATTGCACACACAAGCACACAAAACTACATTGGGTCTAAGATGTAGTGCAACACTCAGTTGTAAGACCACCATTGTGGTGGTATGAGACAATCAACCCCTTCATTTGCATCTTTCTTTTTTAGGGTTTGATGTTTTGTTTGGGGTTTTTGGGTGATTTCTTCATTGTAGGTTTACTGTTTAAGTACCTTAGCGAATTCAAGTGTGACATTCACACAAAAAGGAGAATAAGTGTGAAGCCCTAGCGACCATATTGGAACAGGTTTTGACCATTTTTCGCAAACTTAGGTGCCCTAGATTTTGACTAGAGCACCCAGGTGTCCCATCCTCTCCGAGGCACATTAGTCCAACCATTTCCACCTTTGGTGCATTTTTTGTGGTTCATTACGATGATTCCATTATTTTGTTTTTCATCACACATTCTCAGTCGAGTCACTGAGGTAAAAATTGAGGTAAGTGCCTTATCCCTCTTATTTCCTTTCATTTATAAAATCAAATAAATTTTTAGCATTCATATTTTAGTATATTTCATTTATACATTATGTACATTTAGATTCATAATAAAATAATCAAATTTTATTGAATCATTTTGGTGAACCCGTAGCTTAGAACTATTTTCCCTAGGATCCACTAAAACCCTAATGGCTAAGGATAGCTCTTCTCCTTCTCGGCCATCATGCCTCATGTGAGTGTTAATCCTATCTATGATGAGGCAACTATAGCTAAACTTTTTGCCTTATATTGTGATGTTACTCTTTTGGATCATACTCAACAACTAACTTAGCTAATGAATGCAATGTGCCTACTAGCTTTGATAATTCTACTATTGGCATTGTTTATGATAAGATGAGTTTTACTCATTGTACACCTTGTTATATAGTTAGTCACACTCCTCCTTTTGAAATTTCTAATGAAAATCTAGATGATTTATTATTAATTTCATGTTTGGTCTTGATGATAATAAACATGTGCATAATGATTCTCATACTAGTCATGATGATACTTTAGCTACATCTCATACTTCTTCTATTCCTGAAAATTATTCTCATAATGCATCACATACTAGTTCTCCTACTCCTTCATTCTATGTAGATGATACGCTTAATGATATCCTTTCTATCGAGTCTTTTTTGATTTGATGAAACACTTGATAGTCATGATTCTACTTCTTTGCATATTCATTGAGTGTGAATCCCTTTCCATTGTCATCATTCTTTGAGATTGTATATCTAATAACATGCATGATTCATCTTCATCTATTTTTCATGTCATCTATCACTTTATCTTTTATTTTAGTTCATCTCCTCCTATCACTTCATCTCATCTATTAGTTCATCTCCTCCTATCACATCATCTCCATCTATCACTTCATCTCCTAGGGATGTTTCGATGCTAGTCCTACTACTTCTATGGATATTCCATGTCCTTCGACACCTATTAATTCTTTGGCACCAACATCTAGTGTGCCCTTAGCATCAGAAATCTCTTGTGTCTCCTCTTGATATTCCTATGATTACTCATAATGGAAAATTACAACCACTTAACACATTATTGCCATCCTCTACTATTCCTTCATAGGATATCTTGTCCCTCATGCATGTTGTTGGTCACTTACAATCTCAGGTCCAATATCTTCACATTAGAAAGCAAGGCCTATTATGCTTCCATTGATAATAATTCATTGCATGGAAATCCTATTCCCAAAAATATTCACAACTCAACATTTCCTAAGGATTTTGTTATGCCTACATTTTCATGTTTTGATGGTACTGGAAATCCATACTTACATCTCAAGCATTATCATATGGCTATGGCTTCATATTCTAATGATCAACTATTACTTAAATCCTTTTTCCATAGTCTCACTAGATGATGCTCTCAATGGTACACCCATCTACCCTTTGGATCTATTAGTACTATTATGAGATGGAAGAATATTTTCTTCATTCGATTCATAGTCAACAATGGCCCTAGAGTCACATATGATCATTTACCTAGCTTACATCAAGGGAAAAATAAAACCTATCATTGATTACATTTTATGATTCAATGCTTGCATGCACCAACTAGTTTTTCAACCTATTGACTTAGAGAAGCAATTTATCTTTTGTCATGGTTTGATTCCTCCTTAAAACAATGATTGTAATATGACACATGTGAATCATTCACACTTTTATGTTATAGGGTCATTGATTTAGAACAAGATCTCATTGCTACACATGTTATAGATCCTCCTCCTATTACTACTACTACTACATCATCTAGTTCTTCTCCACTCCCATCTATTGAGCATCCTACAGTCTCCATCTCCTCCTCGCAAGAAAGTCCAACCTTCTCCATTACATAAGCATCCTTCATCTCCTCCTCCACGTAGGGATACACCTCAGACTCCTCCTATCTCATGGGAACCATTACATTTTTCTCATCATGCTAGACCTCATGATGTGTTGCATACATTACTTGACAAGCATTTGATCACTTACCTTCTAATCAACATCATCCACCTCATCACTTATAACGACTAGCATGATAGACCTTAATAATTATCATCATATCAATGGCCATAGGGACAATGATTGTTATGCCCTTCATGATCACTTGCAAAAATTAGAAGATAAAGAGTGTCATTTCCTTTGGTTCTCACTCACATGAGTGGTCTATATCTCCACTCCTCGTAGGTGTGTTATTACTCTAGTTGAGTTATCTCCTCCATCTAGTTCTAAGGTCATTATTCATCCACCACCACACAGGTTGTTACTCATGCACTCTCCATCACATCCATCCATCGTTGCACCATCTCATCCATCACCACGTCATCTACCACTACACTACACATTGGCTTCCATAGCCCTCAACATTTCTTCCACTTCACTTCACCATCATTTACACCACTCCACATGACATTTAGTTTGGCTCATACACTCATGTTGCTTTCATTCCACATGCTTCCACTACTCACTTCATGTTGGCTTGGTCTTTGGTAGGTGATTTCTATCACCTTACCCCCGATGACGCACTCATGTTCTTATGGTTCTTACATGAATATTGAGGGATATATTACAATAAGAACCTCTCTTCACACTTTTCGATTCATCTAGTGCACATTATCGAATCATTTCCCGATGACACACTCTTGCTTTATATGGTTCATTCTTGATCTACGAGGGTCTTATATAAATGAACCTTATCATCTATACACTGGGGGGCATTTATTCTCCTTCCCCCCTCTTCATCATACTAACATACACTTCACTATTATGACCATCTCATACTCTTACACATTATTCATTTTTACCTTATCATTCATCACAATTTTTTCATACATACAATACATTTTTTTAATCACATTACATACATCATCTATCATCATATACACTATATCATCATTTATCTATCTATAATCACATTATTTCACATCAACATTTATCCATTATGAATCAATTACAAATTACAAACATGAACAAATTCAACAATTACATATCAACATCATAATAATAATCAATGAATCATACATCATCATCACATCACACATCAATAAACATCAAATACAATGATCATATAAACAATAAATCCATATATATATATATATATATATATATATATATATATATACATATATATATCATCAACATCATAGGGTTACAAACCATCTCATCACTGGGGAAACTCCCATAATCAATACATCAATACATATCATATCTCATCATCGTTATCACTCTCTAGAACTGCAAGAGCTCTAGAACTAGAAGCCTCACCACTAACTCTGTTGATCACGACCTCTATATCTCTCTACTTGCCTATGTAGTAGTGTGTTCTCTTGTAGACTTCACTCTGCAAAGTGACTCTGTAACTCAAAAAAATGTGTAAATACATCATGTGCTAAAGGACCACCACCATGACCTCTCTAGCTCTTCTTTGTGTCTCCTCATGCCTCATCGTCTCTCTTGCTCAAGTATTGTACATGTCGTTGATGTTATCATCACTCTTGAACAAATGGGCATGCTCACTTGTAATATCATCTACATGCTCTAGCATGCCTCCACCCATGAGTATATTGGTGGGCACATTTCATGTCAATGTGCGGATGGATGTGTCCATAATCAATGACCAATATGCATCACCTACATCCATATATTTACATTAGATAATAATAACAATTCACAAACCATGTAAAAAAATTAAACAACAACACCATACAAATACTCACACGCTCAACTATCGCCACCTTTACACTATCGGGGCCATGTGCTTTGCCCCTCTAATCCTCCTCTTGGTGGAATCTCCACCACATCCCAAATATTGGAAACAAAACCACCCACCAATGTGAGGCCCACCATGTTCGGTATGCCTCATACACCCCACGTCATCCACATCTATTAGCTATATCACCGCATCTACCTCTGTGTGGCCCTAGAGGTACTTGTTGCTGCTCTCATGGGCCTGGTCTAGCTCACCCTCCTCGGTGCCCTAATGGCTCTCAACCATATATATGGCTTTGGGGGCACATCTTGGGCCATACAAAATGTCATGAAACCCACTCAACTGAAATAACTCGGTCACCCCTAGAAACCGATCCTCTAACCACATCATCTATCATATGCATCATAACTCTATGACATCCTCTAGCCATCCTCCATAGTCTCAATATGGCCTCCATACCACGACCTTTGGCCCCATGTGATCTATCATCACTCTATAGGCATCAATATCCATCCTCCTACTGCATACACCTACCCATCTCCCAAAAAATATATCTGGCCTCACCCAATCTCCATGAGCCCCACCAATTGGCCTCAATACTACAATATGCTCATAGGCCCATACATGCAACAATGTCATAGCTCCAATACCACCACCATGCTCCTCATGTGTAAATATATATAGATCCCTATAAAGGTGGGCCAACACACATCGTGCCCAAGCATACCTAGTGCTCTCCTCCTCTATCTCGATGACAAATATCATGCATCTTATATAAGATGCCTATGCCCACCACCCTCCATTGCAATTGATGATCTATCACCATGGAAATAAACTTCCACAATTCATGGAAACCCACGATCTTAATAACATCTAGGATAATATGGGCCTTGATAGGAACTCGAATTCCCCACAAAATACCACCTAGTGGCCCTCATCTATCTCTACATATCATCCAATTCCATAACATGTACCCTTTCCAATAATAGGTAATGTAGTATGTGATATACATCCTCTAGTGTAACTTTCATCTCACCTATATTCAATCAAAAGGTGCATGTATCTGCACACCACCTCTCACAAAACGTTGTAAGCATAGGCATATTATGGGGCACATCCCCATCCTCGTTATGTGTCAGAGGTAATAAGGTCCAAAACATCCCACTCATTGTCTAATAACCCTAATCCAAGAAACGTACTCAAATGGCAGCCACCTCAAAACTCTCTTAAATGGATATCCCTATGCACACCACAAAATAAAAAAAAACGCAACGTTAGAACATCATACATATAAAAACATACTCATCGATGACATCAACACACAAATTTTAACATCTACAACACTCTATGCTTAACCTCATGCTTTTTTGGACATGGGCACCGAGTAATGGAATGGGGCACCCAGAGCAGGACACTAGTGCCCATGTCTTGGGTGCTCATGTCTCGAAGGTCATTAGTTCCTTCACCACTTTTTTCCAGGTCTAAAACACCGAGAAATTCAAAAACAATTTTTTCACAAAAATTCATCAAAAATGACTAATATTAACACATTTTTTAAAAAAAAATCATGCTTACCAACTCCATCATTCACACGTGATTACCACATTACATAGTTGTCACTATCATCTCAAATCGAATCGGTCGTGGTGCTCTAACTTGTGGCATCCTCCATACCCAAAGCTCACTATCACACACTCACAATAATAAAATGAGTTATCTAATCACTTTATCACATTACTATTTATAGTAACTTTTCATTATTCACTTTACTATAGTCATTATTTCACACTCATTTTCTCTATTAATCACACCACACAATTTATCACATATCTTGAGCATTCTTACTCCAATTTGTATCCCATTTGTAGCATTATTTTCAAAATTTACCTACTATTGTATCATACACACATTACACACATGAAATTTCCCTTGACATCATTTTATACTCATTATACACACACTTTGGTGATATCTCTCATACATTATCCATTACATCATACATGTTTACTTTTGGCTCAATGTTCGTTCTCATCATCACTTCCCCTTTCACTAAAAGGGGGCATACAATGGGGTCATCCTATAATTCCCTTACACCACTACGTGATCAATCTACATTCATAATTCATCATTATCAAAAAAATTCTCATACACCTTGTGACATTTCACATCACTTTCAACAATTCCCCCTAATGAACTAACCTGGGGAAAAACAATCGTAAAAAATATTTCCATGAGTAACCAAACAAATCATATACATTTCAATTTCTATAAAAATCAAAATCACATCAATCAATCAACATGAACATAACGCATTTATTCTCCTAGATGACCTAACTTGGGAGTTATATCACCACTTTCCCAGATGACCTAACATGGGAAGTTATTCTACATTTCACGATTGCTTCCAGATGACCTAACATGGAAGCCAACACATACACATTGCAGTGACACCCTTGGAGTGGGGGAAATGAGACGTCATTTCCTTTCCTATACTTGCTCCTATATGGGTTAACATGTTTGATAAAAAAATCTAGATCCAAAATCACCAAAAATTTGATCTGTGTCCATTTACAGTGGCTAGATCTTTTGAGGATGTAGTTAAAGTTGGAGAGACACTATAATTCTCTCCCTACACTCTTCCTCTGGTGGTAGGATGCCCAAATCCTCAGTTTTTGCACATACACATGCACAACCGGGTTGGGAACTGATCACTCCCCTCCCATCACATCTCCACAACACAAAAATTGAAACATTCAATCATTCAACACCACAATCATCAATCTCACTTATCACTCTCCATAATAGTCTCACGTCTGTTTTTATGCTGCATGGATTTACACGTTGATACATGGTTCATCATGCTATATGTTCTCACTCGACAGGTACTTATACTACACTCTTTGTGTACTCCAGTGACATGGGCTTCTTCAGACTTTTCAGGTATGCATCTATATCTACTTTATGTTACCGAGATTTTTCTCACCAACATAAAGTGGGGAAAATGTAGACACAAAATCATGAACTTAACATTATTATTATACCACTAAGTATGTTGTTTTATATATGGATATTGTGTAAGGAAAGTATTCATTGATGATCCATCTTGTAGTCCATTCATTTTTCTTGTTGGTCTTCATTGCTTGTTGTCTTCCACATTCATCACTCATACACACAGTTCTGGTCAGGTCTCAGGGATCCATGTTTTTCAATTCTCACTCATTTTTTGTCACTTGTCTCTGAAACTAGCGCAAAGGTTGGGACCCCAGGTGATCTGTCCACTAGTTTCAAGCGCTCTGTTTCCTCTTATGGATCACATTTGAGGTTGGTCTTTTTTTAATCTTATTTTTGACATTTGAGGTTGGTAGTGTTTTTATCAAGATATCCTATATAAACACAACATAGATACCATTATATGGGTGGACTACATCTTTGGGCTATTATTTAGCATATACATTTGGGCATAAGAACGAGATTTCATTCTATTCTATTCCATCCACCATTTGCATTTTTATCTAATTATTGCCCCTTATCTTGGCGTCATTGGCACGAGGGTGATCTAGGAGCACTATTGCACACACCAAAACACACAACTACATTAGGTAGATGAGATGCGTGCAACGCTCGGTAGTAAGACCACCATTGTGGTGGCTGAGTATAGTTTGACCTCTTCATTTTCATATTTCTTTTTTATGGTTTGATGTTTTGTTTGGGGTTTTGCATGTGATTTCTTCATTGCAAGTTTACAGGTACCTTGGCAATCCAAGTGTGACATTCACATGAAAAAGGTGAATAAGTGTGAAGCCCTAACGACCATATCGGAACTAGGTTTCGACCATTTTCTGCAGACGAAGGTGCCCATATTTCATACCAAAGTGCTCCATGAGCCCCCATCCTTCTCTAGGCACCTTTGTTTAGCCATTTCCACCTCTCTTGCATTTTTTTGTCATTCATTCGCGATGGTCTATGCTACTATTTCATCACATTGCTAAGTCCCAAATCACTATGAGGTAAGAGAAATTGAGATAAGTACCTTATCCCTCTTATTTCCTTTCATTTATAAAATCAAATAAATTGTTTAGCATTCATATTTTATTATATTTCATTTATGCTAGTTATATACATTTAGATTCATAATAAAATACATATTTTATTGAATCGGTGCTCTCATGGTGACAGTAATTAGGATCATGATTGTGTGAACAAAGTACACTAAATTCTCCTCATGTGAATGATTTTGCATAAAGATGTGGCAATGTCTCAAGAAATATAAGCATCGTCTCAAAGAGGGAAGTCAATATTTACCTTGCCATATTAAATCGGGAGAGTTATAGAGAATGCATCCTAATGTTTCATTGAATTAATTTTATTTCATGCTTCACTTCACATGACATTTATTAGATAAACCCCACTTACTTTAATATTATAAAAATTTATTGCAAAGGCATGCATTGTAAAGTTTAGTACGCATTGTAATTCCACATGAGTTGTCATTTACCCACCACCCAATAATTTACCTACAATCTTGTTAAATAAAACAAAACACTAAACTTGAAGAATCACAAGCTTCTTTACTTGTGGAATTTTCCTCAATGGGGAATTACATTGGTAGTTTGTTATAACCATTTTTGGGCATTTAGTTTTTCTTACAACTTCAACAATTTTACAACAATTTTCTACACAATTTGTAATCATATAACATTGTAGGATTTTTACACTGATATGTTTTCCTTTTACTGCCCAAGTTGATCGACCCCTAACACCTTCACGGAAATCACAGATTAGTTTTTTTATTTCGTGCATGTGACAAAGCACAGTGAAATCGCACCGCATGTTTCTAACATGTGCTTGCAGTCATCGATTTTTGACAAATTTCTCGTAATGAAAGCTCGCATGATCATAGGTTTATGGCAATCCTTACGGTAAAAGTTTCAAATAATAGAGTGCTTGTATCAGTATGCAAGAAAAATAACATGTTTGTAATGTCATGGGGGATGTGTCCTCTCATGCTCTACTTTGGGCTTTGAAAAGTGCTTAACTTGATTGGTGGGTTTTTTGTCATGGGTCTATTTTCCCACTTAAATTTTATTTTGTTGTTAAATACATGGGTGGTCTTGGTTTTCCACTTAATATTATATTATTTTTTAGTTTTAACCTTTGTAATTAAATTTATTCTTAATAAAATTATATTTTATAATTTTTAATAAAAAATGTTTATTTGTAATAAATGAAATGTTGTTATATTTTCTTTTAAAATAAAAAATAATTTTAGTTGTGTTGATCAAAGAATACTTGGCAAAAATCACACAAGGAGTCCACACGGGGTAGAAGGCCAGGATTGAAGGCGTGGAAGGACAAGAAGGACCGCGCATGGAAGGTAGGTTCAGATTTCAGGACTTAGCTGATTTTGGGCATGAGGATCTATTTTTGGAAGATGGCATGTGGAACACATCAACGATGTAGAGAAGTGCGCGCCAAGCATTGTCTATATCTAGAAGAGCAGTTCAAATGTCTATGCATGGAGGCAAGCTAAGAATGGAATGAACACTTCAGTTATCTATAAGAGGACTATAGATAGCACACTTGCATGTGTGGCTATAATTGTAAATGGTGTGTGGCTATTAATAGCATGCAACCTATTTCTGGAGTAGTTAAGTGGTGAAGGGCAAGTCCCCACCCTATATATATGATGGTTAGGTGCATAGTAAAAGAGAGATCTGTATGATGTATCAGAGGGATATAGGCATGTATGTATGATTCTGAATATGTGTATCAGATTCATATGCGCCTTAAGATGAATTGACAATACTGTAAGGAGCTTCTATACTTATTAATAGATGGAGGATATTGGCTGAATCTAAGTGTCATTCTATGTAATTGAGTAGTGCATGTTAGTGTTTAATCATGATTATTGTTTAAGCTCGTTCTTTCATAGATCTATGGGTAGCATGCACTATAGAATGATGGATTAGTCATGAGTCTTTATGGTTCTTTCTTCATTATGTGTCATCCTATTACAACAACCCTAAAGAGGGACCTGGTACCTTTGCGCGCTTTGGGTGAGTGCTCAGTCTAGGCTGAGTGATGTGCCAGCGTGACTAGGGTGTTATCTTGCAAATTCTAGGCTACATCATTGGTTCTTTTCAATATGGTTCGCGATGAAGATGTATCGGTTAACTCTATCAATTATTGAGGAATGGATACACGATCTTGAGGAATAATATGCATGATAGTTCAGTAGTGGATCTGATTTTAATGCATGCACTTGGGTAGAACAGAACATGTATGAAAAATTATATGAGAGCTTTTTGTTATCTTTCCAATAGAACTTTACGAGTGGCTTACAACTTATGCATCTCATGGAATTGGAGATATCGTGCACTTATTTGGACACAGGAAGAATTTCAAGCTCTTTATGATGCTTGATCTAATTTGGACTTATGCGGTGGGTACGTGGTTTGTGGTGTTCTAAACAGTTATATTCTGGAATATTCAATTTCAACGTACTCTTGCCATGGAGGTCGCTGAATTTAAGTTTTTGAGGTATCCAAGAGGAACATATTTGCACGGTATTCCATTGGTGATCAAGATCTTGATGGTAACTTTGAACCTGGAGAGTAAACCAATGGCTAACTAAACTTCACCACGTGCGAAGGCAGGAATAGGTTTGGTATTAAGATGGCAGACCTAGTGGTGGAAAAGCTAGAGAGAGGAAAGGTGGCTTAAGTATAATGAGGTGCGAGAGGGAAATAGAGAAGTAACGTTTCATTACAAAAAGTATGGCATTGAGGAGAGAGGTTGTTCATGAAGGATTTACAGCTCACGTAGAGGATGTGGAGTCGGAGCATCAAGAATTCCCCATCTTGGAAAGCATGATAGAGACCCCTTCTCGGCCTCACATGGAAGTATGCCAGTAGAGACTACTTGGGCCGTAAGCACGCATCTTAATCCACCTAGTGACCTAGCCTTTGCGCTTGGTTTTTCAGTATCTAGTACGACAAGTACTCAACAAGCTAACTTGGGAAGTAGGAGAGCAGGAGTAAGCCAGGGATCAAGTACATCAATGGAGGCACAAATAGCTTCAATGTTATATAAAGGAGCATTCTTGGGGTGTGTCATCATCATTGCGAGAATGTGAGCACACGAGAATGTTGGATTCACCTCTGGAAGTGGAGATACCTCATGGATTGTAGGGGATTTAGTATAGTACTATTGTCGAGGCACATTGGAGTACATATATGAGTCTTACTCTAGCTATTGGTGGAGGATCGGGGAGGTATAGGTGGTTCTAGTTTCGTTGGATCTGGTGGTTCTAGAGGTAGAGGAAACCCAGGGGGTTCTGGATCAGGTGGTCAAGGTCCGTAATAACCATAGAATATCTATATGGAGATGTCCATTCATCATCTCTGAAGTATAGTGGTATAGAGGATGATGTTGAACATGTGCATATGTGTGAAATTTTGTGGTGCACTAAGGGGATTATAGTTGTTGAGTGAAAGGCAAGTCAATTCTCTACTACATTATAGGGCACGCTCATAACTAGTATAGGAAGTTTGACCACGATCAAAATTTCTTGGATTATGTAGCAGCGAGGGATGCTTTCGTAAAAGAGTTCCATATCCTGAGTTTGAATAGAAGAGTATAAGTGTGATCAAAGATATCAAACAAGGCACTACTTGAAAGTGTACGTGAATATGATGCTCATTTTAAGACACTTCTATTTAAGTTGTTTTATGATATACACACTAGCTAGCATGCACAATGGTTCATTAGAGGATTGATCACACCATTTAGGAGGCGTTGTCACATAAGACATACATAAATCCACACGAAGAAGCTGGAAGCACCTTTGCGACCGAGGAAGTTAGGAGCATTGACACTGGTGTTAGTCCGTTTCTAGAGGCACATATTACAACTATGGCAAAGCAGTTAGAAAAGCTATCGAAAAATTCAGCCCATGAAACGTACTCAGAATTTGGTGTATAGATTGTGAAGTGGAAGGTCACACCAAGGATAGTTGTCCTCGCATATCTGTACGTTCATTATTATTGGACTGTGAAATTTTCCATTTGAATCATGATGTTAGTCACTATCCTTTGTTACAACATGCGATAAGGAAGAATGTATCTTGCTTTTGCAAGATTTGCAGGTCCACGACCCATGATATTGAGGATTTCAGTTGATTGGTCAGATCCATGATACTATTGACATTGGAGTATGATAGATAGGTATAACAGATAATTCTAAAGTGCGAATGAGCACGGGATCGGGATCATAATCAAACGCGCTATGACATGAATGAGGGGCATTTTGAAGGAGATCGTGGAAGATCATGTGGATATTGTGGTGGATATGGAGGATGAGGTCGTGGTGGAGGAAGAGGAGAGTTTCCTCGTGGAACATGTTATACATGTGGATCCCCTGATCACTATAGGCATGAATGTCCTCAGAACAATGCATGTTCTTTCTATGGGAAGAACCATAGCTATGAAGAGTGCTTGGACTTATATGAGCATCTGAGTAAACAACATAAGCAAGAAAACAAAGGCACGGGATGGTTTGAATCTAGCACATGGTAGAAGACCAATGGATGCCCAAGATAACAGAAGGACCTGAGGCATTGACAGTAAAGATCACTACACGCGTTGAAGTTGCGTGTGCACGAGAGCATTGCATCAGAAGCCTATGATTACCAAGGAGGAAGTTTTGCATGTGAGGTATCCAGATCCTGCTCATCAGAAATAATTTTACTAGGATACCATGGAAGTGCTAAGGAATCTTCAGGGTGAGATACAGTACCTAAAGGAACAAAATAAAGTGTCGAGATAGTCAAACTGATATTGATGATCTACGGGAGGTATGCAAGATGTTGTGCCAAGAGAACATTATTCCACTATTGGGAAGTTGGTTGAAAGGGAACACTCCACACGTAAGTCTTGAGACCGGATGACAGATTCTACATGCAAATCTTCCCCCTGATAGCATTGATTATGACAAGGAAATTACTTTGAATGCTTTTGTTGTGGATGGGTGGTTGTTGAGAAACATATTGATCGATACAGGTGCGGAAGTAAATGTGCTGACATTAGATGCTTGGGTACAAATGGGGAGGCCTCCATTGCAGCCATCATCTAATGTGTTGTTCATGGCAAACCAGACTAAGGCCACCCCCATAGGAGTGTTGAAGGATGCATCTATAACTATACATGGGGCCAAGTTTATTGGGGATTTTGAGGTGTTAGCACTTATGGAATCGACAATTTTCCAACCTTGCTTGGACACCCTTGGTGTTATGCCAATAATACTGACTTGAGATTCAATAAGGGATATATCAGCTTTGAAAACAAGGAGGAGAGGGTTGTGATACCATTGACAGATGGGAAATCCACACCCTATGTTGAGCCCTTAAGTGAGGAGGACTTAAACAGAGTCTATATATGTGCTATTCAGGACCTAGAGGTCAACGAGCCATCAAAAGAAGGTAATTTTATAGTGGGAGGATTCTTATTCTAATAGTGATACTATGAGTATTGCTTGTGAAAATTGGGCTCATGGTACATATGAATTGGTTGGGTGCGAGGTGAAAAGTGTGGTTGCGTGCACGAATAGATTTCACTCAATTCGATAGATAGGGAGCACGGTACCTTGGTATACTGGGACAAAATATTTCTACCTTTCTGAAGGCCATGGAAACAAAGTGGGAAGATCCAGTTGTAAGGAGAGATATGTTAGTGTATGCACTACGTGGGACATCAACACGTTGGTGGGTAGTCCACAGAGATAATATTATAAACTGAGAAGATATTGGCATAGTTTTGTCTACCAAGTTTATAAGGAGCAATGCACCTACACAAATTTGTGCTTATCATGGTGATCAACACCTGTTCAACATCACATTCAACAGTGTGAGAGACTCTGGACAACACGATAGGAAGCATTACCACTTTCACTCGAGGTGCATAGATTTTATTCTACTCTCCGAGGATGCGCACACACTTGGTATGTATATGCGAGAACTACATAGAGAAAGCGGTAATTGGCAAGCATTAGTTGATCATATTCAGGGAATTATTTGGTGAGGTATGATCCAGAAATTTGACTACTTCTCGACTCAACATCCTATAGCAGAGGCATTAAAACTTATCAAATTCTTAACTATGGGAGATAGTGCAAAAACATTAGAGCATATTCAAGAATTATTTGGTGAAACAAAGTTCAGAGCATGTTTTGCAAAGGAAGAAGAAATAGACTCCAAACTATTTGATCACGCTTTCCTTGAGAAAGAGAAAGGAAAGATGGTCTACATCGTGGAAGATGAGGAAGTTGAGAACATGGATATTGAACATTCACATGGGGTGTGTGAGGTCTTGGATAGTGCCGATAAGGATACGTGTGCCTACCATGTGTTAGGTTGTGGAGCTTTGTTTTCATGTGTGAATGTGTTGAAGACTATACACTAAGATTACTGTACACTTTTCATGTATCATAAATTTTTGGCCTCGAAAAATGCACCCGACCTATCGGGAAACATGTTTTTCTCATATGGGTGAGATTTTTGACCCATAGGTTTATGGGACGGGTTTTTCCCATGGTTTTAATACCCATGGTTTTGTAAAACTTCTTAAGCAGTTGTCTATTTATATGGTCTTATGCATATGATAGATGTACAAGCAAATGTATTGTAGATGTGTTTTGAATTCGGGTGTGAATTCTGTAGAGTTTGTTGAGCATAGCTCCAAATGGATCTGGGTATTATATTGAGAGAGCGGTGGCTTGTAATAAAATCTGAGCAAGTGATTCTTGGTGGACGTAGCCCAAATTGGGTGAACCACGTTAAATCTTTGTCTCTTTTGTTGTGTTATTTTATTCGTAATTTTATTTGAGATCTGTAATAATTTATGCATATTAGTTTCTCTTGTTGCGATTCTATGAAGGATTATTCCACATATTTTATCCCTTATTTCCTAATAATTGGTATCGAACTGGTTTGGTTTCTTTGAAGTGTTGAATCGTAGGGAAAGTTTTTAGCTTGAGTGGGAGCTATGGCAGATGAAGGAAGATCTAGGGTTGATAAATTCAACGGGCATAATTTCAGTCTTTGGAAGATGCAGATGGAAGATTACCTTTATCAAAAGGATCTTTATACTCTGTTGTCTGAGAAGGTGAACAAACCCTCGAGTATGACAGATGCGGAATGGGATTTTTGGATAGGAAGGCACTTGGGACAATCCAGTTGTGTCTTGCATCTTGGTATTATTTAATGTTTCAAAGGAAAAGACTACAAAAGATCTAATGGATGCATTAGGGAAGTTGTATGAAAAACCCTCTACCTCTAACAAGATATTTTTAATGAAAAAGTTGTTTAATATGAAGATGTCTAAGAATAGTTTAGTAGTAGATCATTTAAATGATTTCAATATGGTTGTGAATATGCTAGCTTCAGTTACAATAGAATTTGATGAAGAAGTTAGGGCTTTATTAATTCTATGCTCTTTACCTGAGAGTTGGAATAGCCTAGTAATGGCGGTAAGTAACTCGGTTCAGCTAACTCGAAGTTGAAGTTTGAGGATGTTGTAGGGGTGATTCTAAGCGAGGAAATGTGAAGAAAAAGCTCTAGGAATCTTCTACTTCAGGGAATGCTTTGACAGTGGAAACTAGAGGGAGACAGAAGAATAGAGGAAACCGTGGAAAATCAAAAGATCGGGCAAGGTCAAAATCCAAGAACAAGATTGTATGTTGGAATTGTGGAAAGCTTGGGCATGCAAAGAAGGATTGTTGGGAGCTTCGGGATAAGAAGAAACAACAGGAAGAAAACAAGGAGGCAAATGTGGCAATGGGTAATGTATGTCAGGATGCTTTGATTCTTTCTTTGCACAATATTACTGAATCTTGGGTTTTAGATTCGGGGGCTTCTTTCCATGCTTCTCCACATAGGCATTATTTTGTTGATTATGTTAAGGAGATTTTGGGCATGTTTTCTTGGTGATGATGAGCCTTGCGGTATAGTTGGAAAAGGTTTTGTTCAGGTTAAGATTGGAAAAGGAATACTGCTATCAAGCTATTGAAGGATGTCGGACATGTGCCTACATTAAGAGAAATTTGATATCGGCGGGAATGGAAGTGATGGTTGTCTTGTGATATTCTTGACTAACTCTTGGAAGGGAGGGTGCTCTTGTGGTGGAAAGAGGTAAGAAGGTTGGAACCTTGTATTTAACCACTTGATAGTACTAATGATTGTAATAAGAGCGAATACAACATTATGGCACTATAGGCTCGGTCATATGAGCCATAAGGGCATGAACATCATAAAGAAGAATTTTCTGGATATACGAAATAGGTTTGGATTTTGTGAGAATGCATATATGGGAAACAAAAGTGAGTAAGGTTTCTCAAGGTTGGACCTACAAAGAAAGAGAGTAAGTTAGAGCTGGTACATTCTGATGTGTGGGGGCCGGCTCAGGTATCATCTCTTGGGGGTTCAAGTTATTATGTTACTTTTATTGATGATGTAACAAGGAAAGTTTGGGTTTATTGTATTAGAAACAAATCTGATGTATTTGACACTTTTGTTAAATGGAAAGCCTTGGTAGAGAATGAAACAGGTCTTAAGCTAAAATGTCTCGAGGTCGAGATAATGGAGGGAGTATTGCAGCAATGAATTTAATGATTCTTATTTTAAGAATGGAATCCGCAGGAAAAATACTATTCCAGGAAATCCACAAAAGAATGGGGTATCACAAAGGATGAACAGAACAATAATGGAACGTGCTAGGAGCATGAGGTTACATGCAGGACTGCCTCTTTCTTTTTGGGTAGAAGCGGTGAGCAAGTTTGTGTACTTGATAAGCGAGAGGACCCTCAAGTGCCTTGGATGGAGGCATACGAAGAGGCATGGTATGGTAAGAAAGTTGATTATTCATTTCTTAGAGTCTTTGGATGTGAGGTGTTTGTTCATATAGACAAGGATGATAGGACCAAGCTAGAGGCTAAATTAGAAAAATGTACTTTCATTGGTTATGGTGGTGATGACTTTGGATTTAAATGTTGGAGTATTAAGGACAAGAAAATCATTCGGTCTAGGGATGTGGTCTTTAATGAGAAAGTCATGTATAAGCAACAATTGCAGGAAAATAGGGAAGAATCCAAGAAAGAATATGCAGTGGTAGAGGATCTTCCGGATGGGAAAGTGACCCATGAATCAGTTCAGGAACCTACTCAACAGGAACCCCAAACTCCTACAGTGAGGAGGTCTTCTAGGGTAAGAAAAGAACCTGAACATTTTTCTCCTTCTCTTTATTATTTATTACTCACTGATAGTGGAGAGCCAGAGAGCTTTGATGAAGCAATGCAGGTAGATGCCAGTAAGAAGTGGGAGCAAGCCATGGATGAGGAGCATAAGTCTCTCATGGAGAACCAGACTTGGGATTTGGTGAAGCTACTAGGAAGGCAAAAGAGCATTGCGAGAACAAGTGGGTGTCTGAGTTAAAGATGAAGAAGGAGGAAAGAAAAGATATAAGGCCGGTTGGTGGTCAAGGGTTTGCACGAAACAAGGTATAGATTTTGATGAGATTTTTTTCTCTGTAGTAAAAATGACTTCTATCAAAACTATTCTTGGAATAGTGGCGGCAGAAGACTTGCACTTAGAATAGTTAGATGTAAAGCTGCATTTCTCCATGGTGATTTGGAGGAGGAGCTATATATGCAGCAGCGAAAGGATATGAAGTCAAAGGTAAAGAGGAGATGGTGTGCAAAGGCGAAGAAGAGCTTGTATGGCACTGAAACAAGCTCCACGTCAATGGTATAAGAAGTTTGATAGCTTCATGATGGAGTAAGGTTATATTAGATGTCATTCGACCATTGTGTGTATCTGAAAGAAATTTGAGGATGGAAGTTATATTATCTGTGTTTGTATGTAGATGACATGTTGGTTGCTAGGTAAAAACATGCAGGAAATAAAAGTACTCAAGAAACAGCTAAGTGAATCCTTTGATATGAAGGATTTGGGGGCAGCCAGACAAATCCTTGGTATGAGGATAACTCGGGATAGGAAGGAACGGAAGCTGACTTTATCTCAGGAAGAGTACATTAAGAAGGTATTGGATAGGTTTAACATGCAGGATGCTAAACCGGTTGGGACTCCTTTGGCAGGCCATTTTAAGTTATCAAAGGAGTAGTGTCCCAAGACAGAGCAGGAAAGAAACCAAATGTCCAAGGTACCTTACTCATCAGCAGTTGGTAGTTTGATGTATGCTATGGTGTGCACTAGGCCTGATATTGCCCATGTAGTGGGAGATGTGAGTAGATTTATGAGTGATCCAGGTAAAGAGCATTGGCAAGCAGTAAAGTGGATCCTTCGGTATTTGAGAGGGACCATGGGGACAATTTTGTGCTCTGATGGATCGAGACACCACTTTACGTGGTTATGTAGATTCAGACATGGCTGGAGATGTAGACAGCAGGAGGAGCACGACAGGTTATATTTACACTGTAGGTGGGATAGCAGTGAGCTGGATTTCACGACTACAGAAGTTGGTGGCTTTGTCAACCACGGAGGCTGAGTATGTTGCTTGCCATCAGAGGCAAGCAAAGAGATGATTTGGTTACAACAATTTCTTGAGGAGTTGGAGCATAAGCAGGAGGAATGTAAGCTGCATAGTGATAGTCAAAGTGTTATACACCTAGCTAAGAACTCTGCTTTCCACTCTAGGATGAAGCATATACAGTTAAGGTACCATTTCATTAGGAAAACTTTGGAGGAAGAGAAGTTGAAGTTGGAGAAGATTCATACCAGTCAGAATCCTATAGACATGATGACCAAGGTGGTCACAAGGGAAAAACTAAAGTTGTGTTCAGCTTTGGTTGGTCTTCACAGAAACTAGTGAAGGGTTGAGAAGCTTGCTCAGAGGAAAACTAGTCTCAAGTGGGAGATTGTTAGGTTGTGGAGCTTGTTTTCATGTGTGAAAGTGTTGAAGGCTGTACACTTTTCATGTATCCTCACTCGGGGTTCGGGGGGTGGCCACTTTTCAGTGGGCGGTAGCCCCGTAGCGAGGGTTTGGGGCTCGGCCCAAAAAAATAGGCGTAAATTTTTTGGCCTCGAAAAATGCACCCGACATATCGGGAAATGTGCTTTTCTCATATGGGCGATATTTTTGACCCATAGGTTTATGGGAGGGGTTTTCCCATGGTTTTAATACCACGGTTTTGTAAAACTACTTAAGAAGTTGTCTATTTATATGGTCTTATACATGTGATAGATGTACAAGCAAATGTATTGCAGATGTGTTTTGAATTCGGGTGTGAATTCTGTAGAGTTTGTTGAGCATAGCTCCAAACGGATCTAGGTATTGTATTGAGAGAGCGGTGGCTTGTAATAAAATATGAGCAAGTGATTCTTGGTGGACGTAGCCCAAATTGGGTGAACCACGTTAAATATTGTCTCTTTGTGTTGTGTTATTTTATTATGTAATTTTATTTGAGATCTGTAATAATTTCTGCATATTAGTTTCTATTGTTGCAATTCTATGAGGGATTATTCCACATATTTTATCCCTTATTTCCTAACACCATGAGCCCATGCAGCCAAAGAAGGTGAATATAGGTTCGGAGGCTGAGCCTAAGGAGGCCATAATTGGAGATTACTAGTCAGACTCGGAGGTAGCAAAGATCATCGAATTACTCAGAGATTATCAAGACTTATTCCCTAGAGGATATCATGAACTTAAAGGCGTACATGAATCACTTGGGGAAATGAAGATCAAACTTAAGGACGGTGCATGGCCAGTTAGAAAGAGACCTTACAGGATGAATCCTAATTTGTGCAAAAAGGTAAAGGAAGAAATTGATAAAATGTTGAAATCGGAATTATCAAGCCCCTTGATGAGTCAGAATGGGTCAGCCCAATGGTGATCAATATCAAGAAGGATGGATGGATTAGGATATGTGTGGACTACAAGGAGCTAAATGCTGCATGCATCACAGATCCTTTCCCTACACCATTCACTGAGGAAATACTAGGAGTTGCAGGGTGTGAAATATATTCTTTCACAGACGGATTTTTTAGGTATCATCAGGTTTGGATAGCTCAGGAGGATCAAGAAAAGACAACATTTACAACTGAATGGGGTAGTTTTTCCTATGTTGTGATGCCATTTGGATTGAAAAATTCACTGTTGTATTTTTGTGCATAGTTGTTCAGGCATTCAAAGATTTTATTCACAACTTCTTACAGGTTTATCTAGATGATTGGACAATATATGGGCTTGTGAAAGACCATTGTGACAATCTGCACTTAATGTTTGAACGATGTAGAAAATTGAGTATCTCTTTGAATATAAAGAAGTGCATATTTGCTATGCCATTTGGGATACTATTAGGACATATCATCTGCAAGGAAGGTTTGTTAGTTGATCCCAAGGTTGTAGTCATTTTAGGCCTGGAAGTGCCTACTAGTCAAAGTGAGGTGCGTGGATTTTAGGTCATATAGGGTATTACATAAAGTTTATAAAAGGGTATGCCAAAATTGTAGCACCCTTGGAAGAAATACTGAAGGGGAAAGGTAAATTTTATTGGGGAGAATCACAAAGTAATGCACGTTTGAGGTATTAAAAGAGAAACTTGACTACCGTGCCCATTCTGCGCTTTCCATCATGGGATAAACCATTTCATGTACATGTGGACACTTCTGGTATGGCCATTGGCATTGTGTTAGCTCAACCTGGTGAAGGTATTATTGATCATCTAATCTATTTTTCTAGTAGGAAGCTGACTCATGCTAAACGGAATTACACAACTACAAAGCGCGAAGCTTTGTCCATGATTTATGCATTGTACAAGTTTGAAAGTACCTATTAGCAACCCCATTTTTGTTTTACACAGATCACATGGAATTGAAGTACTTGGTAAATAAGCCAGTCTTACAGGGGCACATATGCAGATGGGTGCTCATGTTTTAAGTGTTTGACTTCACAGTGGTGGTGAAGCCAAGGAAAAGCAATTCTAGACCAGACCATCTATCTAGAATCAATTCAAGAGAGGATGCATAGACAATTAAAGAAACAATGCCTGATGCACAGTTATACATGTTACAAAGCACACCCACAGAATTAGAAGACATTGCTATCTTTCTATGAACATGTATGGCACGGAAGGATTGAAAGCATTAGAAAAGAAGCACTTGATATACACGCGACACCATTTATGATGATCGGTGGTGACTGAATAAGTTAGGTAGAGATGAAGTGTTATGCTCGTTGTGTGTTAGAGCATGAGCGCAAGAATATCATGGAAGAAGCTCATGGTGGTATTGTAGGAGGACATTATGCAGGTGATGCAACTACTGGAAGATCTTAATTGTTGGATTATGGTGGGAGACATTGTATAAAGACTGTAAAGATTATTGTAAGGCGTGTGATCATTGTCAATGCCTAGGAAAACTAGGGCAAAGAGATGAGATGCCTTTGAGACCAATTACTAGTGTTAAACCATTTGAGAAATGGGCCATTGACTTTGTAGGACCTATTTCACTAGCCACGCATGCAGGTGGATCACGCTATATCATTACTTACACAGATTATCTCACACGGTGGGTAGAAGTAACACCTACCAAAGACTATACGGTAGCTACAACACTAGGTTTCTATGGGAGAATGTTCTTACACGATATGGATGTCCTCTAAGCTTGACAAGTGATAGAGGTACACACTTTTTGAATGAGACCATCAGGATCCTATTGGATGAGTTTATGGTTGCACACCACAAAACTACACCTTACCATCCTCAAGAAAATGGAACTGTTGAGGCTTTCAACAAAATTTTGGGCCAAAATTTGACAAAAATATGTGATGTTGGAAGAAAGGATTGGGATGACAAGGTTTCAATTGTGCTTTGGGCATATAGAACAACTTACAAGAGATTTAATAAAGCCACATTGTTTGATTGGTGTTTGGTGTGGAAGTTGTTCTTCCTATAGAATTTATGTTACCTTCTTTGCGCATTGTGCTTTAGAGGTCTAGCTGATGAAAAGACTTTAGAAGAACGTATTGCAAAGATGATTCGAGTTGGAAGAGCACCAAGCCATAGCACTATGGAGTCGAAAGCAAGCAAGAAAAGGCCGGGCATAAGGCATGGCACAGAAACTTAAGGGATAAGAAGTTTGAGATTGGACAAATGGTTCTTCTTACTGACTCAAAGTTCTTGCACCATCCAGAAAGCTCAAATTACATTAATTGGGGCCATATGTTATCACTTCTATACTTGAATTAGGTGCATGCCAGTTAGAAGCACTTGATGGAACATGACTACCCGGTTACTTTAACGGGAGTAGGCTAAAGCCCTACTATAAATAAGTCTTCTTGGTGTTTGTAATAAGGTAGTGTTGTCATTTAGTTTAGGTTTTCAATTCAGTATTTATTTAATGTATTTCCTTTATTGTCGCTATGCTTTGTCAATTTAGTTGTTTTTTGTGTAATAAGCACGCTTGCGCACATGAAGTTAATTATTGTATGAAGAATGTTTATGTGAAAAGGACTACACATACCTTCAGTGTGGGGTGGTTGTCATTATCCAAGAAAAGGACTGAGGGACTTGAAAGGTGGAAGAAATAAGCTGCTACAGGTGTTCTTTAAAGAGGATTGCTTCTCAAAAGGTGACCAAGGATGAAGATGGATGAAGGAACAATATAACGCAAGGTAAGCAGAGGCCATGATAGCTACCAGGAGAAGGTGTAGTGACGAGGTACTCGGGCGTAGGAGCGTGCGCTAAAGAGAAGTCTGTGACCAGAAGGTAGGAAGGCACGCTAGAAGGTTATAGCTGGGCATGGAGATGTACCGTGCGGAACGAATGAATTTGGTCAATGAATGAAGGGATATTTGGTAGGTGAGGAGCAATAAATGCATCAAAATTTGAAAAATTTATATAAGGAAGGGATGTGGATTCATTTTTACCATTGCAACTAAGAGTATTTGAGAGAAGAGCCAAGTGTGAAGAGCCGAGTGATCGATTTAAGGTGCGAAGGGTGTGAAATCAAGCGTGACAACCAGATTTGTGCTTTAAGAAGCTTGTGTCCCCGGTGGTGAAGGGTTTGAGAAAGCAAGGAGACAGAAAAGAGTTAGGTTACAAGGTTTCCACCTAGGGTAGAGTTGGATCAAGCTAGGGTTTGATTTGCATAGTTGCGAGTTGAAAAGAAGAGACATTGGCAAGGTAGAAATGACACCAAAGAAGGCATCTGTGTAGCAACAAAAGAAAAGAAGAAGGTGGTCGTTGAGGAAGAAGAGATTGCACCCGAAAGTCATTTTTCAGAGATGCAATACCCAGAAGGGGTTATTGTTGGTCAAGAATCAGATTCACCCATTAGAAAAAGTAAGGTGAGTGAATATAATCACAAGACGTTAGAGAAAAAAAAGGAGCTCGACTCCTTACTCATGGTTAGAACTAACAAACGCATGGCAGATGACATGCCGGTATATGATGATGCAAGTGAAAATCTCTTAAATAAAATCAGGGTATATCAGTTGTATGAGCTTCCATACTTCGGGAAATATAAGCCCTTATACCAGTGGCTCATGAGTAGGGTTCATGAAGACTGCTTCTACTTTGCAGGACGCAAAGCTAGAATTTCGTCTACACTTGTTTCATCAGTAACAAGTATGAAGGCCATAGGAGAAGATATAAAAAGTGACCTCATAGACAAAGTCGTGATTTTGAAGACCAAACAGAGTTGGGATACAGGCGATCTGTGCGGAATGGACATCAAAAAAATTAAGAATTGTCCAGTTGTACAAGCTGCAGCACACTTGGTTACCAAATTAAATGATCAGGAGCGGTGGTCGCAGGTAAACACCATGTGGTTACATGTGGCACGGAAGATGTCGGAAGGGATAGTATACAACATTTTTGGCTATATTGTAGAGAAAATAGTCAAGGAAACATGCACAGGGGGGAAGATCAGCTTTGGGGCTATTATCCTATCATTGGTCTTCATGGAAATTGGAGTACCAGATGGACCAAAGGAGAAAATATAGGAATACCCCATGGAGAAAAATTCCCCAGCTGAAAGATTCAAAAATATCTATGCAAGGGGAATATGGAAGATGAGGTAAAACAAAGGATGGAGAAGTGGTATAATAGGCTCTATGTGGCATTTGGAGAAGAATGATGCATACCAAAGGACCTACCAGCAGTGGTAGGAAAGAAAGTTCAGTTTGTTGTATACCAGCATTTCTGCATCGTGCACTTTCTAATGAAGGATGGAACTTGGAGCCCTTGGTGCAAGTTACCTTATGCCTTCACTACAAGGTATTTTAGGAGTCTTTTCATAGGTTTACCAACATGTGTAGATTAAACTTCAATGCAAGAAAGGTAGAATGCGACTACCATACACTACGGAAGAAGTATGTATACCCTGGCAGGAGCACCTACATAGAGAGAATCATTTCTGAAGTGTTGAACATCAAGCCAATAAGCTTGGTTGTAGCAGATTTGGGGGCGTGCATTAGTGTATCTCTAGTTGAAGCCAAAGATGGAGAACAACAAATATGTGGAAGGTGAGTTTGCACTTCCAACACCACCAAAAGGGAAGCACACAATGGAGAATATCCCAGCACCTAAGCCCTCAGAGAAAATTGAAGTGCAGGATGAGGAGGAAGAGCGTGAAGATAGTGGCGGCTTGGAGCATAGGGGTAGGAAACATCCTACAAGTTAGAGAGAAGCTGAGCACCTTTGTTACACCACCTCAGCCACAAGAGGGGGAGGAAGAGGACTTGAATGTGGTCCAAGGGGAGCACCATGTTTAAAAGGGTATTTAGGAGAACAAGGACCCAAGGTGTTACCCCAACCTCTGTGCACAAATCACCCTGAATCTCCTATAGAAGGAGGAAGTTGAAGTTGAGCGAGGAGGCGGAAGATTTTGAAGAGAACATGCCTACATCCCCTATACCCCCAAAGCACATAGAAGAAAAGGGTGAGGCAACAAAGGAGAAGGATGAAGAGGAGAAAAGACCAGAGGAAACAGCTGCAGGAGAAACACAGGACATGGAGATGCAAGCTCCAAATTTGGAAGCTAGAGTTCCTAAGCTAGCAGAGGTCTAGAAGGGTGAGTGGAGAGCACATTCCACCAGCCATGGGGTATGCAGAGGACACATGAAAGATTTTTCGTGCCCACTTCCAGAGCACAATAGTGTAGAAGGATCTATTTGGCTGGGAGTTGATGGATGAAGATATGACGACCGTACGAACATGAAAGCAACTATCCTAGTCGATGCACACCCACATGGATGAGCCTGATTTTGATGTATGCGAAGAGTCATCTTGTCAAGGTGATTAAAGAAGGCACCCTAGGCTAGACACATGATAGTAAAGCCTACTGTCATGTCAGATGAGTAGGTCAGTAATGGTGAAAGTTTCAGTAGAGGTGGCCAGAAGGAACATGGATAAATCTACCACAATCAAGGCACTATGCGAAGAGTGAAGATGAAGGATGTGGAGATAGTGTGCATAATGTAGGAAAGGGACTTTACACAAAAGAATAATGAAGTATTCATAAGCGTCACAGAGGAGATTGGGGACAATGTAATTAGAGCTAGGCCACACTTGGAGCCCAAGGTACCACAAACATTTCCTTCAGCGATACACTATGTGGGGAAGTTGGTGGACTTGGTGCTAGAAGATGAAACTCTGTGTATGCAAGCACTAAAACAATCAAAGAAGGATGTCGAATGGGAAAAAGCATCAGTGATGAGGAAAATCACATCATATGAAGGGTTATTGCAGGCATTACAAGAAGTCTTGAAGAAAGCAGATCAAGCTTTGAATATATGCACAGCTCCAGAGGTGCTCATCAACATTAAGACCTTGGAAGAGAACAATGAGGTCTAGAAGGCCATGAAAGATGAGACCTTGGGCCATGCAGAGAGGCTGGAAATGGTTAAAAAAGTGCGAGGCCCTGGCAGTAGCACAAGAGCCACACAAAACTTGGTTGGAAGAGCTTGGCAAACTGATTACACAGAAGATGGACCTTTTGGAAGGAAGGATGACATCCATGTCAGTGTTGTGTTGGTTCTGTAGAACGAGAAAGGGGAAATTATGTGGGATGAGTTAGAGTCCATAGTTGTGGACATCCCAGAGAAAGCGGAACAAGCACTCACTGAATGGCAGGATTTGGAGGCTGCAATAAAGGAAGAGTATCCAGAGATGATACTATGCAAACTGATACTGAGGAGGTTGCTTGAATAACCTCGTATAAATTCTTGATTTGTCAACATTCTTCATTCTTATTCTTTCATTCATATTATTTCATTCAAAATTTGGAGATGACCATTGTCGGGATGACAATGAGATTAGTGTGGGGTAATGTTGATCAAAGAATACTTGGCAAAAATCACACAAGGAGTCTGTGTGGGGTAGAAGGCCAGGATTGAAGGCGTGGAAGGACAGGAAGGACCCGTGCGTGGAAGGTAGGTTTAGATTTCAGGACTTAGCCGATTTTGGGTATGAGGATCTATTTTTGGAAGATGGCATGCGAGAACACATCAATGATGTAGGGAAGTGTGTGCCAAGCATTTTCTATATCTAGAAGAGCAGTTCAAATGTCTATGCATGGAGGCAAGCTAAGAATGGAATGAACACTTCAGTTATCTGTAAGAGGGCTATAGATAGCACACTTGCATGTGTGGCTATAATTATAAATGACATGTGGCTATTAATAGCATGCGACCTATTTCTAGAGTAGTTAAGCGGTGAAGGAAAGTCCCCACCCTATATATATGATGGTTAGGTGCATAGTAAAAGAGAGATCTGTATGATGTATCAGAGGGATATAGGCATGTATGTATGATTCTGAATATGTGTATCAGATTCATATGCACCTTAAGATGAATTGACAGTATTGTAAGGAGCTTTTATACTTATTAATAGATGGAGGATATTGGTTGAATCTAAGTGTCATTATGTGTAATTGAGTAGTGCATGTTAGTGTTTAATCATGATTACTATTTAAGCTCATTCTTTCATAGATATGTGGGTAGCATGTGTTGTAGAATGATGGATTAGTGATGAGTCTTTATGGTTCATTCTTCATTATGTGTCATTCATTACAACAACCCTAAAGAGGGACCTGGTACCTTTGCGTGCTTCGGGTGAGCACTCAGTCTAGGCTAAGTGATGTGTCAACACGTGTTATCTTGTAAATTCTAGGTGCATCAAGTTATTTATCATTAATAGATAAATATAATATTATTATATATTTATTTATATACATGTGTCTATTGTAATATATTATATATATAAATCTATATAAAAATGGTGATCATATTTAAAGTTTACATGTCGTATAAAACAATTATTTCAAGTATTTGCAAGTATTTAATGACTAGAATCATGAAAAATGTGTAGACAACTGTCAAATTTAATCCATAGTGGATATCGTATTACCCACTTCATTGATAACTTTCTAAAATAACTCTAATGTCGTGTTGTATAAGTTCAAATGTCATCTTTTATTCCCAAAATATTGCAATGGATGGACCTAATTATATTGTACTATTGTTGACGTTGACATGCACCCCCAAAATCTTTGAAGAAAATAACAAAAAGTTCTTATTTTGGTCTTCTTATCCATTAAGAAAATGTTGTTTCGATTGTGTTTTGGATGGTATTGCCTTTAGTTGTACCTCCATAACCTTCTACTTTGTGTAAACCAAAAACATTTATAGCAGGGGTCTTGCCACCATTGACACTGGCAACAACAGCCACAAAATCCATCTTCCATTAAGCCTTGATGGTTTATTTTGCCTTGTTATGGATTCCCATTTTTGTGTAATTGTAGGGATGTCAGTGCCTGTCCAAAAATGCATGTATGGAATGAAGTTGATTTTAAAATGAGTTGGTCCAATAGATGGAACTAATTATATTGTACTATTATTGACATTAACATGTACCCCCAAAAGCTTTGAAGAAAATAATGAAAAAGTTCTTGCTTTGGTGTTCTTTTCCATTAAGAAAATGTTGTTTTGATTTTTCTTTGGATGGTATTGCCTTTAGTTATACCTCCATAACCTTATGCTTTGTGTGAACCAAAAAAATTATAGCAGGGGTCTTTCCACCACTAGCACTAGCAACAACAAGCACAAAATCCACCTTCCATTAAGCCTTGATGGTTTATTTTGCCTTGTTATAGACTCTCATTTTTGTGCATTTGTAGGGAGGTCGGTTTATGTCCAAAAGTCTTTGATGGAATCGTGATCATTTTCAAATGATTTATTCCCTGAAATAGTATCATGGAAGGTGATAATATTGTTAACATGAAATCACAAAGCACCCCCAAATGAGCTCTAAAAATATGCTTTTCTAAGGTAGACTCATTTGGTGTGATTTGCATAACATTGGACCATCTCTCAAGTTGTGGGACTTGCAGACTTGAGATGGCCCTCCGGAGAAATCCGATTCTTCTTCCTGATCCTAATGCTAAACTACTCCTAATGTAGAAATGATGTCTAACTATACCTATCCTAACAATGCCAAGGAGATAGGGAGAGAGAAAGTGCATAAAGAGGGAAATCCTACACTAACGAGGTGATAGCACCAAGAAAAGGGGAGTGCTGGTCACAATCTCAATTTTGCTGAAGTGGAGAGAGGTGAGAAAAGGAGAGGGTGGACAAGATGCACCACAGACCAGAGATAAATTTCACACAGAAAACCACTTCAAAACCCATTAAACACAACTCCCATGACCTGCAACAAACATCAGAATATGCACAGTATACCCTGTAATGACGAGAGGCGAGGAGAGACAATAAAATAAGAAAAGGATGGACAGATGCATCATAGAACAAAATTTATTGCTCCAAAAGTTCACACAAGTACATCATTAGTGGGAAATAGGCAAGAGAATGCCATTACAGAGCTGTGAAAGGAGGTTCAGAATCCATTTTCAACCCTGGGGAAGAAAAAGAGAGAGGGGGTAGGGAAGAAGAATGAACAAAAACCCTTTACAATGAATCCTACCCCTGTATTTATAGATTCAACCTGAAAGAAGAAAGAGAGAGAGAGAAGAGGGAAAATTAAGTTAGAACTCAACCATTGTTGTTAATGCTTCTGATAAAATATACCCCAAATCCATCTTTACTGCATCGATCCTTGGTTCGGCACCTTGAAAGAAGTGGAAATGGTGGAAACAAATCGAATCGATCTGGTTGTTAAGATAGATGGATCCTACATTAAAGGCCAGAAGACATTTCCTCCATTTTTCTTCACCTAACCTCCTCAAAATTAAATTTTCAGACCTCCGTGGTGTAGGTGAGGCTGAGATCTTTCTAATGGTGTTAGATTTGCAATATTTCAATCCCTGAGTCAAAATATATGCCCCTTCGAAGTTTGTATCGGGTCCGTACAGGAGGGCGGGCTTTGGCTTGACTCAGGCTCAAACGCTGACTTTTTCCCTTGGGCGGAGTTGCAGCCCATTTTGTAACTTTTACCCCTTTTGGAATAACAAGGGAAAAAACCAACTTTCCCCCCAATGACCCGCTTTGACCTGGGACACATGGAGATGTGGGGCTTGTTTGAGCCTTCCTTTATGGATTCATCTTTGGAGAAGCGTCGCTAGGACATATGGCTCTCTCTGACACTGCTCCTTCATTTTGAGCCCACCTATACCCTATTTGTCATCCTGGAATGTGATCTCATGGGTTTGAGTTGTTTCCTTCATAATTTCCTTATGTGTATGAGTTGTCTTGACCAAATTTTTACTAGGGGAATTTGGGATAACAATTTGGCGACTCACGGGGACATCTGACTTGCTAGATGAAGAAACTAGTGGCCTTGAAGCATCCATTGGGAATGGAGTCAAGAATGATGGCCTAACACTAATCCTTCTTATAAAATGGACTCCCTGACTCTCTGCACTTTGACTCTTCCTGACTCTAAATCCGCCCGCGCGTCAAGCACTCTCAATTTTCATAAGAAAATCTTAAAATGGAGTTTTTGAGAGTAGAAAATTGTATTGACCCGAGATTTCACCTGTCCCTGAAATGGACTATTTTGAAACAACTTTAGTTGCTCTTCATTTTTTTCCTTTTTGGAATTTACAATCTGCATACAGTAACTATGGATCTTTCTATCATAAATAGTGAAGAGCATGGCCTTTTTCACCTCTAGAGCAATGCGAAAAACTTATATACAAAGACCAAATCATGCATGCCTCAAATGAGACATGCAGAGTGTGCATAAACACTTCTTCTGCTAGAAACAAAGTCTACTCCTACTCCTACACTAACCAGAGAGAAAGAATGCTAAACAAATCCTGCTACAGGAAGGGAGAAGTAGCATCCCTTTCTCAAGAGGGTTAGCCATGCAAATGATTTGACACTAAATATACCTGCCTATATGAGTGAAAAATAACAATAAGCCAGTCCTCCACCCAAATCATTAAGGTATCATCATTAATGGAAAATACCTCCTCAAGCTGACTTGCATCAGACTTCTGGAGGTGTTGATGATTACCCTTGGTACTTTGATTCTCATCCTCATGCCCTGGAGTAGGAATGACTCAGTTTTGGCTTCTCCCTTGGATCTAATGAAGCCAAGTATCTGATTAGGCATGGTCTGATCCTTTGGATGTGCCCATTTCTCTAAAATTCAACTCCAAAAATGGAGTCTTCTTGTGGACCTTCTTGGGTGGATGGTGTGAGAGAGATGATGACATCCTCATGCTTTTTCTCTTCCTCCTTTGAAGAACATGGAAGATTAATATCTTCCAACCTTGGTTCCAGAGGGCCATTATGGAGTACTGAGCTTTTGCACTTGAATATTCTCCTTCATGGCAAAGTAGAATCATGTGCATGGAAGATGGATGGAGGAAAAATGATGTGATATCCATGGGTTCCCCTCCATCAATGAAATCCTCCAAGTCGATAGGTAATCGACCTCCTTGTTGTCCTGTTGCATGTACTCTACCTCCTCCATGGTGCCTTCTTGATCTATAACTTTATCACCATGGCTCCCTTAACTCTCAAACATGAAGTTTGAAAGATCAAACTCTTCTTCAACATCATATCTTGAAGGGGATGAAGTGGGAGGAAGAACTCGAAGGTTCCCCAGCCTCGCTCCCACGCTTAGAGCCTCTGAAACCGTATGGTCCTCCTTCACAACTAGAATGTAATCCTCTTCTTTTGGATTAGGAGTAGCTCCTTCCTCCCCTGCTTGTGTTATAGCTGGATCTTCCACCACTTGTGGCTTGACCTCAGTCTCCTCCATAGGCTTAACCAACAAGGGAACCTTTGAAAACTCAAATTTAGTAGCCCAACTCTTCATATTTTCTATCATTTCTTCTCTATTGGGTTCCTCTGTTTGATGTTCTCCTTGGCTGGTTTTTGGAGTCTCTTCCCAACATGGACTTGGGAAGGCAAGAGGAGTGGTGGGTGGGGTCTCCACTAGTTGTTTCCTTGTTTGTGGTGGAGGGGAAGGCATTTCTTTTGGCTCTTGTAGAGGGGAATTGGGTTTGGAAGGGAAAAGGGTAGAGAAACTGAGGTGGGATGGAAGACTAGGGGATGGAGAAATGAAATTAACACTTGGGGCAGCAAGTGAGGGGCTTGACTCTTACCTTTGTCAAAATGATAAAGATTGAGGGAGAGAAAATGAAAGGCAGGAGTTGGTGATTGACTTACCCATTGACAAGGTTGTCCCGCACTTTGCTCATAAGCCCCAATGTCCTCAATCCACTGTGCAAGTTGGGGCAGCATTCCAATCATGAAGTCCAACTTCTCCTGAGGGCTATAGTGTCTTGGAAAAGGGCCTTCCCATGGACAAGGTGCCCTGTAACCAATTTGAAAGCCATCATTTGAGTTGTTTCCCTAAATTGAACCATGTCAGCCTCCATTTTTTAATCTTCTCTAGTAGACCAAGCATCCTCTACATAACTATCACCATCATATGCATCCCCTTGTCCTTGATAAGCTTCATAGTCAAACTAGTTTTGACACTGCTCATATGGGTAAGCATAATGGTCCTGGATCTGATTATAATGTTGATCTGGAGGAGTTGGGAAATACATTGGAGGTGGACTGTATTGTTGTAAGTGTGAGTTCCATGAAGGGAATGAAGTCATAATTGTACAACCTCATGGAATGGGAGAAAATGGAAGAGATGGAAGAGGAAAATAGATGAAAATGAGTGGAAATGGATGGAAAAGGTCTGTAACTCAGAGAATGGGTTTTTGACCAGATGGAGTTGCCAGATGTGCTTGAAAGTGCCTCCAAAGGCTGAAATCTTCACCAAGAGCACATCAAACTTGATGAAGTAAAGTGGTAAGGTGCTTCAGACCTATCCCACTGGGCATGCCAAAATTGTTAACGTGAAATCATAGCACCCCCAAATGAGCTCTAAAAATCTACTTTTCTAAGGCAGACTCATTTGGTGTGATTTGCATAACATTGGACCATCTCTCAAGTTGTGGGACTTGTGGACTTGAGATGGCCCTCTAGAAAATCTAAATTCTTCTTCCTGATCCTAATGCTAAACTACTCCTAATGCAGAAATGATGTCTAACTATACCTATCCTAACAATGCTAAGGAGACAGGAGAGAGAAAGTGCATAAAGAGGGAAATCCTACACTAACGAGGTGATAGCACCAAGAAAAGGGGAGTGCTGGTCACAATCTCAGCTACCTGAAGTGGAGAGAGGTGAGTAGAGGAGAGGGTGGACAAGATGCACCACAAACCAGAGATAAATTTCACACAAAACACCACTTCAAAACCCATTAAACATAGCTCTCATGACCTACAACAAACATCAGAATATGCACAATATACCCTGCAATGACGAGAGGCGAGGAGAGACAATAAAATAAGTAAAGGATGGACAGATGCATCATAGAACAAAATTTATTACTCCAAAAGTTCACACAGTACATCATTAGTGGGCAAGAGGCAAGATAATTCCATTACAGAGCCATGAAAGGAGGTTCAAACTCCATTTTTGACCCTAGGGAAGAAAAGAGAGGGGGCAGGGAAGAAGAATGAACAACAACCCTTTATAATGAATCCTGCCCCTGTATTTATAGATTCAACCTGAAAGAAGAAAGAGAGAGAGAAGTGGGAAAAGTAGGTCAGAACTCAACCACTGCTGTTAATGCTTCTGATAAAATCTTCCCCCAAATCCGTCTTTACTGCATCGATCCTTGGTTCAGTGCCTTGAAAGAAGTGGAAACGGTGGAAACAGATTGAATCGATCTGGTTGTTGAGACAGATGGATCCTGCATTGAAGGCCAGAAGACATTTCCTCCATTTTTCTTCACCTAACCTCCTCAAAATTAAAGTTTTAGACCTCCGTGGCGTAGGTGAGGCTGAGATCTTTCCAATGGTGTCAAATTTGCAATATTTTGAGCCCTGAGTCGAAAGATATGCCCCTTTGAAGTTTTGTATCGGGTCCGTACAGGAGGGCAGGCTTTGGCTTGACTCGGGCTCAAACACTGACTTTTTCCCTTGGGTAGAGTTACGGCTCATTTTACAACTTTTACCCCTTTTGGAATAACAAGGGGCAAAAACTAACTTTCCCCCGGCATCCCACTTTGACTTGGGACACGTGGAGATGCGGGGCTTGTTTGAGCCTCCCTTTATGGATTCATCTTTGGAGAAGTGCCGCTAGGACACATGGCTCTCTCTACAACATTGCTCCTTCATTTTCAAGCCCACCTGTAACCTGTTTGTCATCCTGGAATGTGAGCTCATGGGTCTGAGTCATTTCCTTCATAATTTCCTTATGTGTAGGAGTTGTCTTGACCAAATTTTCTCAGGGGAATTTGGGATAACAAATACCTCATAAGCCAGTTGCAGGACCTCAAACAAATCCATGAGATGTTTTTGATGGCCTCACCAATGTTCCTGTTGATAAGCATAGGCCTTTTCACAATGCACAAGCCTTGTAGAGGAGGAAACATACTTTCAAAATTCTTATCTCATTCCAAAACTAAGTTGTACGTAGGCCATTAAGGGACCAAAATTACCCCTATCTAAGGGGGAAAACCTTGAGCCATTGATTTTGTTGTCCATATTCTCAATGACCTCAAAGACTTCGACGAGTATCCTTCACCAACACCTACAAATCAAAATATAGATCATGTTTGAGTCTCTCATGTATTTACCTTACTCATCATTCCCTCCAACTCTTCCTCGTCATCTAGCTTACCTTCTTCTTTAAGAGATTAAAAAACAAAAACACAGTCGACGTTGTCCTTGAACCCCTTGAGTTAGTGTTCCTATGCAATGAGATCTCCAAATTCAACTACTCCCCCATCTCACTAGCTAACATTCCCACTACAAATCATAACCAAGAACTTGACCATAGGAAAGTAGGAGACTAAACCGCCATATTTTGATTCAATACTTGCTTCTCACTTCAGATTGAATAGTTGTTGTTCCCTCCTTTTCAAAATACTACTCCATTGTGCTTCCTTCTATATATTCACTCAATTAGACTACATGGTGTATTTCCATCTCTCACTTCGCTTTCATATCCTCCTCTCGCACATTACACATTTGATTCTTTTCGACTATCCACGTTTACATTCCACCCATTTGGTGTGATTGCTAGTTTATTTTATTTTTATCCGATATTACATATACATTACATGTCTTCCAACATTGTAGATGCAAAGGTTGTACCAAACCCATGAATTTCACCGATCGCATGTTATTTTTAATGTGATTAAAGTAGATATGAATCATGTTTAGTGGATGATGAAACAATTATAATGTGAACGAACAAATCGACACTAACAAGTTGGAAATTCAATTTTGCAAACATTGACATAGAAATCATAAAGGTTTTGTGATGTGACGTTCGTTCATGGTAGAATTATCTAATGTCTCTCTTTACATCACCATTTACAAGAGCATGTCAACTTTATTGGAAGGCGTATGGAATAAAGGAAACATCTCCATATTTATGGGTACATAATTAATATGTCCAAGATATTTTTGAATCATTTTTTAAAAATGAATTTTATGAAAACTATGTTTTAAAAAGAGTTTATTCTTTAAGTTATAAGACAAAAAATTAACTCCCATCAATTAACTTGTAAATATAATTTCACACGATTATAATATATTAATCAATCGAAACATAAGATAACAAATTCACTCACATCAATTAACTTGTAAATGTAAGCTCACATGATTATGATATATTAATTGGTTAGGAATGCTATAGAGAAGGAGGGTTTGAGTATCGGAAAGTCACTAGTATGGTTGGATTTGGAGTAGTTCCGAGTAGGGTGGATCCTCATGCGATTGTGTAGAATATAAGTTTAGCTCTTTCAAAATGTGACTATGAAGGCACACTCTCCATTTCTACATTTGGAAACACCCGCTCTTTATCACCAAATATTTTAATTTTATACACTATAAAATATGAAATATTCATTTTTAACTTTTTACATGGTAGCACAAATGTGATGCAAAGGTGACACAAATATTTGCATCACTTTTGTGCCAATTCACTAAAACCATTTTTTTTAAATGACATGATTTTGACATAAATTGTAATGTTGTTTGCACTTTATATAGTGTTCCACTAAAGGCCTACATGACCTTATAACTTGTTCAAGCACTTTCATCCTTCTTGCATAATTGATATCATCAAACTAAAAACAATCTTGTATCAAATTATGAGTCAACCTATCAATTCTTTGAGGTTTACGAGTTCTAGAAAAGATAGAAATCTCCATTTTGGTTCATCTTCCAAGTTCTTGAGATAACTCAATTGAGCTTATCTTCCATCACCTAATTGATGTTCATTTTTATGTCAAAGGCGTATCTTTGTCGGAATGTATATGGGGCGAGGCTTGTAAAAATTGACGAATTTCAGGAAATTGACAAAGTAGAGTTTGTTGGCGTACATGCATTGAAAATATAAGGGTGGACACTAGTTTGCATAGGACCCTTCGTGCCACATTCATTGTCTAATACAACCATGACATCGGAGAAGGCCATGTGAATCTGGAGAAGGTTGTTAATCTTGGAATTGTCTACGATGTGGGAGAGGATGAGTATGTCAACTTCCTATGCATGTTTAATTACAACACCCAACAAATTCAAATAATTACTGGAGCACCTATTTCATGCCCCACTGACTTATAGAGTGGTGGAAATGCATTGAACTATACCTCATTCATTTCCATTTTCTTAAATGATTCCCACTCCCACATTGATGTAATTTCCACCTACCGCTCCGATGACGACAACGATGACAAGATCACTTGACTATCACTTAATGCCTCCACTTCAGCGAAACGATGATTGTGCTTCTTGCTTGATGAAACTACTGTTATTTGTATTGTCGATGGTCATGGAAGGGATTTGGTAACAAGGAGATGAATCTGATGACAAGAAAGTGAAGACACATACACTTGGAATAAATGAGAGGATCATAACTCTCCAATGGTGAGTTCAAGGTGCCAAAGATTGTCACTTTTTTCATTGTACCATGTCTCTTATATCTCCACACTATGCATGAAAGAAGCATCCTAATAAGTGTTAGGTTGCTCTGCAAAAACTACTTCCATTTAATTTTGTTTGTATGTGATGAGCTCCAACAACTTCTCATGTGCCTCTACGTCATTCCTCCTCTACACGGGACTCATTTTTCTATACAAATTTTGACTATTGCAGAGTCTTATTCCTTTGAAAACAGTTTGGATTGCCTTATGTATTCACATTATAATGTCATTTTGGGTGTTTATTTGACTACGCGTTTGTTATTCGTGTTGCTTGTTTGTCATGGAATGCATGTGCATCGTGGCACAAGTAGAAAAACTCAATTTATCATGGTGACACAACGCTTGTGAGTAGTAGCCGTTTGAATAAAATAATTTATTGAACCTTATAAAGTGGTGCTTAACACAATTTATAATCATTTAATTTAGTTTATAAAATAAAAAATAACAATGCTTTAACGACATATAAAATCTATTGCTCATATGACTAGCCATGGAGTGGCTCGGTTATCAATGATTGTTCTTGTATCAACTATTTCTGCAATTAGTTGAGCTCATAATTAAAAAAGGGGGTTACAAAGTGTTACAAGAAGCAAGTATAGTTAATCCGTTTATATTAAAATGTGTCACCCGCCTCATCGTTTCTATCTTGTTACTGGTATTTTATCATGTGTGGAATTTGAGTTGATAGGATGCATTTTTCACAAAAATTAGGGGGTCGATCGAGCAAGCCCATTGACCACATAATTTCTTGACACCTTTCTGAAATAGGTCAATAACAAAAAGCACATTTTATGTCGTTATAATATCAAAATACCCTTCCGTACTATGTGATCCTTTCTCTAACATTTTGCACTTTGTACATTTTTGTTGCCAACTAATATTGCTGATCGTATTTAATGGAGACCCAATCTAAATGACGCCACATATTACTAAGTCCATTAAAAGAGGGCATACTTGATATTATTAATATATATTATGAACATGATATAGGGAATATGTTGTTGGGAGTTTTGTTCTACAACTACTCCCAAACATAGGAAAATACATATGCAAAGTGGATATTTTATGTGTGAAGTTCCCCGATTGAGCCACCTAAATTGCTAACTACATGGGCCCCTTGCTCTGCTTATCTCTCTTATCCATAAGATGTTATCACTTGTGAGTTTTTGAATAAATTGGCTAGACATCTTAAAAGCTTAGAGATCCTGAGTGTTGGGCATTATTGTAGCACAACAACAACCATGTGCAAGCTATCCAATCCTCCTTGTGTGTAATTCATAACAAGCTCTATTGGTGGCCTCCACAACATGTTGGGAAAGAGAGCATGATGTCCTTCCAAGTCAATCACCAGTATATTCTCATCTGAAAATTCACCACACTCTTCAAAGTGTATGATAAAAAAGGAGGAATTTTGTCAGCTCCTTTTCCACCAAAGATTTCACACCCATAAACTCCTCGATATCCTGCCCAACTAAGAAAAGGATATCAATAAATATGGAATTATTAAATATGTTTAAAGATGAAACTTTATAATTGCCACACTCTGCATGAAGATGGAATAGACAAGGGAAACAATTGATGCCACATGCCACCACAGATACGTGGAGTATATCTAAATGCACCTTTATTTCTAAGCTTTTTATTTAGTATACGAATGGTGTATAGATGATGTCAATGTGTCGAAGGTTTTCTTAGATTTCACACGTGGAACCTAATGGATTTTTGTTTTTTTCTCTTTTCCATGCAAATTGTGGGCTTATGAATAATGCAAGAAAGATTGAGACGATGAAGTGGAGCATATATAACAAATACTATTTTTGTGGGACAATTTAAGTTGTTCTCTTTGTTTCACTTGTCTTCTTGCTAACATCAAAGATTGAAATTTTATTGAGTTTGACTTCATATTTCCACTTTGATATGTATTAAATTTACGTTTTGTTTAGGATCAATAGGATTCGGTCTTCGTAATGATGGTCCTTAGAGCTTGGCATCAAATTGCATCGAGGACCCATATTCAATATTGTGATTCATACTTTCTTGCATATGGTATCTCCTCCCACCACTGACAAGATCACCCAAGTTTGCATCTTCCCTCAATTCGTCCAACATTTCACTTTACATGCAATCGTTAAACATTACATTGGTTGACTCTCCAAACAACTAGATGATGTAGATTGCACGTATCCTCATGCATCGACATACGGGCTGGAAGCTTTTCCAATTGTCCTCAACTTACATCCATGCATTCAACAGATTCCATGTTTACAGATTCATTGGCTCATCACTAGATTATAATCCTTATGTCGACCAACCAAATTATAATCTTGTAATTGATCAATCAAATTATGATCTTTAAACTAAAATGTTCCCTTTTATGACCTTGTATGTGTTCTAGGATTGAAACACGATCGAGATGTGCAAACAAAAATGATTTTCCTCTCATGCCAATTCTTTAAAAATTGATTATGCTATTAGGAAATTCCAAATATGATTCTTCGTAACTTTTCTTGACATGAATCAGGAAAATGAGAGGACAAGGTTTTGTGTTAGTGATCATTGTCAGAAATTTTCATCAACACTACTGATGATGGGAAACCCTAATTGCTACCTTATTCACTTCATAGAAACTCTTTTCGTAATTATGCATGTAATCAATGAAATAACAAACAATAAATGTAGAGGTTTAGTGTGAAACATATGTACGTTTTGACATTCAAACATGTGCAAGTTTCCCTTCAAACTATTCATCAACCATACCTTACTTTCATATATATCTCTAAAGTATGTCTCCTCGACGACTACCTCTTAACACCCCCTTTCTGCTTCACATGATTGACACAAATGGCATGCACTACATACATTCCTTGTTGTAAGAAAGGGGATTTTTGCATAGGTCATAGGTCCCCCAGCTTGTTTCCACACCAATACACTTCTCCTTTTCCAATCTCCTTCTTCATACCCCCTCTTCCTCCTCTAATGCTCATCTCCCTTAATTTTAACTTCTTCAACGCATCCCCTTTGCATTTCCATCACACATTTCACCTATGATAGCTAGTCTTACTCCATTTCTTTCTTTGTTCTTGGTTGTCCTTCATCATCATTCACAACATCTCTTGGTGCAAAACCACTTTTTGGTCTTCTTCAATAGCACCCAATTTAGCTTTGTATAACTCTCAACGAGACTTCAACCGCATCAATTCTCGTTTCGCATTGGCTACTCCTACTCTACCCCTTTAACCCACTCTTACATGAGACATAGCAACATTTTTATTTTGATAGATATTTTTCCCTTGAAACAAGTGAAGGAGGGTGTTGTAGGAACATTCAACCCCCTTAAATATCACGTAAATTCCATCACCACTTCCCCACCCCTAAATCATTGCTCACAACTTACAAAATTTTCAATTCATCTTTAGAATGGCCTTATTGAATTTGAAAACCGATTCCTCCAATTTCACTCCTTGCACTCTCCTTAATATTTTTAATTTTCCACTTATTTGCATAGATGAATATGTTGTATAACCTTGAACACTACATATTTTTTGATATATTAGTGATATGGATTATATCTAATTATGCTTTGATGGCATTACAATGGCTTAAAACAATGGATTGTATTTTTAATAATCATGAAAATATTAAAGTGTAGTTGCAACATGGATTTAAATTTGTAGTGTCATAAACATAGACAACATATTCGGTGGTGGAATAGGATCCTAGGCACACTCAATACTAACAATTCAACATCCTTATCTCTGTCATTAAGTTATCATCCGAAAACAAACCTTATTTCCTAGAGAAAAACGAAATCTATCTCCACTCAAATGGTTTGCACCTATAGTAGGATGTAGTCATTTTTACAACCACCAAAGAACAAGGAAATCCCATGTGTGTAGGCCCTATCATGTGGGCTGATGAGGCCAATATATGTCTAATTAATGTATAATATATGATCTCATCATACTCTCCTTTTGATTAAGTTTGATTGCATTGTGTGACTTTTAGTTGATCTGATATGAGTTAGGATGTAATTGTCTGTCTTTTGATTGATTGTGATCCTAATGTTAAAAAATCTGAAATTCCTAACATAGTATGTGTTTAAATTTAGTTTTGTAATAAAGTAGGTCTAATTAGTTGAGGAAATGAAGCAGGTGGCATTCAGTATGTTTTTGATAGTGTTTGATCCTACATAGCTTAGTTTCGGAACTTCCAAGCTAGTTTGAACTCCATCACATAGTCATCATTTAGTTCTGGAACTTTCGGACTTAGTTCTAGAACTCCAGAATTTAGTTCTAGAATTTTTGGACTTAGTTCCGGAACTCTTGGTGATAGCTCGGAACTCTCACAAGTTTTGGTTCTTAACAATTTCCTATGGTTCTAGAACTTTTCCAAAGTTAGGAACTAATGGGAGTTATCTATTTTAAACCACATCTAGAAATTTTGCATCTACAATCATGAAGGACAAGAAGATTTCTGAACGCAGATCCAAGAAGATTTATCCTACAGCTGTCTAATCAACCGCCATCGACTCAACATCTATTCTAGGCATGATTCGATTTCATCAGAATCATTGAGACAACTAGGATTGTAAAATGTATATAAATGTAGACCTGCATTAGATAGATTAAGAGAGAGATTAGAGATATAGAACAAAGAAGAGAAATAGACTAAGTATCCCGATCCAAGTACATTTTGTGATACTGAATGTTTTTATCAATAAAATAGCCATTCTGATTTGAGAGAATTCTAAGTTGTTAAAATCCTGATTCAAGGAGGAGCAAGGGCCCACTCCCCCAAGGACCAAGATATTAATTTATTTGGTATTTATATTTCTTGAGTAAAGTAGCTTAGATCATTAATTGTGTATCTCTTTAGTTCTTTCAGTTAATTCTATTGCATACTTGTGCCTGCGGTGTTTAGATAAATCTTTATATTTCTTGCAATTTTTTTCAAGTATTTTAATCGAGTGTTTACTTTCAAAAGCAAGTGTATTTATTTTCCAATAGCAATTGTGTTTCCTTTTTGCATGGTGTGTTCCTTCTTTGCAAGCTTTCAGTGTGTTTTATTTTCAGCAAGTTTTCATAGTTTGATTTGAATAAGGTTTTACCAAGAAGTCCTTAAGACATTAAAGAGATCCCCCAGAAAATATAAAAATAATTTGATCAACTACTAGATCGTTAAAGTACTCTTGTTGCATATAGCTTTGGACACACCCCTGGTTTAATATGACATCAGCTAGAAGTTGATTAAATAAAGGGAATAAT
The DNA here is from genome assembly GCA_018340775.1 of Taxus wallichiana var. yunnanensis. NCBI lineage: Eukaryota > Viridiplantae > Streptophyta > Pinopsida > Cupressales > Taxaceae > Taxus > Taxus wallichiana. Next base: position 596,107,439 of record CM031234.1, on the reverse strand, counting down.
GACACCCATCATTTTGGTGCCATTTTCTTGGGAACACCGGTTGGAGTTTTATAATTAAGTGTTAGCAAGAGCAACAAAACATACATCTAGTAGTTGAAGAATCTTCCCAACTATATCACAAAATGTATGAGTAGACCAAGAGACTCATAGGGTAGATTCCTTCCAAAAAAAATCTTCACAAGAATTTGTAACATCTTCTAGTCAAAATAAGGAAATTGATCAAGAATTGGAGGCACCACCATCCCCTGTCAGACAAGAAACAAAATTGCCATTTTTAGAATTCTTAGATCAGTCACCTGAAGGGAGTGGAACTTGTAGGAAAAGGCTTATTACCCAAGATCCATTGAGGGTAAGTTTTGATTCTCAATTGAGTATTCAACCTCCTACTCTTGATTTTTCACCTTCTCCAAAGCATACAACTTACCACATTGATTGGGAGGAAACTTCAGAAAATATTTTGAAATGGCATGAGAAGCCGAGGAGTACCCGATAGGACCTTTACCTATCAATCAATTGGGAGATGATGACACATCAATGAAAAATATCTCACTGCACATTTACCCACTTTCAAAGGGATGTCATCTGAAGATCCTGACCAATTTCTGTTTGAATTCAAGGTGCTATGTAGAACCTATGGTTATAAAATAGATAATAAAAAACTCAAGCTGTTTCCATCCACCTTGAAGGATGCAGCAATGAGGTGGTTCATGGGATTAACATCCAACTCTATTAGCACTTGGGCACAAATGGAGACTGCCTTCCTAGATAAATACCAGGATTATTGCAGAGGGGATAAATAGGAAGGAAGAATTCTTCAAAATCAAGCAGGAAGAGGATGAAAACATAGAAGACTATTTAGACAGATTCCTCTTTGTTAGCAAAATATGTGGATTTGTGCTTACAGAGGAATTAAGTAAAACCATTTTTCTCAAAGGTTTGGATGACGAATCTAGAGAATCCCTTAACTTAATATGAGGGGGAGATATTGATCAGATAAGAATGAATGAAATTAAAGAGATTTTTAGAAGCTATTCCAGAACAAGAGGTGGACCTAGAAAAGGAAAATCAGTAAAAATTCTAAATCCAGATATGAAAAACTAATGGATGAGTTGGCAAACTTTAAAACAGAAATTTTAGTGTAATTAACCTCTACTATGGATGGATTACAAGCTAAATCAAATTCCAAAACTAAACCATTGGCTATGTATTGTCCTAGATGTAGGAAGAAACATGCATTAAGAGATTGTCCTTTGGATAAAACAGAAATGTGTCTTATCTGTGAATCTAAAGAACATGATACTGATGTTTGTTCTTTGCTTCTTGTCATTAAAAATCAGCTTAAACAAACCAGTGCCACATCTACAACTGAAGAATTGAATTTTGTTCAGAGACAACCTAACCAAGGGTAGTTTGTGCCAAGATCAGCTCCTAATCCATGGACAATGCCATGGGCTGCTTAGGCAGTACCACAAAATTGGGGACAACCACCTTGGGTACCTCAACCAACTTGGAACCCTCAAGATTGGTCAAATCAAGCCTGGTATGCTCAGGGACATCAACAACCATGGGTTGGTCAAGGAAATCCTTATGCTTGGTCACAACCTAGATGGAATCCTAATTATTCTCAAGGAAGAACATATCTAAATCAGAATCAACAGGCCATCATGGGATCCCTTGCAAAATTCACAAACTGAGAATGTTGTCCAAACACAAATGCCAACACAACCAGTAGCAAACCCCATAAACAAACAAATAACTCCTATTTATGGAACAGAACCTGAAAAATCAGTTGATTTACATGTTATGGATTGTAAGGATATTCAAACTAGATCTGGGAAAATCATTAACAGTCCACCCCTTATAATCACTGAAATGACAGAAGAAAATGAGAACCCTAGTATTGTTGTTCCAAAAGAGGATATAGAAAGAAAAGAAAAGGAGCCAGATAGCAACACTACTGAGACTCCATTTCTTGAGAGATTCAAAGAAGATATAGAAATCAAGGAGTCTAAATTAGTTCAGGAATTAAGGAAACTGAATATTGAAATACCATTATTACAAGTAATTAAAGATATTCCAGAATTGAACAAATTGATCAAAATATTATGCATGAAAAATCATGGAAGAAAGAGACAGTATCCCAAGACTATCAAAGTAGATGGGAAACTTGTTGATTTATTAGCAAGAAAACTATTACTTCCCAAATACGGAGATCCTAGAAGTCCTGTTATTTCTGTCTCTTTAAGAAATAAGGATGTACATAATGTTTTGATAGATTTGGGAGTTGTTATCAATGTAATGACAGTGGATACTCTGAAAACATTACCATTAATAGGTATACAACCTACTAATACCATATTGCAGATGGCATATCAGTCTGTAGCAAAACTAGAAGGAATTATTGAAGACGTGGCGGTGATGGTAGAGTCATGGGAATATCCAGTTGACTTTCTTATATTACAGCCAAAAGGTAAAACATTGGGTTATCCCATTATTTTGGGCAGACCATGGTTAGCTACAGTTGTTGCTTTGATAGATTACAGGTCAGGTGATATGACAATCTTGAATGGTAAGAACTCTAAAAAAATTTCCTTATATCCTACTGCACAACCTTTTATTGATAGTCATGAACAATTGTGGGTTGATTCTCCTGAAACTAATAAGAAAAATTTGTCTTCTTTGGCTATGATCACATTACAAGATCATGTAAGAGAAGTAGAAGAGATGATTAATCCACCATTGGATGAGAACCTGCTATCTACGGTGTAATCAGAAATAGTTAGGAACACCGTGAACTTAGTTCCGAACCCATGAAATTAGTTTTGGAACCTGTGAAATTAGTTCCAAAACCCGTGAACTTAGTTCCGGAACATACGGCTATAGTTCGGAACCACTACAGTTAGTTCCGGAACCATGACAACAATAGTTCTCTTTGATTGAAAATGATTTCACTCTGGAGGAATGAGATTTCTCGTGGGGAGAGGATGAATCGGTAGCTTCAGTTTCAAGTACATCATGAAGTGGTGAAGAATTTTGGGAAAGTAGCAGTGATGAGGAATTTGGCTTACAAAGAGATAAGTATCATAATTCTCATTACTGTCATTTTTTCAGTATTCTTTCTCAAGAAACTTTTGGAGATGTTACTACATACCACATGTTGTTACCACATGTATGTCCATTAAATACTTTAATGAAACCCTTTCCACAAATCAATTCATCACATATCGGAACCAAGCATGTTGAAATTCAACCAGGAAAAACTTTAAACATCAATAGTTGGTTGAAAGAGGATGAAGAAGCTAAATTGTTTGATGTTCTAAAAAATCATACTAAAGATTTTTCTTGGGATTACAAAGATATGAAGGGGATTCATCCAAGTATCTGCACTCATCACATCTATACTGAAAACACTAAACTAGTTAGGCAGCCTCAAAGAAGGATTAACCTAGCTTTAAGGGATATAGTCAAACAAGAAATTGAAAAACTATTACAAGTAGGTTTCATCTACCCTATCTCATATAGTCAGTGGGTATCTCCTCTTGTAATTTTCCCAAAAAGAATGGAAAATAGAGAATATGTGTTGATTATATAGGGAACTAAACAAAGCCCTGATGAGAGATTATTTTCCCTTACCATTCATAGATCAAGTCCTAGATAACCTTTCAGGTAAACAGTACTTTTCTTTCTTAGATGGCTTTAGTGGGTATAATCATATCAAAGTTGCTTTTGAGGATCAAGACAAAACTACATTTACATGTCCATGGGGAACCTTTGCCTATAGAGTGTTACCATTTGGTTTATGCAATGCTCCTACAACTTTCCAAAGAGTTGTACTTGCAATCTTTGTTGATCTAACAAATGATTGTGTTGAATATATATGGATGACTTCTTTGTACATGGAGATACATTTGAAGATGCTTTGAGAAATCTGGATAGAGTGTTAACAAGATGTGAACAACACAACCTGTCTCTTAGTGATGAAATTTTTTTGATGATGGTAGATGAGGGAATTGTATTAGGACACCATATTTCACAAAAAGGAATTCAAGTGGATTAAAACAAAATTAGGATCATTTCAGATTTATCTATCCTCGAGATTCCCATAGATATCAAATCATTTCTAGGACATGTTGGGTACTATAGACACTTTATAAAATATTTTAGTAAAATAGTTGCCCCCATGTTTAATTTGCTAACCAAGGATTTGTGAATTTCTTTGGGATGAAAAATGCCAGCATACTTTTGAAGAAATTAAAAACAAATTAATCAGTGCCCCAATATTAAGAGGTCCTATTTGGGAAAAGCCATTTCATATCCAAACAAATGCCTCAAATTATTCCATTGGTGCATTATTGGGATAAAAAAATGAAGAAGGAAAGATGTATGCCATTTACTATCTTAGTAAGAATCTTACTCCCACTAAAAGGAATTACACCACCACTGAAAAGGAATTTCTTGCTGTAATTTATGCAATCAATAAATTCATACATTATATTATAGGGTACAAGATATTTGTACACAGATCATTCAGCAATTAAGTATTTAATGAACAAACCAAGTGGTTGGAGGAAGAGTCATTAGATGGTTATTACTTTTGCAATAATTTGATATTACCATTGTGGACAATCTAGGTAAATCTAATGTGGTAGCTGATTTTCTATCAAGACTAACCACCACAGGGGAACAAGATCTAGTCAAGGATAAATTTCCAGATGAACAACTATTTGTAATCTTAGCAAGTACACCATGGTTTGTTGATATGGAAAATTATCTTGCAACAAGGAAGTTCCCTCCTTTCACTAAGAAACAAATAAAGAAGTTAATTAAAACCAATGCACAATTCAAATGGTTAAATGGAATTCTATTTAAGTGTGGCCCTAATTTTGTCTTTATGCAGGTGTGTAAGAGAGGATGAAATCTTTGACATCCTCAGAGCATGTCATGATGAACCAAGTGGAGGACACTATTCAGTAAAAAGAACAACTCATAAGATACTTGCATTGGTTATTATTGGCCATCTTTGTACAAGGATGTGAAAAGATATATCAAGAGGTGTGATCCTTGTCAAAGGATGGGACAACCAACTTTCACCAATGAAATGCCTCTTCAGCCTCAAGTTGTGGTTGAACCATTTGAGAGATGGGGATTGGATTTTGTTGGTCCCTTTAATCCTCCTTCATAAGGGAAGGAATATATTCTTGTATGTACTGACTATGTGACAAAATGGGTAGAAGTGCAGGCATTGACAAATGCCACTGAGGAAGCGATTTTGATTTCCTTTGGAACAAAATTATGATCAAGTTTGGAGCACCAAGGAGCATAGTTTCAGATCAGGGACCACAATTCATGTCTAATATGATCCAAGCTTTCACAAGGTATTATCAAATCAATCATAGGAAGTCATCTCCTTACCATCCACAGTCAAATGGACAAGCTGAAGTAACAAACAGAGAATTGGAGAACATCCTTACCAAAATGGTTGAAGCTGGGAGAAAAGATTGGGTAAAGAGACTACCTGAAGCTATCTAGGCGTATAATACAACTTGGAAAACTACAACAAGGTTTTCACCATATGAATTAGTCTATGGGAAAAATACCTTGTTGCCTATAGAATTTGAACTTCAGACATTGAGGACAGCAGTGAAGGTGGGAATTGAATTAAATATAGCTCAAAAAGAAATAATCCTTCAACTCAATGAGTTGGATGAATTAAGGATGGAAGCACTTCAGCAGATAGAGATGATTCAAGAGCAAAGGAAGCAATGGCATGACATACATATCAAGAAAAGACAATTCAAAGTAGGAGACTGGGCATTACTATTTGACTCTAAGTACCAACAATTCAAGGGAAAATTGAGAACCAGATGGTTGGGACCTTATCAGATTGATCATATTTTTGACAATGGTTCTATTCAGTTACTTCCCATTGATGGTAGCAAGCAGAACACTCTTGGTCAATGGACATAGGCTGAAACTCTATAGGAAGCCTCCCACTAAGAATGAATTTTTGAGGAAGATTGAAGCAGACAAAGAATTTGATCATATGGAAGAACTCGGTTCTTCCAAAATGATCAAATAATCAGATGATAGATCTAGAATAAAGGGAAGAAGATGAAAACCAAGTAAATGGCGTCTTCTTCCCCAAAAAATAAATAAAATAAATAAAAAAAAAAAAAAAATCTCTCAAGGTCAATTGAAAACCAGCAAATGGTAGTTGACCTCTTTTTGGCTAGTTCAAATAAAGGAATTCTTTTGAATTCAGTATGTCTTATCTAATCATGTTTTGTTCCACTTGTAGGAATGACAAGTCATCATAGCAAAAGGCTTACATCATCAAGGATGGTAATTATGTCTTTTAACTTATTTAGGGTTGATTAAATGTTTGCATGTGTGATGTGACTTAATTTAAAAGTAGGTATGATGAGTCATTTATTTATACATTATGATTACAAGTGTGTAATCATGATATTGATTTGGATGGAATAAGTGGCGGCATGGTTATCATTAATAATCATTATTGCAAACATCAAGTGAGATAAAGATTACAAAAGTATCTTGAGGAAGGAGCAGTGAATTGAGTTGGTATTCCGCAACAAAGAACAAAGAATTCAGATGTTCGTAGCTAAGAACTAAGGTTCCGTGACTAAACAGAGTTCCGTAGCCAAGCTGTTAGTTTCGCAGCTAAGGAGAAGGCCTATAACCAATTTGCATGAAATCAAGGAAGACAGAACTCAAGCCGATATGGGGATTAAGAAGAAATCAGAACTAGAGGATGATTCCCAGCTGCTCACAGATGAAGAAGTAGCATCCATCTTTGAGCATGCAGGATGGCTTGAATTCCTAAAGAAATTTTCAAGGCATAATGACGAATTGGTAAGAGAATTCTTCATAAATCTAGAACAATCTAGAACAAAAGTAAGAAATGTCTTTATTCCTTTCTCTGTAAATACTATAAGTAATGTGTTTAGAATACCCATTGTTCATGTCCCACAACTTGTAAAGGGGAATTTGAAAGAACTGGTAGAAGTTTTTGTGCAAGAAGAAGAAGCTGAACCCCAGTATATCTATAATACAAAGAAAATCATAAAAGGGTCAGAAGGGCAGTTTTCCCAAACCCTTTGACTAGGGTAGCATTTTGGATAGTAAAATATTTAACTTGTGATGGTCAGTTTGGGGTCTGTGGGAAAGGAGGTCTTAAAAATGCTCATATTTATGAAGTATGGAGTCACGAACCTTGAATACATAATAAACCTCCCGGGGTTTCTTTTTTATTCCATTTAGACCATGGCTCGAGAGATATTTCTGGGGTGTTGGAACAATTAGAAATCATGGTCTAATTCACTTAATATGCCAAGCACCATTTCTATTAAAAAGAATGGAGAAGAAATTTGGGACAAGTTTCTTGGCAAGTTCAAGAAAAACCCTAATATTATCAAGAAAGAAATTCCACCCCATTCTCTCCTTGACTAATCTGAAATTGATGCCCCTGTAGAAAAATGAGAGGAAATGGAAAGAGAAAACATACCAAGGAAAAGAAGGTCGGTGAGGAAGATAAAAATAGCAGAGCCTTCTATATACTGTGAAGGAAATTCCATCTTCCATAGCAGCTTCAGAAGAACCAATATCTGTCTCTGACGGTGATAGCTCACCTACACAAGAACCAGAAAGAACAGTAAGAAGAAGTTCTAGGGGGAAATTCACTACTGGGCATATTGAACTTCCCCAGATAAGAAAAATTCATAAGAGGCCAAGGGAACTCGAAGTAAGAGTGATGGAAAGGATGGAAGAGGAAGATGCTGACATTTTGGGCAGCATGGCCATGACTCCACCTGAGCCAAGTCATGTTGAAATGGACAAAGGAGAAGAGAGATTTGATGATCAAGATTTTTAGGAGTTTTTGAACCTTCAAAGAAGTGTCACATGAAGAAGAAGAGTTGGCATCTAGGATAAGAAAAGGAAAATTTCCTTTAATAGAGGAAGAATGCCAAACTCCTCAAATAATTTTAGAGGAAGAGGAAAGACAACAAGTTAAACATGCTCTGTTCTTATCCAGAGTAGAGCTTATTATAAGAGAAAAATATGAGGAATTGGACTTCCTCAAACTTAAATTGGAACAAAGGAAACGCTCATTAATGAGCTAACAACTCATCTTGCAGCCAAAATTGAAGAAGTATCAGCAACCAAGAAGTAGCTGATAGAAAAAGAGGAAGAGTTCAGACTTCTAGGAAACAGAGTGATGTGTCCACAATCTCTCCTGGCGAGTTGACCTATTTGCCCTTTGAAACAACAATGGGATGATATTTTTGAGAGAGCTTTAGAGAAGCCAAAACATCAAATGAGGAAATAAAGACCAAGATGGAGGAAGAGATGAAGGCACGAAAGGAATGGGAAGAAAAATTTTATAAGGAGGAAGGAAATAAATATAAATGTCTTGCCAAAATTCATATGGTTTGTATTATGGGTGAGAAATTGCTTGCTGAGGAGACCTTCTCCTACATATAGTGTTTTTTTGGAAGAGCAATTCATTCGTTGGCAGTTGTCAAGAATTGCATGTGGGCTTCCACATGAACTACAAGATGAATCTGAATTCATGGCAGCTTACTCTCTATCCAGTCCTGAATAGAAAAATCTCCTGTGTGAATTTTATCTTTGCAATTATATGCTACAGAAAAAACATAGGATTTATGATTAACTTATATGTAGGGGAGAGCCATCTCAATGCATTTGTCTCTCTTTTGCAAAACCAAATTGCATGGAAGGAAAGAGAATCTGAATTTTTATTGAAAGCCATCTCAACAAGCCTCTGCATGAGAGCTCATTATGGTAAACCTTCTACCTTCCTCACACATTTAGAACTCATGCCTTTGATAAGAGGTTCAAGACACATTACCCTGCTATTCTGCAAAAGAGTATTGATGCCTTCACCTCCTATGAGGAGGAAAAATTTGAAGATATTTATGAAGGATGCTCAAAAAGGTGGGAACTCCTTATTGTTGCTTTGAAAAGAAGGGAAGTAATTTCCCCTACAAATCTGATATGGAGTTTAGAGGGCCAAAGCATTATGCACAATAATTCCCCAAGTCAATGAAATTTCTGACCAAATATGGATGGGAATGCAAACGAGGCTACCTCTACTTCTCACCCCCATGTCTCCTTGGCAAAACTAGGAACCTCAGGACCCTGTTGAATTTGAAAAGTGGGAGAGGAAAATAAGAAAAGGAGCTAGGTACAGTACATCTGAGCTTAAGCATTGGAAAATTAGTATCAACCATTTGATCTGAGCAATCAAATGGAATGCAGAACATATGATCCCACTTTTGAAGAATGAGTTTGTAAAGGGAATTACAAACAAGTAAGTCTGGGGGAAATGATGAGGCCAGTATATGTCTGATTAATGTATAATATATGATCTCATCATACTCTCCTTTTGATTAAGTTTGATTGCATTGTGTGACTTTTAGTTGATTTGATATGAGTTAGGATGTAACTATTTGTCTTTTGATTGATTGTGATCCTAATGTTAAAAACTCTGAAATTCCTAACATAGTGTGTGTTTAAATTTAGTTTTGTAATAAAGCAGGTCTAATCAGTTGAGGAAATGAAGCAGGTGGCATTCAGTATGTTTTTGATAGTGTCTGATCCTACATAGCTTAGTTCTGGAACTTCCAAGCTAGTTCTGGAACTCCATCACACAATCATCATTTAGTTCCAGAACTTTTAGACTTAGCTCGAACTCTAGAATTTAGTTACGGAATTTTCAAACTTAGTTCAGGAACTCTGGTGATAGCTCGAACTCTCACAGGTTTTGGTTCTTAACAATTTCCTATGGTTCTGGAACTTTTCCAAAGTTCCAGAACCGATGGGAGTTATCTATTTTAAACCACATCCAGAAATTTTACATCTACAATCATGAAGGACAAGAATATTTCTGAACGTAGATCCAGGAAGAGTTATCCTACATTTATGCGATCAACCGCCATCGAATCGGCATCTATTCAGGCATGATTCAATTTCATCGAGAATTATTGAGACATCTAGGATTATAAAATGTATATAAATGCAGACCTGCATTAGATAGATTAAGAGAGAGATTAGAGATATAGAACAAAGAAGAGAAATAGACTAAGTATCTCAATCCAGTACGTTTTGTAATACTGAATGTTTTCATCAATAAAATAGCCATTCTAATTTGAGAGAATTCTGAGTTGTTAAAATTCGATTCAAGGAGGAGCAAGGGCCCACTCCCCCAAGGACCAGGATATTCATTTATTTGGTATTTATATTTCTTCAACAAGTAGCTTAGATCTATTAATTTTGTATTGCTTTAGTTCTTTCAGTTAAATTCTATTGCATACTTGTGCCTGCAGGTGTTTAGATAAATCTTTATATTTCTTGCAATTGTTTTCAAGCATTTTAATCTGAGTGTTTACTTTCAAAAGCAAGTGTGTTTATTTTCCAACAGCAAGTGTGTTTCCTTTTTGCACAGTGTGTTTCCTTTCAGCAAGCTTTCAGTGTGTTTTATTTTCAGAAATTTTTCATAGTTTGATTTGAATAAGGTTTTACCAAGAAGTCCTTAAGACATTAAATAAATCCCCCAGAAAATATAAAAATAGTTACAGTCAACTACTAGATCGTTAAAGTACTCTTGTTGCATATAGCTTTGGACACACCCCTAGTTTGATATGACATCAGCAAGAAGTTGATTAAATGATGGGAATAACAATACCCATCATGGGCATTGGGTGCTCACCTGAGGCATGCGTGGGTGCCGAGTCTCTCCTTTATGTGAATTTAGTGGGAAAAATCATCTATGATAGGAACTTAAAGAGAGTGAGAGGAAATGAGACATGTAATTATCGTAGAGCTCGGAAGCGATTTCTAGATCAATGCAGTCATTCTAAATAGAAAGATACTTATGCATTATAGGGTGAACCAAAACAGAAAGGAAAATGCATAAAGATTCATATTCATTCCATAAACATACATGAAACAAAACTATGAAGATATATGTATTTGTCCAGAATCATTAATGATCATATTCAAATAAGTTGGTAACCTCATTACAATCATTACAGAACATCACAGTATGGCAGACCGAAGTCATACATCATAACTGGATCTACATTCCTTAGCTCTCAAAAAGAAAATTTACAATCCCAAGCCCCTTGATGCATCCCTCTCCTATATTTTACTTACCCAACCCAATATAATCCCTCGCAACATTTATGCGAGAGGTCCACTTTATTGATCTCTCTCCTATTCTCTTCTATGGGTGCTTATATTTATAGGCCCCTTGAACTACCAACCCACCTTTCTAAGGCTTTAGATCTATCGCCAAGTGTCTAGATGTGGTCCTCCATGGGAGCATGCTCCTTCAGGCCTAAGCTCCCCACTCTTTGCCATGATGGTCTTCTAGAAGCTTCCATTGCAGTGCATATTCCTTCCTAGGCCAACCTGTCGCCAGGTTGGCACCTTCTCCACTCATCATGAGCGGTTGGGTCACGCTTTTCTCATGTCTTTCCTGATACACCAAATATGGCTAAGTCTAGAGACCTTGTTATGCCGACATGTATCACAGTCCTAAAATTCTCCTAGAACCCCGCCTTACACACCTTATCCTTGCGTGCCCACCCTCAACTTAGGCCTTGCGCGCTCATGCACCCTTTTATACTTAGTCAATATTTTAGGGGCCCAACATCACCCCACGCTTTACCTATTCTCCATCCTCAGGAACACTTCTTCAAACAAAGAATTATAGTAGACTTAACGTCTTGGAGAAAGAATAAGGGAATGAAGAATTGGGAAGAATGAAAGAATGGGGAAGTGTTGTCATTACTGCAACAAGGTAGGAAAATATCTTTGCAAGTCAGCCTCCAACTTGTTCCAGGCATCGACTTCATTTTGTGCTCTCTGACAAAGGTTTCCGACTAGGGTGCTTACCTCCTCAAAACCCAACCCATTTCCTCGAGTGTTCAATGTTTCAACCATTCCTTCCAATTCCTTACCCACATCCTCAAGCACATCCATCCTTCTTGTAATCTGTGGGTACAACTCCTTCACCGGTTTTTAATTAAACCTTGTAAGGTTTCAATAGCTTCTAACTTCTTCTTGACCTCGGCTAGGATCCTCTCCCGCTCTGCTCTATTTCCTTTGTTCTTTTCTTGGAATTCCTTAAGCTCTCCCTCGTGCGTGGTGACCGAGGAATACTCTCCACTCTATCTTTGTCTTTGCAATTGTCATATGCGGCTTCGGTTGTATGGTTATCAATTTTCACATTAGCAAGAACCTTCTTGTACTTGGCAATGATTGATACAACCTTCAATTCATCCTCTTTTTCTAGGTGTGATGTTACTTCTTCCCTGATTCTAAGGCCAGAGGTTTCCTCTCCATGGTGAGGATGTGTGTTAATTATTCAAGGCACTCAAGGGAAGATCCATACTTTTGCGCAGGTGGTGCTAGGTCCGGATGCTTCAAAGCAATGGCATCTGTGATGGATTATACCTTCTTGTATGCCTTGCACACCCTTTCTTTTTCTTACCTTAGTTCACACTTTAATTGCGAGGCTAATTAGTTCCTCCTACTTTAAGTTCTTGGTCTTCTCTTCTAGCTCCTCTTCCCTCTTTTCTAGCTCTTCCTCTAGAAATTTTACCCTGTCATTCCTTCTGAATAACATGGCTTCAGTTTAATCGAGACCTTATTCAACACGTTGCATACTTTTTCATCTCGAAAGCTGTTGAGAACTCACCAAGGGGTTGTCTCCTTTTGACTCAGAAACTTCATTATTGCCCTGGCTTACCTCAAACTCTGGCTCATCGATTTGGGAATAAATTTCCCATGAAAGAATTTTCCTCGTCTGAGGGTATGCACCTTCTTCATCAAACGACTTCATTTCCAAGAGTTGATCTGTTGGGACTATGTTTTAGAAGCGCACGCGCAAGACCTTGTTTGGATCATCAATGTATCTCATTCTTGATCTTTGGATCTCCAATTTCTTCACTCCTGTGCGTGTGCCCTTAGGAATAGTTCTTGTGCTACCATGATTTTTCCCTACACTTTCTTCCTTATCTTCATTCATCACTATTTCAGTTTTGTACAACAACTCTTGTTCGATCAAGGCTTCAATGATTTTCATTGCTTATTTTTTTTTCCGCCTCATTTCCTTCATCCTTAGTGAGGCCTAGAGTCCTCTAACTCTTCGTGCTAACCTCTTCACCTCCTCCCATGTCCTGGGCACCCTCCTCCTCCTGGCTACCCTTCCTTCGCAGAAAGTGATAGTCATTCTTCTCCTTTGCACCTTCTTCTTCCAAATTGTACTGAAAACAAGTGGTTCATGGTATCCTTCAAGTTCATCTTCTTCATCATCATCCCTCTCACCCCTGTATTTCTCCAAGCTCTCTGTGTCCTCCGAGTCAGCCTCCTTTATCACCTTCTATTTCTTCCTAACTGGGGATTCCAGTATAGGGGATTATGCTTTCTCTTCTTCCTCCTCTATTGATTTCTCCTCTGCGATAAGATTTTCTTGTTCTAGCACCTCTTCTCTGACTGGGGACCTCTTCCTGCGTGTGTAAGTACTTGTTTTAGCGCTTGTTCCTGGGGTGCTCACCATTGTGTATCTTGGACACTTGGTGCCTTTTTCTTTATCTCTTTTGTCTCCTTTTTCTTGGGTGCGGTCTTCTTCCTACCTGTTGGGTCTTCAAGTATAGATATCTCGTTCTCAAGATAAGTTCCCTTCTCAAACTTGGGCCTTATGCGAAGGTATACACGCGCCACGGACCTCCCTACAATAGGTAGATTCAGAGGTTTCATCATTTGAACTTCATGTGATACGTACTTTTCCATGTATGCATGCTTTTGGGGTAGACCAACATCCTGCGCATCTCCTGTGGTCCCGATCCATATTTCTAAGGTCAAACTTTAGCTTCTTGGATCCCTTGAATTTTTATTACTCCCACCTAGAAGTACTGAGCGGTGAAGGAAAATGGAAGTTTACACCATGGGCTCATGCTTTCATCAACTAACTTAAATCTACCAAGGCATAAGTGTTGGTATACTGCGAATTCAGCTTCTCCTCTGTGAGCATTGGAAGTTGTTCTGAGATCCTCCACTCTGCCCTGAATGCATTCCTCAAGTGTGTATACCACTTCTCAAGACGTGCCTTGTGAGCGGTCGTCATGCTATTGCAAGTGTATTTTTTGAATCTCTTTGCGGGTGAGGGGTATTCCTTGGGGTAATCCCAAACAAACTTACTGTTGAATCGGCACTCGATCTCGAAAACACAATAAGTAAGAGGACATTACCGAAAAGTATCTTGTCACCTTCATGCGTGTTGTTAATGATCTCATCCATGATGTACATGGATAAGTTGTAGATGGCACCTTCTAAGATCCTTCTGCAAACATTGAGCCATGACTTGTTCACTTGTGTCCACCTCTCTTGGTCATTAATTTTGGTTACCAGGCACACGACCATTCTCATCACTGGGTCTTAGATATCTGCAATATCAAAGTACCTTGACCCCTTCTTGTATGCATATGTGGTGATGGTTTCTTTGATGGATTCTTTGTCACATAGGTCGTCCTCTATACTTTATCCTTCACATATGAGACCTATGAATTTTGAAATCAGCTGAGGAGTTATGTGCATCTTGCGCCCGCGAAGTGAAAGTGATCTTCGTGTACGCACGACATTAGCCACTAATAGAGGCGTTCAGGATTCCCAAAGTAGGGAAACTCATAGAGTTTCAACAATCCTACCTTCTCTAACTTCACTTTTACTTCGTCATTATAAATGGACAACCCTTCTAGTGTCCTCTTGTTTGTCAGGTGCACTAACTCCAATGCCATTTCCTTTTTTGTCTTCGCATTTGTGTGATGGTTATAATCACTTCTTGTCATGTTTAAGTAAATGGGACTCCCACTCTTTTCCAAGCAAAACCCCATCTAGGTACTACATTTCTACATACCATTCTTCATTGGTACTTACGGTAGTTTCTTGTTGTTTGCCCTTTCCCTTGCCTTTCTTAGGTGTTACAGCTGGTTTCTTGGGTGCCATTGTGTAGGTTATCTTTGCACTTTAACTTCTCTTGCTCTGCTTCTCTACCCTTTCCAAGCTTAGATATCAAACTTTTGAAGAAAATCCTTTTCAACCCGTGCCTTAGCTTCCAAAATCTCACTGGAATATCCCTTTCACAAGACGGAGCTTCTCCACAATTCTCCCTACGCCCGTGAACTATTTCCCTCCTGGTTTGCAAGATCCAAACTAGTCACTCACGGTTAAATTTTCCAATTTTTATTCACACATATCAACTCTGGAAACCCTAGTTCGCAAAAGCTCTTCCTTCTTCATATTTTCAATGTAAATAATGAAGTGCTCGACCTTCTATTTATAGTTTTTCCCACTTTTTAACATTAAATGCTACCTTACCTACAACCATACTTCAACACTTAATGCGACTTTTTCAACAAAACCTGACTTTAGTGCTTTAACTCACACGCCCAACCTTGCGCGGACAATCCCCCAACCTTATGGTGTGCAACCAATCCATCTTGATAGGAGGCCCTTGTGCGCGTGTTACCAACACCGAAGGTACTTCTATCATGATTTTTTCTCTCGCCTACCTCCGTTACTTTGCGCTTCTTCTTCTCTTGTACATGGATCCACAATGTAGCCTTACCTCGACACCAACCATCCTTTTTCACCTTTTCTTCCATGCACTTCCTTTCCTAGGGCCATCCAACTAGGATTTCCAACGCAATCCTTCCTGGTGCTTCACACTTTGCAATTTCTTCCACCTTACTCTACCTCACACTAAAACGATGTGTGGTCCTCTACGCATTCACAACCTTTGAAAAAAGTAATGAGGTTACCGGCACCCAAGGCGCAACACAAAACAACAACAAGAAAGGGAAACACAAGAAAAGAAAATGCACTAAAGGAAATCCTAAACTAACTGGCAATACTGCCTTATTACAAACACCAAGAAGATTTATTTATAGTAGGGCTTTAGCCTACTCCCATTGAAGTGTCCTAGCAATCTCGTCCCATCCAGTGCTTGTAACTAGCACGTGCTTGAATCAAGGATGTACGAGATGATGTAGGGACCCAACCAATGCACCTTCAACTTCTCAGGATGGCGCAGAAAATTTGAATCATATAGTAAGACCATCTGCTGAACCTCAAACTTCTTGTTCTTAATGTGATGATCATGCCATGCTTTTTGTTTTGCTTTTCAGTCCTTTGGCTCCACGACGAGCGAGTGATCATCTTTCGTCTAATTACATTAACTTGTCAATTATTTCCTCTAGCACTTGTTCATCTACCAATCCTCCTGCGCATGCTATGCGTAGAGAAGGTAACATGAATTCAACGGTAGGACAGCCTCCGCGCCAAACACCGGTTGAAATGTTGTGCCCTTATTTAACCTCTTTTAGGTTGTCCCATATGCCCAAAGAATGGTTGATATTTTGTCATCCCAATCTGTCTACCAACATCACAAATCTTAGTCAATGTGTGACTAAGTATTTTGTTAAACGAATCAACAGTTCCATTTTCTTGAGGGTGATAGGGAGTAGTTTTGTGATGGGCTGCCATGAATTCTGATAACAGAATCGTGACTATCTCACTCAAGAAATGTGTACCCCTGTCACTAGTCAAACTCAAATGGCATCCATACCTTGTAATAATGTTTTCCCATAGGAACCTTGCTGCAATAGTTGGTTTACAATCCTTAGTATGTGCTACTTCTTCCCACTTTGTCAAGTAATTTTTGCAAGTGATTATATACCGTGATCCAATCCTACGCACGACTAGTGCAATAGGGCCTACGAAGTCTATAGCCCACTTTTTGAATGGCTCAGCACGGTAGGAATAAGGTGCAAAGGCATTTCATCTCTTCGCCCTAGTTTTCCAATGCGCTGATAATGGTCACACGCCTTGCAATATTCCTTGCAGTCTTGATATAGGGTCTCCCACCATAATCGGCCATTAATATCTTGCGTGCAGTGGCGTCGCCTACATAGTTTCCACCTGCACTACCTCCGTGCACCTCTTCTATTATGGCTAGGCGCTCATGTTCTAGCACACACCGGCATAAAATCTCATCATGTCCTAATTTGTATAAATCCCCACTAATCAACATGTAGGGCGTGGAGCATATAGCTAACCGTTTTTATCCAATGCCTTCATCCCTTCTAGTGCTACACTTGTCTTGAGAAATATTGCAATATCTTCTAAGTCTGAGGGTGTACACCGTAACCTAAACAATTGTGCATCGGAATGGTATCCTCAATGCTTTGCACATCCTCCCCGAATTGATTCTAGACAAATGATCGGTCAGAATTACATTTTCCGGCTTGACAACCACCGTGAACTCGAATTCTTGGAACAATAGTACCCACCGACATATGTGCCCTTGTAGAATGGGCTTGTTCACTAAATATTTCAATGCCATATGGTCAGTGTAAAATATAAAATGGGTTTCCAGTAAATAATGTCTAAACTTGTGAAGTGCGTAGATCATTAAAAATGCATCGCGCTCAGTTGTAGTATAATTTTGCTCTACTGGTGTCAAATTTCTGCTTGCAAAGCATAAAGGATGATCAACAATCCCTTCACTAGGATGTGCAAGTACTGCTCTAATGGTAGTTCTTGAGGCATCAACATGAACATGGAAGGGCTTATCCCAAGAGGGGAATCATAGTATGGGCGTGGTGATAAGCCTATCCTTTAAAGTGTCAAATGCCTTTTGTTGCATCTCTCCCCATTGAATGGCATTTCTATGTCTAAGTAAATCTTCTAAAGGTGTGGCTATCTTGGCATATCCCTTGATGAACTTCCTACGATAACCCGTGTATCCGAGGAATCCATGCACTACGCTTTGACTAGTAGGCTCCCTAATCCCATAATTACCGCAACTTTGGAAGGATCTACTAGTAAGCCCTCCCTACATATGATGTGTCCCAATAATGTTCCAAATGGGGTAGCAAAGCCACATTTCTTAATATTGAGGGATATCCTCAAGCTCGCCGACACTTTTCAAACATTAACCTTAAGTTGTCACGGTGGTGCTTCACTAACCCATATCTTGTCCAATCATCCAGGTAGACTTGAAGAAATTTATGGATGAATTCTTGGAAAGCTTGTACCACAATGCGTGAGAACACAACAGCGCATTCTTCACCCCAAAAGGCATGATTGTATAGGTAAAATTGGGCATCCTTAAGGTCCCCGATTGAGCACACATATATTCTATCAAGGAATTCTTCTCCGAAGGGTTCAGTATAGGGTGTTGATTTTCAATCAGCCGGGGTATGATGACTGTTCCTCCTCATTTTCAAAGCTTATGTACCCCTTGTTGAACCGAAGATCCGCATTGTTCTTATAACACCATGGATGCCCAAGTAATGTTGCGAAATTGTCTACCTCGGCCGAGTGCCAAGACTTGAAGTCCCATGAAACTTAAACCCCTAAATGGTGATAGTTGCATCCTTTAAGACACTGATGGGCATTGCCTTCATTTTGTTTGCCATATACAACACATTTGAAGATGGTTGTAATGCAGGTCTTCCCATCTGATGCCATGCATCCAAGGTGAGAACATTGACCTTTGCACTGTGTCAATGAGGATGTTACTAAGGAGCCATCCATCCACGATTGCATTCAACATGATCTCCTTATCATAGTCAAGGTTGTGAGGGGGAAGGTTTTCATGCAAGACCTTCCTCTCGCGCTCTTCTCCGGCGTGTGGTACCTTCTCTCTCAACCATGCTCCTAGTAAGGGAATAATATTCTCTTGCCTTAGCATTTTACATACTTCCTTGACCTCATCCAGGCTAGCCTTTAGCGCCTCGACCTTCCTTCTCTGCTCTTCCCTCCTAGACTACTCCTTTAGATACTAGATTTATCCTTGTAAACTCGAATGACGTCCATGGTTTCTTGATATACCTCTTTTCGATGGGGGGTCTAGGTACTTCCCATGTACCACTTCTTCCCTTGAACCAGGTTCTTCTGCCTTGCCATTTCCCTTACGCGTGCGGCCTCTGCTCTTGTTGTTACCATAATAGGTTCCAAGCCTACATCACGTGTCACCTGTGGCATCCATTGTGTGTCAGCCTTCTTAATGCTTACCATTGCAGTGCCCTTGTCTTTCGGTGTTGTTGATTCATATGCTCTAACAACTCGGGGCATTCCTCATACTTGTGCTTCTTCCCACACTATGAGCACGCAATAGGTCCTGGACACTCTCGCTTGTAGTGGTTTGTAGATCCACAATTAAAACAAGTTCCACGTGGGTACTCACTTCTTCCTCCGTGGTTACCACGACCACTGAATTCTCCGCGAAATCCCCTTCCGCACACGCCTTTATCTCGTGCACTCCCCATAATGGTGATCATCACCCTTAGAACCGCTTGTAAGGCTATTTTGGCGCACACCAAGATCAATGACCTCATGGATCTATTCAATAAGCCTACAATCCTTAGTATCATGGGTTGTAGAGGTGTAGATCTTACAATAGCAAGATACATTCTTCCGTATTGTGCATTGTAACAAGGGACATCTACTCGCATCATGGTCCCCATGACAAATATCATGACCTTTACTTGCTATGGCGCGTACTATTTTCCAAGGAAACTATCCTGGCATGTCGCTCTACTTCACAATCTGTACACCACATTCCCCTTTGCGAGTCTCGTGAGTTGAGTTCTGAGATAACTTTTTCCACTGCTTGTTTGGCCATAGCAACGATTTGAGCTTCCAGAATGGGCTAATTCCAGTGATCAACACTTCCAACAACTTCGGGCGCACAAGGCGGCTTCCAATGCCTTGCGTGGGTCTGTGAAAGTCTTGTGAGCCAAAGCTCTTCTAAATGGGGTTATCAACCCTCCAACAAATCATTGAGCATGTTGTGAAGGATGAATGTCATATGTCAACTTTGACATGAGATTCTTAAACCATGCATCATACTAACGTACACTCTCCGTCATTCCCTATTGAATCTCCTTAAGGGCCCCGATTATCTTCTATTCAAACTCGGGGATGTGGAGCTCTGCTAAGAAGGTGTTTTTCGGTGCGGTGTAATCAACCACAGTCTAATGGGGGTCATACTTCCTATACCAGCTATGTGCGCACCCTTGTAATGTCATTGCAAATTGACTTGCCTTCCGCTCTGGGGTTGTGATCCCCTTTACATGCCATAACAGCTCACACTTGTGAACATGCTCCGCAAAGCATCTTCAATACCTATGTAATCTGGAAAATGTAAAGACATCTCAAAGAAGACTTGAGGAGGTGGTTGGGGCCCTTGTCCTCCTAATCCAGTTCCTTGACTTCCTCCGGTGTTTCCTCCTCCACTAGATCCACTAGATCCACTAGGTCCTGTGCCCCCGGCTCCACCTCCGGATCCTCCCCCCAGCCAGTAATGGTCCTAAAGTGGTCGTGCCAGGTCCCCAACATCCCGCTGAATCAAGCTGCGTGCCAACCATCTGCCACTACTAGATGTGTGTCCCGCACCACTCCCCTGACGTGTTACCCAAGCCTTGTGTATTTTCTCCTTGTCTAAAAATTCCCCAAACACTAGAATGGTATGTGCAACCATAGAAGTCCCAAACAAGAAATTGTATCTCCTGGGCGTAGATCTATCACTTCCACCGATACCAATTGGGTCAACGATACTCCTCCCTTGATCTGGAAAACCAAGCGCCAAGGTTTGGTCACTAGGTGGGTTCAGATGCACACCAACAAATCTTCTCTCTCTGCATGATGAACTCTCATCAGAAGCCAAAGGGGTCTCTCTTACGTGCTTTCCAAGATGGGGTAGCACAGACTACTCAGGTTCCATGTCCTCTGTGTGAACCTCAAATCCTTCCCGCAATGTCTGCCTCCATATATCCATCACACTTGTAACCTCGCATTGTCTAGAAATCTCCCTTTCACGCGCTTCACTATACTTGAGTTGTCTCTCCTCCCTTTCTTTCTCAGTCATAATATATGTCATCTTCCTCCACCCTAGCTTCCTCACCTAGCGCTCAGAATAGTTTATCCGGCCATCGGAAATGCCTCTAAACTCAAGGTAACAATCAAGATCTTCATTGCTAGAGGAATAACACGTAGAAATGATCCTCTGGGCTCCGTAGAAACTCAAACTCAGCAACTTCCAGACAAGAATACGTGGAAATAGCATATTCCAGGTGTAGCTAGCTTGATGCTCCTTTCCACCAAGGATTCATAGCACAAGTCCACGTCGAGATCTGCATCCTGCAGCCTACGGTACTCTTCTTGGGTCCACGTGTGTGATCTATAATACCAACTTGATCTAGACGCATATGTCGAGAGCCATTCATATAGCTCTACTGGGAAGCCACAAAAAGTTTCATACAACTCATGGTAGAGGTTCCCTTCTACCCATCTACGTGCATCAAACTCAAGCCCAGTGCTGAATATCTGAGAAAATTCATCCTCCGTGCTCTTAAACCATGATTCAACACTTTCCAGAGTTAGGTGTTCTATCATCACTCATTACACAGATCATGATGTATGTTATTTCCCACTACAACTTGAAAAGAGGTCCGGCAACGGAACCAAGATGTAGTCATTTTTACACCCACCAAAGAATAAGGGAATCCCATGCGTGTTGGCCTATCACCCAGCGGGCCCTAGGCACTCACCTGAGGCATGTGCGGGCTCGAGTCTCTCCTTTATGTGAGTTTAGTGGGAAACATCATCTATGATAGGAACTTAAAGAGAGTGAGCAAAAATGAGACATGTAATCATCGTAGATCTTAGAACGGCTTCTAGATCAATGCAGTCATTCTAAATAGAAAGATACTTAATAGATTATAGGACTGAACCAAAATAGAAAGGAAAATGCATAAAGATTCATATTCATTCCATAAACATACATGAAACAGAACTATGAAGATATATGTATTTTCCAGAATCATTAACGATCATATTCAAATAAGTTGGTAACCTCATTACAATCATTACAGAACATCATAGTATGGCAAAACGGAGTCATACATCATAACTGGATCTACATTCCTTAGCTCTCAAAAAGAAAATTTGCAATCCCAAGCCCCTTGATGTATCCCTCTCCTATATTTTACTTACCCAACCCAATATAACCCCTCGCATAACAGTATTTATGCAGAGCTCCACTCTCTATTGATCTCTCTCCTATTCTCTTCTGTGGGCACTTGTATTTATAGGCCCCTTGAACTGCCAACCCACCTTTCTAAGGCTTTGGATCCATCGCCAAGTGTCCAGATGTGGTCTCCCATGGGAACATCCTCCTCCATGCTGAGCTCCCTACTCATTGCCATGATGGTCTTCTAGAAGCTTCCATCGTAGGGCATATTCCTTCCTAGGCCAACCTGTCGCCAGGTTGGCACCTTATCCACTCATCAGACATAGTCAAGTCACGCTTTTCTCATGTCCTGCCCGATACGCCAAATATGGCTAAGTCCCGAGACCTTGTTCTGCCAGCACGTATCACGGATCCTAAAACCCTCCTAGAACCCTGCCTTGCGTGCCTTCTCCTTACGCGCCCACCCCTCAACTTAGGCCTTGCGCGCTCATGCGCCCTTTTGTACTTAGTCAATATTTTAGGGGCCCAACATAGGATAAACTCCAACGGGAAAATCATAGCTTACAATCTTGTCTACAATGGAATAGTACAACTAGCCCAAATTTGTTTTGGAATCTACCATTATCACCTTAGAATTTTTATCAACCTTGATCCCATCCGATTTCATGAGATTAATGATGAAAAAATTAGGGGTATGAGAGGTATAGGAGGGTGTCATAGTTTCCCTTCTAATGCACACACAAATCCTCTACCTATGTTGAATGTAACATCAGACCGACATCACTACATACTCCCTTCTCTCATAGACAATCAATGTATGGTTTGGGCACACTTGATTCGCATACCACAAATTCGAAAAGAAAACTTGTGCAAGAAATTGTAGTTTGTTGTTGCTACTCTTGAGATGAGCCCCTCAATGTCACATATTTTGTATCACTCCCACTCAAAAAAATAGATGAACAACCCAACGTGTGCATTTCCATTTCCATTTGATGATATATATGCTAACATAATACCTCCCGCCAAATTTATGACCCTCACAACCACGACTAAACTAATAAATCTCAAACAAGTACAAAGTGTCATGATAAATAAACCGATCATCCGAACTATAATCTTCAAATTGAAGTGTTCCCTATTTGTAACCTTAGATGAGTTAGAGGATTGAAATTTGACCCAAGAGTGCACACAAAAATTAAATTTTCTTTTTATAATGGCTTGAACATTAATTACGATTATAGGTGTTTCCAAATGGGATTTTAAATTGCTACGTGTGATACACGTCAAGCAAATGGAAAATCAAGATTTTCTACCGGTGGTTGTTGATGGACGGTGGCATTAGGACCTTTGATGAGGGAAACCCTAATCACTACCCTTACTACTAAAGGGAAAACCCAATCGCTAATGTGCATGAAATTAGCTTAATGAGAGAACCTTAAATGTGGATTTTTCCTATCCAATATTTATAGACTCTAGGATTCAAAATATGAAAGTTTCCCTTTCTCTACGTTGAGTGGAAAAGGAGACTCGGTGTTATGACCAAGTCACCAATTGGTTTTCCTCTCTATACGGGTCACCTATAGGTGTCACTCAAATGCTAATTAGTGTTATCCTTTATTTGTTGACCGGTCGGCGGGGTAAACATTATACCCATAAAAATTTTGACATCTCGGCTTAACACCCGTGCAATTGGTAAGGCTACGAGTAGTAACATATTTGGCACAACTATCACTAGTGTAGAGATGGGAAAAATAGAGATGAACGCAAGAGACAATGGGGATACTCTTGATAAGGTAGATGGACTAGTAGGGGAGAAGATTAAATGCACAGTTTCATGTGTGGAGCTTTGGTTGGTGATTGAATGGATGCGACCATGTGGATTTGGCCATGGTGGCATAGGTGCAACAAAGGCCGACAATAGTGGTGCTATATGAGGCTTATTCATAGTTGGTAGGGTGTTTGGATGTCGCAACTAGTAATGTTGGTATAGTCATAAGTGGCTTGGTGGTGGCGGTGGGCCGTGTCGACATAGGGGTTGGAGGGGGTGTTGTGGTGGTAGGCATCGGTGGCATGGAAGTGGGAATCGTCACTAATACCTCCCATGCTTCTAATTTTGTTGCTTTCAATGGTTTATAGTTTGAGGAACAAAGGATGGTGATTTAGAGAGTGAAGAAAATCTTATTTGGTTTTTTCTTTGTTTTTAATTAGATATTTAATCGGTTAATAATATTTACGTAAGTTCTTAGGGTGGAGAATAAGTGCACATTTTTCCTTTAAAATCTTTGAGAAATTTCAGAGATTCAATTTTGTAAATATTATTCGGGCATTTTCACTTCCGCAATGGTTATACCAACTTTTACTATTGGTTGTGTCTAGAGTTAATGTGCCATATGTTCCGACATATGCAATTTATATTTTATTAATAATATTTTAAGTTATCAAATTTTCTTTGAACCTTACAATGTGTTGAAAATTATTCCTAATATACCATGTTTCCTATTCTGAATTATTTTTTATTTTCATTATGCTTATAGTTTTTTTGCATTGATTTCAATATTTATTATTAAACCATATAAAATGTAATTGCAACAATATCAAATAGTTAAAGAGCCATTAAAATAATGCTTTTAGGTTAGCGCTACTAATATTGAGTTAATACTCAACAATCATTTCTATCAATTATTAATATTAAAGTTTGTAATTGTGTAGTTACAATTTAATTTTAATATAAATATTAGTCCATACATGAGGCCAACAATGACCAACTAGAACAAAATTCAACTAGAATGGAATTATTAAAAGGAAAAAAATAAAATCCATTTTCGAGTCCATTATAGTATAAGTGGATTGATGGACAATGAGGTATTTGAGTTGGTGGGAGCTTTCAATTGTGATGGTCATCTCCCCTAGCTTCACATACAAGAATCCCAATTCAATTCACTTGTGATTTTCTTACCTTTTTCTATGTGTGAGAGGCTCTATTTGGAATATAAGCGAAAAGGTGCAAAGATGGCTTCCTAGGCCTATTATGTTCTCGGGTACACTGAGAAGCCAAATAGATATTCTTGTTATTGAAATTATGGGCGAGAGAATACTTTTCCGAAAAACCTCGCCATACAATTTGGAGATCCGCAACGAAATGTCAATTGCATACAATTTCAATTCCCTTATCGAACGTCACTCAAAATTAATTCATGTCTCATGTTTGAATGAAAATTGGTATTTTTGTCATTTATGGTTAGAAGGAAGAATGATGGTTTATAGGATAAGGACTGTCATCGATCGTAACATCAACAAATGTTTCCATGTCTTTCATGTAGTTTCTATTTCTCCTTCGAATAGTTCACACAAATGACACGTAGTCCACATGTGATTACTAAAAGAAATAAGTGGATCACATATGGTAGAGGAGGGAATTTAGATGTTGAGGGCTTTCAAATGGGTGAACAACTCCCTTTTCTTCACCGGTTATATCCACTCAAGTTTTGCATGTCTCTTGCCACACATGATAGGATTCATGTTAAATATAGTCTAAGGTGCAAATTATCGAGCCTTTCTCCAACAAATTGGTTGACTTCTATTTTCAAATGCTTGGAAAAGTTTATCCATATTTCTTTGATGGATCAACGTAATCATAAGTAACAAAAGTAGTGTGGAATCAAAGAATCATGTAAATCTTTCTTTTGAATCCTATTACTCTCTCGTTTCACATGATAAACCACCAATCGGTGGCGTTTAAGTTCGAGGAAAATACTCAAGTGGGAGGAAGGTGCACAAAGCTACAAGTTCCACCAAGAAATGAGAAAATAATAACAATATCGAGTTGCGTGTACAAACACTTGCGATAACAATGCAAATTTCAAGGGATATGTCAACATACACATTGGGAGTATTGCACATAAAGGGATTGCTTTTAGAGATATTTCTACAATATGTTGCCTCAATGATCGGGCCGCATCACACCCATTTTCTCCATCAAGATGTGTACACAAATGATAGATGGTCCAAATGTAATATTTTGAAACAAAGAAGAGGATCGACTATTTCCCTCCAACATTTACCTTTCCCTTTAATTTTCCTCCCTCTTTCTCCTTCTTCATCACCCCACTTCCTCCTACACTTTTTCTCCTTTCTCCTCCCTATCGGTGTATCCATCGCACCGCTAATGTGTGATTGCTAGTTTAGACATAAAATAACAAGCGAATTTGCATGATGTCATTGAGTTTTCATGAGGACAGCCACATGCCCGTTCGCAATTCACTTTTTACTTTTCAAAGGGGCTAGCTTGCCACAAATTCTCTATTATAGGGCATCACCTTGATTTATTAGTAAAGATGCCTCATTGGTAACAACTTTATGCTTGTGTCATTAGATAGGCACAAATCAACGATTCACAAAACTTTTTAGCATTGTTAGATTTTGTCAATGTTGAGGATCCGATCTTCATTTATTTCTCCAACTTCATTCATGCAAAAATACACGACTTTTCATTCACATTATAGAGGCCAAGGTTTGAATATTAAATATGTTTTGTAAAACCCACCAAGTCCTTTGTTAAAAGGTTGCCCCTTTTGATATTCAAAGAAAAGCCACAATGGAATCTCTTTATAGCCACCCTCTCAATTTGTGCAAGATCAAGAGTCCACATACCTTGTTTGAGTTGTCAAATTTTGTCAAGTCGTGGTCTTTCGATCCACATCCATTTGGATGATGTGGCACATTCATCGGATGACACAAAAATCATTGTCAAATATAAACAATATCAAGCCTTAAGCTTCAAAGTTGGGAAAGAAAATAAAGCCTATGAACTTACTAGTTTGCAAGGTCATAAAGCTTAGCCTCGTGCCCTTGCTCACCTTATATTTTAGTAGTAATCACAAGCATTGTTGCTCAACTTAAGGGCTTTGAAACATTGTTTGATTCAAATTCAACTACTCAAAATTTTGAGAATCCACAATTTGTTTAATTGGTGAAATGATAGAATTCATACATCGGAAAGAACCATGCCTTCTTTATCTTGGAAAAAATCGCCTTACAAAATGCTTCTTAGGAGGTTGATATCAGAATTTATGGCATTTAGCATGCAATATGAATTTACCCTTAAGAGAAAATTAATGTAGAAATTGATTGATGTGTTGTCAAAATACAATCCAAGGCCAATTTTATTACGACCAAGGCTGTTATAACATAGAATCAAAACACATGACAATATGTGAAGGCATGCCTATCTCCCTACAAGCACTATCTCCCTTGAAGGCATGCCTAAATAAAAGATGAAGCTTAAACCTAAGGCTTGAATAATCGAAGGCAAAGCCTTCTAGTCATTACCTACAAGCACTATCTCCCTTGAAGGCATGCCTAGAAAATTTGGGAATATTTATGGAGCCATGCTTTGCAAAGAAATGCCTCCAAGCATCAAACAAATACTGGGGAAACCAAGAAAACAACCAGAAAATAATAGTTTTCGGCTGTTGGAATATGCTCCTGCATCAATCAACAAATAGTATATATGGTAGTATATGGTTTAGTCGTCGTAAACAATTTCATTGTGAGCTTCCTAGGTCTTGATGCTATTTTCCCATTTGACAAACATTTCTAGGATTTGTTAGTTTTGACCCCTCCATCAAAGTTTGCTACAACTCCACCTTGAACCACTTTGTGTTAATCAAACATTTTGTTTTGACTCCGCCCATCATCAACAATGCATCATGTAATTTCAGCAGGTGGCCTTCATCGCAAAACGACAAATAAAACAAATCGTCCTAATTTGCTTCTTTTGGTATGTGAAACAAATCATGGGTTTTCTCTGCATAAAATTACAACCATAAATTTATCAAATTCATGGCAGTGACACCATCTATCATAAAGTTATGACTGCCTACTGAGACACCAATAATCTACACAGAAGATACCATGACAATCAAAACAGAATAGCTTATGCAAAAAAAAGTACTGGCTGTATCAGCCCATCTTTTGTACGAAACTGGGATCCTTCATCACAAACTAGGGCCCTATAATAAGACATCATAAAGCCAGATACGTGTTTCAAATTACTAGGTTTTCTGTAACTAATGACTGACTATGATACAAAGTGCTTTTCATGAAGATAGGTGAAAG
Organism: Taxus wallichiana var. yunnanensis; assembly: GCA_018340775.1. Taxonomy (NCBI): domain Eukaryota; kingdom Viridiplantae; phylum Streptophyta; class Pinopsida; order Cupressales; family Taxaceae; genus Taxus; species Taxus wallichiana. The sequence continues at coordinate 596,079,238 of CM031234.1, read as the reverse complement.
AATGCAATCTAGGCTTGCACTCGTAATCTTGTTTTGATAGTTCAAATAAAACTCTAAACAAATTTCGTGTTCAGAAATACTGTCAAACTCAGCCAATGATGAAGAGACACATAAGTGAAAAGTGAATAAACAGAATACATACCAAGTAACAGGCTCAGCTCCAGTTAAACATAACATACTCGAGAGAGAATGCAAGAGAAATCCATAACTATTAACCATTACTTCAAAACAATTCATGTGGGTCTATAATTTTGGATACTAAGATAACATCGCCACACATATTATAGAACACAATCATGATACAACATTCCCTACTCAGCACATCTATCTTTATTCACATATCAATGTCTTTAAATCCGCAATACATCTCATATTCTCTATTGTATCTTATACCTTGTGGTCTTTCCTGATTCCACCACATATATGATAGAACGCATCATGATACAGCATTCCCTACTCAATGCATCTATCTTTAATCATATATAAATGTCTTTACATCCGCAATACATCTCATATTCTTCTTGTTGGCGTGGTGTTAAAACATAATGAATGGTTCGCTTCTTATTCAGATTTTTCAAGTGCAGGCGAGTTATATATGTTGGGCTCACTTCTGAGGACATTGATGGTACAGTGCGACCTATATCTCTAGATGGCTTGGAGAACCTATATATCCATATGGCTCAAAGAATTGAACCAACCCCCATATAGATACAGGAGTGATATCTCCCAGTTCATTTAATACCGAACCGATTGCTTCACTTCATTGAACTGACCTTGGCTTCCCGCCCTGTATAGATAAAGGGGGTGGTGAATTCCAGCTGATTGCATGTCCCCCCGTCTCATCAGGCGGCCATATAGATATAGGGGTGCTTCACAACACCTCTCCATCTCCCCCAAATTCCAATACATCTCATAGTATTCTTTCTGCTGTATCTTATCTTGTGCCTTGTGCTCTTTCATGATTCTGCCACACGTCTATCTATCCGCATTACATCTCATATTCTTCTATCTTCTCTATCTTATCTTATGCCTTGTGCTCTTCCATGATTCCTCCATACCTAAACTTACAATTGAAATGCAGCATATAATGAATCAACTCACTAAGATACAAGGGGACACAATTGTTAGTCATGTCCCTACATCATAACAGGTCTCTCAAGGTGACACTAACTTTTGTGCAGTACTGTCACATGTATGCTACCAGAAATAACATACCCCCAAGAGCTCCATGGCATGTATGCTGGCTCAATATTTCCAATGAAATGTTCTACTAACAAGTACCCTTCTAAGACTTAAAGACTTAAAAAATAAGAAATATGGAATAACTTAACATAAAATATAGGGTGGATTCTCCAAGGCTCCAATGCTTAAGTCAGAAAACTTCATGTACAAAAAGAAAATGTATTTTGCAGAAACTTGCTTCACAGAAGCAGCCAAGCCACAGAGTCTTACATTTCAACAAGGTCATGCTGTACTACATTAGATTTTTACCATGAAATTTAAGGGTTTAAACTCTCTTTTATGTTTTTGAGGGTGAGATTAAGGTTCAATGTTTTTGGTCAAAAACAACATTTTTTTGGTGCAGGGGGCACGAGGTCGGGTAGGGGGAGAGAGGAGTTCGGGACATGTCTAGGACATCCAGGACATCACCAAAATCTAGGGAACACGTTCCTGCGTAACAGTGATTTTGGATGTACTGTGCTATTCCTAGTCGAGTGTAATTTTTAATAGATCCTATGCAAGGGGGAGAAAAAATATATATCAGAGCAATTTCCCAGATTACATGACAGTTTGATAAGAATCAATTGCTTGTGTAGAATTCTGAAATGTTGTGACATTATCCTGCACTGTCTGATAGAAGTATTACATAACATGGTTTACATGAAGCACCATAATGTGAATGGCCATTAATGGGGCCTGTGTACACTATTATGAAACACTATACATGCACTCAGACAAATTTGATTAAGTAACTCAAGTGACCGAAATCTTCCTCTCACACAGTGATCTCTTTACAAGCTTTATCAAAAAAACTAGTGACCTTGATAGTTGTACTGCTCTCTTTGACACCCATAAACCTAGCTGAGCCAAACTGATAGGTATCTCCACAGCTGTAAGATTAGATGAATTCGACATGTTGACTGTCAAAGGACAGAATATCAAGCTTCTCATGCATATCATATTTGGCCTTTACCTCTTATAAATGTCAGGTACTATATTTTGATATTTTACTTGGAGACACTCAAATGGCTGAACTGCAGGAGATTTCTTAGTCCTACATCATAGTGCCACAAGAGAACAAAAGATTTCTTAGTCATACGTCATAGTGCCACAAGACAATAAAAGGATTCCAACTTCACAAAACTGCATTTTGTACAACTGATGTTTGACCCTAACATGGATCTTGCTGAAGGGTGGTGTGGTTCAGATAAAGAAAATCAGAAAGGCCACTCAATATAATTGACTGTTTACTTCCCAACTCTGGGTCCATTTGAGGCAGCTGCTTCTTTTGCAATCAAATTAATTCCACGAACCCAAAGCTCGGCATTTGCATCATTTCTTGCTACAAAATGAACCTCTCTTTTCTTCACAGTGACAATTCTAAATGTTCCAGCTTTATTGACATCATCTTTGCGACGTTTCTTGCGAAACATAGGACTAGGTCCTAAAATGGCCTCCCTGATAACAACATTTCTTCGTCGTGATTTTCCCCATGTGAACAAACCAGATTTGAGCATGCGAACCATCTTCATATGAGGAATTCCTTTTCCCTGCCTTGTATGCTTGCAAAGCTGATCACCTGCAAGCACAAACTTCCTTGCAAGATGATCCAATATTACGCCCTCTGCAATTTTGGATAAACTATTTCTCCTGGCAAGTATCAATGCAGTTTCACCTTTGTGGTTCACAATACTGCAATCAGCTCCCCTAGAACCAGGAGTTTGCAAGTATCTGCATGGCCTTCTCTTGCAGCAAGCATTAAAGGGGTGTAACCATCCTCATCAAGGATGTTGACAGCATATCCTCTTTTCAGAAGTTTCCCTATGGCCTCCATATTCCCTCTCCGTGCAGCATAATGAAGAGCTTTAAACTCCTTTCCTTTTAAGCAATTTTCTAGGGTACCATCCAACATAATCTTTTCAAAAAGTTCTCTTCTCCCATGGGTCAGATATAAGCCAATGGCTGTTTCACCCTTATTATTCTTCAGCCCCAAATCAGCTCCAGCAAAAACAAGCACTTTATAAACCTCAATATGACCCTCTTTTGCAGCAATCATTGCAGCAGAAAAGCCATTCTTGTCCTCTTCATTCAAGCTTAATCCTGGCTGTTGTATAAGTTTCTGAACAACCTTACCATCACCAAAGCTGGCCACAAAATGAAGTGGAGAAAAAACTTGGAAATTGCTGGAGTATATCTTTTTCTCGGCTCTTATTGCTTCTGAGATAATTTGATAAATAGAAGAAATACAATTGTTTGTTTCTGCTATGTTTACTACATTCTGTCCTGCCAAATTTACTACTGCTAAATCGGCCCCCATTTGAAAATAACAACTCTCTGAAGCATTCTAGGTGGTTAGATTTTATGCTCACCATAAGTGCAGTTTCACCTGTTTCTGTCCCCACATTCAAATTGCATCCATGTATTATCAACTGCTTTAAAATAGTAAGATAACCCATTCTAGATGCCATGTGAAGAGGACGAAATTCAAGTCCATTCATCATTCTTACACAAAACTCAGCATTAGCACCAGCATCTAAAAGCACCTGAACTGCCCTTGCATTGTGGAAAAGGATTGCATGACAAATTAATGTTCTTCCTCGATGCTCACAATCAGGGCTTAAGTGTTCCACCAGCAGTCTGAGTATAGTGCCACTTGCTTCATAGTATTCTACAGCACACCATGCTTCATTATATGGTACTGCTAGACCTGCCCCACCGTGCAACTCTTCACCTAAACTTGTACCCCAGGACCAAGCCCCAAGACTCACTTTACAGTCTATATTTACACCCACCTGAATTTTAGAGATGCACAATATGAACTTGTTCTATTTTTATGAACTAAATGATATTTGATAATTGAGCCCCAATCCAAACTGTAGAAGTTAAAAGCTTGAACCTTCGGAGGTGCAACCAGAAATATCAAATATCATGCTTTCTTTATTACCAGGGACATTCATTGAATTTATGTCTACTTTTTATGGTTAAACAAAGAGCCTTCTACAGTGACACACAAGGGGATGTCAATAACACAGTAAATACCTCCAACAAATGCCTCACTACAGTAGCTTGTCGGCTAACAATAGCAGCAAACAGTGGTGTACAGTCAACATTTGCATACAAAGCAGGCTTGACTGAACGCAACAATGTCCTATCCCATGAGTTTGCATCCACTCCACTCTACAAACAATCAAAACAATCAAAACTATGTCTCATATGGCACATGTTAAATAGCAAGCTTTCCCTCTCTATCCTCAAGTCAATAATACTCTAATAAGGGCCAACATAAGAGAACACATTAAGAACTTACCAAGTATAAGCTTAGAGCAATTATGATAGAAACGTTATCTATGTACACAGTTATTTCCAGATATATATTTCTTAAAAACGCAAAGCTGTGAGAAGAATCTTCAAAATCTAATGTTATCTGTGTTAAAAAGTATATAATGAGCTACCATGAAAACTTAATATTAAACATGCCTTGATTAAAGTTGCAACAATGTCAACAAATCCTCGGCAACTCGCATATACTAATGCATGCACAGAAACACCCGGTCTGGTCATCTCTGAACTGATCAATAGCTCAGCTGCTTTAGTCTGACCATGACGGCATGCTTCCAACAAGGCATCCTCACAAGCTGCCTGAGATGCTCCTGCCTTCAAGAGCATACCCAAAACTTGATGATGACCTTCTCGGGCAGCCGCTGTTGTTGCATAACCTCTAAAGAGTTTCTGATTGACATCTGCACCAGCTGACTGCAAACAAAAGGAATAACATCAGTTATTTCTAACATTTAAGTTTCTCAATATAGGATCGTCTTCTATAGGAAATGATACTCAAATATTCTCCATATATCAAATAGTAGTTCCAAAAAAATCATACACTCAAGGATGCAGAAGTAGAGCTCCTGTAAGATATGTGGCAGCTAACTTGAACAAAATAAAAATTATTCCATATACATCAGAAATAGACAACCAGGGTTATGGATAATGATAACACCATCTCCAGAATATTTAATATTCCAAGAAACAACTTATATATCTCCTTGGTAATTACTGCTTTTATGAAGTTCTATCCATGAGAAAACTTTTTAATTCGGAGCCACATAAACCAGAAAATTTCAGAAAACCTCTGATTTGAAACGTTTGTGCTCCAAGGCAAATAATAACATCCATGTATACATATGTATCTTCAGTGATATCCCGCAAGAATTTCCTTGTTAGCAATGAAATTTAATTTCTTCGTTAGCAATGAAATTTAATTTCTTCTTACTCCAAATTCTTCAAATTGTATTCTAGCTAGAGCAGGAGTAAAATTTCAAAAAATGCAACAGAAAAGATTCCAACATGAGCAGTTCTTCAATTATTAAATAAAAAGTAGTTCTAATAGGCCTCTTGATATTGATGTCCCTATACAAATATGAACCAGAAAATACCCAAGTAAATAGCAGAACACAAAAGTGATTCAACAAATTCATAGATGGGAGTTTTCCTTTCTTGATATATTTCGATATTACTAAACCTAGCATATCTTGATTTATAAAATTATATGTGAATAAGAAAGATTTTCACGTTTTACCCCTTACGGATTATCTAAAAAAACAAAAAAGTGTAGCTGAAATGGATCACAGCAATCATTCAAAAATGTAACATTTTCCTCTGATGAATTCATATTATCTATCATTTTTATGGTCTAGAAATTTTCCGTGTGAGGTGGTATCAGATAAAAAAGGCCGGACGCTTAGTTTGGTTTCCTTAAACACACAAAATCATAAGATGCCTAGATTTTAGAGCCTGTACGACTAGAAAAGCACATAAAAACTTGGATGCTATTAGATTATGAAATGTTCTCTTACCAGAAGCCTGCGTATAAGGTCAACATGCCCTGCATGGGCAGCTACAAATAGTGCTGTAACATCAGTTTTAAATTCCTCATATCCAATTTTAACTTCATCCCGCGCTTCCTCATGTTGAATGATATCCGTGCACTTCACCCGCAAGCTAACAGTACCTCTGTAATTTACATCCACAAGAGGATTAGCCAGGCTATCAGCCACAATCTTGACATCTCCTCTGTAAGCTGCTTCTATAAGCCTCTGAGAGTCATAATCCACAGGAACCACCTGCCTCACCATCTTGCAGGCCAGAAAAATCTTATCTTCAAAAGATGAATCAGCATAAGCCGCAACATGCCACAAAAAGATACCTGTCCTGTTCAGTAGGACTGACTTGAGCCACAATTCTTCAGGACTCTGGATATACCTTTGGATAAATTATTCAGTCGTTTGCTTTCATTCGGCAACATTTATTCAGCCCTGGAGTATCTGCCTCAAGTTCAACAACATTTCCACTGCAACAAAAGAACTGCCCTGCTAACAATGAGCCGAGGTTTTCAAGCTACCCATCTCAGCAGTAACATCCAGGAAAATCACTAAACATTGGGAAACATGGTCCACAAACTGAACCTTCTTATGCCCTCTATTTTACCCCAAATTTGCAATTAAATTTAAGAAAAGTATCAGCATCCATTCACTCTCCTGCAACAGTCTTGCCCCTGTAAAAATCATTAGGAATCCACGTCAAAACATTTGATCCAACCCGGGAGTCATGAACACCCACCCAACAGCACAAATAGGCATGTAAATCATCAACACCCCTCACAATAACTCAAAATGGGTATGCAAATCATGAGCGTTCACAGAATAATCCAAACTGGGTGTGCGAAACATAAACACCCATTTCAGTATCAAGAGAAAGGGTATCCTAATCCACAACTTAAGGAATGATCATCACAACTCAAATGCTAAAACGCCACCACCACCTACCCATTTCCTCTCTTTCTCCCTCTCTCTGCAAGTTTAAAGATGCACAATGGATTAATGAGCACATCTTATATTAATAATAATACATCATCAATTACGGCACTCAATTTAAATTTGTTTTAAAGTTTTAACGTGAGCATGTGTATATATCTTCTTCTAGTCCACACTACTGTTGATCAAACAACAATGTCAAACCCATACGTATGTCCGTCTTTGACTGCAAACGATTCATGAATATACACATTGAGTATCTAACTACCATCTCTGGACATTGGTTGTTCCCCCTGAAAACTGTACACAGAGGGCCCAGCTATCAAATCCACCAAATCCTAACTAAATGTACCGAAAAAGAGAATATTTTTAACAGCAAGGTGGGAGGGTTGTTTGAGTTTCACACACACCCAAAAATGTCAAAGCATACAGTAGCCCTCCTGTCGACTACACATCACCGAACAGCGTCAGATTACTGTTAAGATCAATAAAAAAACAGATACCACCATTCGAATCTGCACGCTTCAGCTTCTCCCCTGTTGTCGTTTAGTGTTTAAACTGCAAAATCAAGACATTCCAAATGGAAATGCATTGAGTTGGGCCGTTCTGCTCCATTCCCAACAACGCCCCTAAACTATAATAACTGTGAAATAAGAACTCATTCAAAACAAAACAGAAAGAGAAGAAAATTTCGAACGTTCTCTACCTACTCGAATATATTTCAACTGGATCGTCCCTCCAATTCAAAGTTCCCCCTTTTCTACTTTCTATTTGTACTTGCCGTTCTTTCGAATTTTTTTGGTTAACATTGTTTTGTCTGTTATTTATTGGATTATGACACCTCCATTAGCCCTCCCTCTGTTTTTAAGTTTTAAGGCATTCATGTGACCACCAGCTTGTTTTACCCCTTACTTAGCCCTAGGGTTATAATTGGCTTTGTGAGGGTAAAAAACATAAGCACATTTCTCAAAAATAAATAATAATAATAATTAATTAATTACCTGCACCACCGTTTGCGGATTTGGAATTTCAAGAGTCGCTAAAACCGCTGGGTCAATTTTATTTTTTATTTTTATTTTTATTTTTGACCACCTGAGTGACTTTGGGTGTGGTATCCCCTTCTTATACCCATGAAGAAATGGTAGTTTGTTATAACCGCTATACCTAACTCAACCGATTTGTGTTTATGTCTAAACACTTCACAGAGTAGAAGAAAACTGTTAAAAGTTTTTTTTTCAATTAATAATTTCATTTTACATTTTAGGAGGATTAGTGAAAACTTAGTCACTCAAATAAATATAATTATTTGAAATATATCTGGATTTCTAACATATAATATTTTAATAACATCTAAAATAAACAATGCCCTCCACATTTAACCATATATTCCTGAACTTCAATATTAAAAAGAAAAACTTTTTGAATGACATTGTGAAATTAACATAGATATCAATTTCAAAGTTTTTATCTTACACTCTTCACATATCACATTGATTAGTAATTTCATTACATTGTTTCCCAATTTCCCACTAATTTGGGGCAAATTGTACCACTTTCACTCACCATTGTGTTGATCTTACAAAAGACCCGTTTAGAAAAAATTGGTCAAATAGACATCAAATTAAAGGATGGACTTTTATTGGGGTTTTATATTCATCAATGACTCCATCACTTTGTTCTAATTTTTGGAAGACAAACTTAGGTCCAAATTCTATTATATACCTAAGATATCACGATTTTTTGATAGCATTCTCTATTCAAGAAAAAAATTCCTTCCAACAATTAGTCAAACTTAGCCAAAAGATTACACTATTTGTTCCCACCCCATTGTCTATCAATGTATGTCATGTCTCTCAACATAGTGTTTAGTCTTATACACCAAATCATGTCTTGCTTGAAGATGGCCTAAAAAAATACTTGTGAGTACAAATATTTAAATATATCTATTTAAAAATGTTAAGATGTATGAGCATGGCTTTACACATAATTTTGTGTATTAATGTGTTTAGTGTGATTAACAACTCCATCACCTTCTTTACCAAATTTCTAATTGATTGGTGACAAATCATTATTTTATTGTCATCTCTCACTATTGTACTCGCTTCTTTTACCCTTTAGTTATCATTATAATTACACCTCTTAACACGATAAATATATTTGAGATTTATTAAAAATATTTTCAAATCTTTAATTAGTATAATATAATTTTAAAAACTATATTAGGAAGAAGAACACTACAAACAACTCTAACCCGAGAAGGAAGGAGCGTTTTATATAACATGGTCTCTTGCTTTTTATTCCCAAGCAACATTCTCCTCATGTTGATGAGAATTTCGACCACCTAACAATCAGTGGGGGTCCACATGTCCACGGAAACACATTCTTGTGGGGTTATCTCACTCTATTTGGAAAGATGAGAATAGTATTGGGGGAGGGAAGGAAGTTTGCAAATTGAATTGTACCTTCTCTTTCTCTAGTAGGCCCAATTAAGATTTGTGCTTTCTAGTCGAGAATGGTGACATTTTATATAGTCTATTCATAATATTTAAAAATAAATAAATATATTAATAGTGTTTTCCTCTCTTCACATTTGGCTTATATCATGTTGGGATGTGGTTGTTAGCTATGTAAAAGAGTCATGATTATAAACTCGGAATTCCCTATGTTTCTTCTTTTTTAATTTAGTTATTACGAATCTAGTGGTTGGAAAGATCACCAAGCCTCCAATGGATGTTTGGATGTACATGCCCTGCAATCTTATTAATATTGTTGGTCTAATTTGATATGATTTGGAATCCCTCCAATATTTGTCACCATTGTTTTTAGGAGTTTGATCTAAATTTGTTTGTTGTGACTTGTAATAAGGGTATATTTATGTTATAGTTATAATGTTAATATGGAAAGATTAAACATATAATTTTATTTTTTTAATGTAACAAGCTATAGGCTACGTACTACTGGTGTAAACAAAGTGGTATAGAGAATGTGGTTTTGGCTGACGTTTGGGAGAGGCGGATATACCCTGCTCATTTCAAATTCACCGGAAAAAATACCGTCCAGACCTAATTTGAATCCTCCAAAGAATGGTGGGCCAAATCCCAAGGGCGAAGTTGGTGGGAGTCAATGCACTATCCGTAGTGACAGCTTGGCCATAGAAAAAGCATATTTTGGGGGAAGCTACTAATTATGAAGCATTTATGGTTGATTCGTTGATTTATGATTTGGAGAGGAAATATGAGGAACTAGAAAAAGCGGAAATACAAGTTGGTACCACCATTATTGCTACCAAGGTGGTGGGTCCCCTCCCCAAGGATGACAAAGTATTCACTATTCACAATGAGAATCTGGGGAAGGTGGACATCTTTGTCCCGAACGAAGGCGATGATGGATGGACAAGTGTTAAGAAGAAAGCTCCGCATTCGGTTCATTTCGTCATGACCCGCAGTCGGGGCAAACGATTCTAGTAGTGTATCCTTCTCTTGGCTAACTCAGGGTTTCAACTATTTTTGGTGGTTTTTAGGCCATCCCTGTTTTAGTCTTTGTTTTATAGTCGTTTTGCAGCCTATTTGTTGTGTTGTGGGTTGGGCAGCTGTTATGGAGCTGCTTTCGGGTTGTCTTTGGGCTTCTTGTGGCAGTTTGTCCACTGCCTTTGTGCTTCATTGTCGTTCTGGCTTCTAGGCCTTTTTGTTTGTACTACTCGCGTCACATCCAGCTTTTGAGCCTTTATGTCTTTGGGTATGGTCCCCTTCAAAACCATTCTCGGGATATGGTCCCCCTAAAACTATTTACCAATAATAAAAAAACATATTTTTCTTACGTTGAGAGGTATTTTATAATAGTATTTTCATGTGGTGCTATGTTGTAATAGAGGAGTATTCACGTTTAATTACATTCTTAATTTTGACATCTACTTGACCATCACTTAGAAATCCTCCTTTTTAAAAGATTGTCAATCAAAAATCATAATATCTTAGGGATACATTACATTTTGGATTGTTTTTATTTAAAAATATCCAAACCACATACATTAAAGTATTTAAATTCACACCATTTATCATTAATCATGAAAAATATGTTGAAAAAGAAATAAATTTATTAATAATTATAATAGGTGAAAAATTCAAAATAATTTTTTTGTAATTAATATCTTTTAACATTTTTCCAATATATATTAATTTTTATTTTACATCGTAAAATACAATCAAAATATATTTTAGATTATATTTATATTTTAATAGAAAAATATATTATATTTTAACGTTTCTTTATATTATTAACTATATTGGCATTTAAAGGGTTATAATCAAATAATCATCATCAAAATTTTACATGATAAACATGTAGCATCCATGTCCGGCCTAGGACTGCAAACTTCTTATTATAAGCTTTGTTAATATGGTCTCAACATGGCAAATGGCGAGAGTTTTTTTTTCAACTTAGGTCATTGATTTTGATGTAGCTTTGTCTCCAAGCTACAATTTTAATGATTTGTTTATGTGAAATAAATTTAGTATTGGGAGGGGCTCCAAAGATTTTTGGAGTTGGTCAATATCGTGTGAGGGAGGCAATTACCTTCATTGTTTTTGTCGCCATCCATTTGTGAGGTTTTGGGTGTTCTCTCCACGTGGAAAATGGGATAAGTGATTTTCACGCCATTTTCTAAACTATACTAATCTCTTTAAGTGTCGTTTTATCAATAACACCTTGGTTTGCATAGATGAACAATATTTTACATTATATTGGGAGTGCATTGACATTCCTCATTTGGGTATCCACGCCCATTCAATGAATAATCAGCCCATTTAATGAATAATCAGCCCCATTTAATGAATAATCAGCCCAAGGGTTAAATTTGACGGCCGTTTAGACGTTTTTCATGATTTTAACTGTAAAATATTTGCAAATAACTGTCACATGCAACTTGCATATTTTATGTATGATCATCAGCTTTTCCTATACATTTATATATAAACATACTAATATATATTCAAAATAATTAAATATATATATATAATATTTTAAATGTATTTTATTAAAAATGTAAAAATAGAATTAGTTTAATTTTTTAAGGGCAAGATTTAAAAATGATTGTCACCTAAAAATTGTGACAGACATAAATGGCCATCAAATTTAACCACTGAATTAATCACTTAGTTGGTGATTTTCTACCGATGGTAAGTAGTGTACATGTATCCAACTCAACATATAAAATTTATAATGTGACCAAATTATAATTTGTGAACATGAGTTTATATATATACTAGTTTAATATTTTTTAATTGAAAGTAAATAAAATAATATTAGTAACTATATTGAAGTGATATAGTGGATATGTAAGGATGTAGTGAAAAAGTTAAATTGGAACGAGTGAATGTGAACTAGTGTAAGAGGAAGAGGGGAGATGAAGGGGATAATGACACAAGAATTACATGGCAAGGGAAAATATTGGAGGGAATGTAGATGATTTTTTTCTTCTTTCGATAAGTGACATATGGACCATGCAACATTTGTGTGAACTACTCAAAAGAGAAAGGGGTGAGATGCTCAAATCCTTGAGGCAATGTACTCTGACATAGGTCCCAAAGTAATCCCTTGTCATTCAATACTCTCAATGTCAACAATGGGTTTTTACAAAGTCGCCCCTTATGTTTTTTGGATATTGTATTAACTCAACCACACCATTTTGAAGGGAATTCACTTGTGCTTACCTTGCACTGAAATTGTAGATATAGGGACATGACAGGGGGCCCTGACATCCCATGGTAGGGTTGATGTAGTTGTTGAATATGATAACCAAAAACATGACAAGCTAGGTGGTTTTACAACAAATTTATAGACAATAGATTCAAATTGGTATATTGCACAATTGATAAGCCGAACCTCTACCCACAATTGATGGTAAGCAAGATCTTTTGGCCCCTGAAGGAATTTGGCCATAAGACACTACTTTTATGAATTCAATATATTTTTAGGATGTTCAATTAATGTCAGACATGGGGATGGATGCCTATAGATTTTTCTATGGCTTGTGAACTTTTCACAACCACCATGCTTAAGACAAATATGTTACAAAGATCGTTAGGGATTCTATTTTCTATATTTATTGAAATTAAACGCACTAACCACTAACTCATTAAGTGTTATTTTCTAATAGTTTATATTTAATGATAGGAAGAGTAGTTGATTTTACCAACACAAGCGTTATAGTCGACAAATGTCATCATTATATTGTAAGAAGGTTCATTACTGAGATCCAATAAGAAATCAATATGAATATGATTATTATAATATTATGAGTTGAATACAATTTTCATGAGGACGTTTAAATAATGGTAAACATGGGGATGGTCACCTATAATTTTTTTAATATCTTGCGATATTTTCATTACCACCACATGTGTAAACCCATTTTTGTTGTTGTTTGTGAGTATAATTAGGATTTGAAAACAAGACCTAGCATTGCTCTTATTATTTTCGTTTCTTAATGAAACTCAAATCTTTGTTCGCCTCCCTTATGGCATATCATTTTTCCTATGAACTTAAATCACCACTGATAGATGGTTTGTTATGTGAAACTGAAGAATAAGAGGATTGAGAATTAATATTTACGTGATTTTTCAATGTCACACTATTGTTATTTCTTGTGTTTATGTCACGATTGTAACAAGAGTTTGTTTACATATGGAAATGACAAAGGCATGAACTACATTCATTATGAAGGACATGCATAAAAAGTTGTCGACCTTGAGATAAATGGTTTATATCCTATACAATGTCATTCTTCTTGCAAACAATAAATGACAAAAAAATGATTCAATGTGATTGCATTCAAATTGAATCCAAAAGATGAAGCTAAAGAAGATGGTCAACTCAATTGAAATCCCCAAGCAACTCAAATCCCTCTCCCCATCTCTCAAAGACCTTGTAAACACATAATCCTCACTAGAATACATTAACGTGTAATCATATAAACATGACTTGTGAGGTTGCATATACATGTATGCACTTAAATAATTTTTAAAATATTCAAAGTTCATAAACAATATAGTTTTAGTTTTATTTAATTTAAAACTTTCAAATACAAATTTTAAAAGCACAAAAGATGAAGACAAAAATGAATCAAATCAAAAGATGTAAATTGATAATTAATTAATGACCAATAATAAAAAACATTCGGATCATAAGCTTCACAAATAATAACTTAATCATTACAATTGTTGTATCATCTTATATTAATTTTATTTTAATAGCCACCAATCATATGCACAAATTTAACAATTAGAAACATCCAATATTGCCAAAAAGGTATAAAAACAAGCCAAAAAACCATGTCTAGACCGCAACGGACTTTCAAAACCTGGTCTTTATCACTCTTTAAATAGTTCCTTCCAGCTTGATTTTCATTTCAATTCATTCTTTGCCTCATTTGCACACTAATATTTAGATTAAATAGTTCCCTTAAATATTAACAATCAATGAAAATGAATGATAACAAGTCAATCAAATCATAAATTGGAGAAAAAGACATTTCATTAGCCATTCTTTAGCCTCATTTGCACACTAATATTTAGATTAAAAAATACAATTGTGCATCATTCCTAGATTAAATACATAAACTTAAATATTAACAATCAATGATTCACCTCGTGTCTTTATTTCCTTTTAACTTTTCCATTTGGTTGATTTTCGTTTCAGCTTTTCTAGGCTCATGTGCAACCGATATTTAGATTGAAATTAATTTATGGTGTGAATGCATACAACATAAATGATTGTTGCTAGTTCCCAAAGTGTGGGACGGCTTTTCTAGGGCAAATGTGGCACAAAAGCTTTCTCCAAATGGGGAAAGAGAAGGTTGGTTCCTCTTCCTAAACTACCTGCCACAAGCTATTCCAGTGCAGGCAAGCTAATCTAATCCTAATCTAACTATGCCAAGGAGACAAAGAGAGAGAGAGAGAGAAAAGAGGGAAAACAGAGCCTACACTAAAACGGTGATACACCAAAGAAGGAAAATGTTGAACATCTATCAAAACTGCCATGGAACAAGAAGAGGTGAGCAATGGGAAGGATGGACAAGTGCATCACAAAACCAAGGATGGATTTCACACAAAAAATGTTCCAAAACTCCATGAACACAACTCCAAAACCTGCAATGAACATTCAAACATGCACAAATACCTGCAATGAAGAGAGGCAAGAAGAAAACAAGCAAAAATGAGCAAGGATGGACAAATGCATCACAAAACACATTTTTATTGCTCAGAAGTTTGCACAAAACATCATTTCATAGGTAAGAGGCAAAAATGCCATTACAGAGTAGGGGAAGAGGTTCAAACTCCATTTTTGACCCTGGGGAAGAAAAGAAGGGAGAGGCAGAGAAGAATGATGAACAACTTGTTACAAATGAGCCAAAACTAGCTTTTAACCATCGAGCAAAATGGAAGAAAGGAGAAAACGTGGGCAAATTGATTTGGAACTTCAACCACCAAAAGATTCATCTAATTGGCCTGAAAAATGATGGGTTTCCATGAAAAATCCCATACTTTGAAGTACATTGCTTTACAGAGCAAAACAGAGGCCCATACTTCATTAATTTTGGTGGTTGGAGTCATTTTCTGTGTTCTTGCATGCCAGGGACGTTTTCCATTTTTCTCCCACAAATATCCATCAAAAATCAAAATTGAATAGTCCATCATGTGGAGAATTTCACTAGCTTTCCAATGATATAAAGAACGCAAAAATCGAGCTCGGGATCAAAATTTATGCCCCTTTGAAGATTTAGGGCAAAAATGGCAATTTTAGGGCAAAATTCGGGTTAGCGGGCCGAAACTTGAAAATTTTCCCTTTTTTGAATTTGGGAAAAATTCCCAAAAATTCTCCACACCCCACCGCTCCACTGCCATGTGTCACCCTCTGGCTGATCTACGGGCCTCAGGATCATTTTCTGCCCTTTGCGCCTTTTAAATTTTCATTGGGAAAATTTCCCAATTTACTCTCGCGGCCCGACCTCCACCACTAATGTGGCCACGTGGTGCCATTTGATTAATCAATGGGGCATGGGTTCAATGCATGCCTTTACGCCTTTTTCAAATTTGGCAAATTTGGCCAAAATCCTTCTGCCTCCCGACTCCCCCGCGACAAGACACGTGGCGCCACCTCATTGCTCGGCGGGCCTTAGCCAACATATTTTCCTCCTTCCGCAGGCCCGCAGGCAAACTTCTTCCTCTATGCCTTTTGACCAAAGTGCCAAAAACTCCAACATCCCCCGACACCCGCCACTCCACCTTGCCACGTGTCGGTTTCTCATTGCCATGGGGCCTGTCTAGGGAAAATTTCCCCAAAAACTCGCCGAGCCATAACTTGAAAATTACAAGGAGTTGGGAGGAAAATTTTACCTTTCGAGAAAGGGGAAGAAAAATCCTATCTGATGAAGCTATTTCCAAAACCTTTGAGTGCCTAAAATAAAATTTGATATTGAAGCACAAGGAAGGCAAGAATGAAGGCAAGTTAGCCAAAATAAGCAGGGGGCTCATTTTGGATAACAATTTTGGTGACTCTCAGGGGTCATCTGCCTGCTAGATGAATGATCAATGGCCTTTGAAGCATCCATTGGGCATGGAGTCAAGCTGATGAACTGATTCTGATCTGAACTATGAAAATCTGACCTCTGAGCTACTTGGAAACCCATTGAACTTGGAGTTGATCTTCACCAAAATGCCACTAAAATGGACTGTGCAAGAGCAATACAACAACACCAAAAACTATGTACAAAACTAAAAATCATACATGCTCCAAATGGAACATGCAGAGTGTGCACTACAAACACTTCTTCTACTGAAAGCAAACCTACCTACTCTACTCTAACTGGAAGCAAAGGTGAGCTAAACAAACCCTGCAACTGGTTGTGCAAAATAGCTTCCTTTCTTCAAAATTGGCAGCCATGCAAATGATTTGGAGCTGAGTATGGCTGCTAGGATGAGTGGAAAATCAACAAGAAGCTGGTCTTCTACCCAAATTAGCAAGGTGTCAACTGAAAACAAAATCCAATACCTCTTTTAGTTGCTTTGCATTTGGATTGAAGAGGTATGGCAGCTGATCCTTGGAACTTTACATATCATCCTCATGCTTAGAGGCAAGCATGACTGGTTGTGGCTTCTCCTTTGGCTCCAATGAAGCCAAATACCTGATTGGGCAAGGTCTGATCCATTTGATATGCCCATAAATCTGATTTTCCATTCCAAAAATGGAATCTTCTTGCAGACCTTCTTGAATGGATGGTGTGGAAGCAATGGTAGATCTTTTCTGCCCTTTCTCTTCCTCCAATGAAGAACATGGAAGATTTAAATCTTCCAATCTTGATTCCTATTATAAGATGCAGGCTGCTGCAAATGAAAGTTCTCCTCCATGACAACAAGTTCTTATGTTTGGAAGATGGATGATGAAGGAGAAGATGGTGTGATTTCAACTGGTTCTTCTTCATCAAAATAGTCCTCCAAATCAGAAAGGTAAATTGCCTCATTATTGTCCTGCTACAAATGTTCAACCTCTCCCATGGTGTTCTCTTGATCTGCAACTTGATCACCATGGTTTCTTTCATCCTCCAACATTGAGTTTGAGAGATCAAACTCTTCTTCAGCACTAGAACTCGAGAGAGATGAAGTAGAAAGAAGAACTGAAGGTTCTTCTATAGCCTTCTTTGTGCTCAAAGCCTTTGGATCTACAATTTTCTCCCCACAACCTGGAATGTGTTCCTCTTCTTTGGATTTGGAGCAGCAACTCCTTCCTCTCGATGTTTGAAGACAATCTTGCTCTTGATTGAACTCTTCCTCTAGCATGAAGTTTTTCAAGTCAAACTCTTCAATCTGCTACTCTAGAGGACAAGTTGGGACTGCAAGATCTTCTTCAAAGCTTCTTTCCATGGCTGATTATGCAACTTGAATTGGACCAACATTTCCTTCAAGTAGAGTGCCAACATGGACACTACATTATGAGAAAATTGATTGCTAATCTGCTTCTTCTTTTTTTCTTCTTCTGCTGCAACAAAATCAGCCTTGGCCACCACTCGTTCTTCAACTCTAACCTCCTCTATTGGTTTCACCATCAAGGGGATTTTTGTAATCCCGAATTTAAGAGCCAAATTCAACAAACTTTTAATCTTTTCATCCTTGTTTGGCTCTTCTTCTTGTTGTTGTTTTCCTTGACTGGCATTCTGATTTTTATCTTCCCAACATGGATTTGGGAATGCAAGAGGAGGGGTGGGTTATAACTCAATTGATTTTTACAATTTTTTGGTGTTGGAAGAGATAGAAACTTTTGTTTCTTTGTAGGGAGTGGCTGTTTGGAAGGGAAAAGGACAAGAAGAATTGAGATGGGGTGGAAGACTAGGGGATGGAGAAATGGAATCAACACTTGGGGCAACATGGGCTGGATTTGGAATTTGGCATTCAAAATGAGATGGTGTTGCTTGAGGAATGGAAAGAGAAAAACTAGATGATGGTGTAGAACTTACCCATTAACAAGGTTGCTCAACACCAAGTTTATAGGTCTCTATCTCCAATTTCCATTATGTAAGTTGGGGCAACATCTCAATCATGAAGTCCAACTTCTCCTGAGGGTTGTAATGTCTTGGAAAAGGGCCTCCCCATGGACAAGGTGCTCTGAAACCAATCTGAAATGCCTTCATTTGTGCTTGAGCCCTTGATTGCACCATGCCAACCTCCATTTTTTGGATTTTCTCCAAAAAATATGCACTTTCTTCTTGACTACCCTCATCATATGCATATCCTTGTGCTTGATGTGCTTCATAGCCAAACTAATTTTGGCATTGCTCATATGGATATGCATACTGATTTTGAATTTGATCAAAATGCTGATCTGGAGGATTTGAAAAACATGTTGGAGGTGGAATATATTATTGTTGTAAATGTGAATTCCATGATGGAAATGAAGTCATGATTGCACAACTTCATGGAATGAAAGAAGATGGAAGAGATGGAAAGAAGAATGAATGAAAATGAATGGAAAGAGGGTCTGCAACTTAGAGAATGAGTTATTTACTAGATGGAGTCACCAGATGTGCTTTTGAATATGCCTCTAAAGGTTAAATCCTTAACAGGAACACACCAACCTGTCAAAAATAAAGTGGAAGACCTCTAAGGTCCCATCGTGTGTGCCAAAACTATTAGTGAAAATTCACAAGCACCCCAAAATGACATATGGATTGGCTTTTCTAAGGCAATGTCATTTGGTGTGAATGCACAACATTGAGCTTTCCCAAAGTGTGGGACCTTTGCAAATGGGGAAAGCTCTCCAGAGAAGGCTGGTTCCTCTTCCTAAACTACCTACCACAAGTTATTCCAGTGTAGGCAAGCTAATCTAATCCTAATCTAACTATGCCAAGGAGACAAAGAGAGAGAAAAGAGGGAAAAATAGAGCCTACACTAAAACGGTGATACACTAGAGAAGGAAAATGTTGAACATCTATCAAAACTGCCATGGAACAAGAAGAGGTGAGCAATGGGAAGGATGGACAAGTGCATCACAAAACCAAGGATGGATTTCACACAAAAATGTTCCAAAACTCCATGAACACAACTCCAAAACCTGCAATGAACATTCAAACATGCACAAATACCTACAATGAAGAGAGGCAAGAAGAAAACAAGCAAAAAGAGCAAGGATGGACAAATGCATCACAAAACACGTTTTTATTGCTCCAGAAGTTTGCACAAAACATCATTTCATGGTAAGAGGAAAAAAATTCCATTACAGAGTAGGGGAAGAGGTTCAAACTCCATTTTCAACCCTGGGGAAGAAAATAAGGGAGAGGCAGAGAAGAATGATGAACAACTTGTTACAAATGAGCCAAAACTGGCTTTTAACCATCGAGCAGAAATGGAAGAAAGGAGAAAATGCAGGAAAATTGATTTAGAACTTCAACCACCGACAAGATTCATCTAATTGGCCTGAAAATGATGGTTTTCCATGAAAAATCCCATACTTCAAAGTACATTGCTTTACAGAGCAAAACAGAGGCCCATACTTCATTAATTTTGGTGGTTGGAGTCATTTTCTGTGTTCTTGCATGCCAAGGACGTTTTCCCATTTTTATCCCACAAATCTCCATCAAAACTCAAAATTGAATAGTCCATCATGTGGAGAATTTCACCAGATTTTCAATGATATAAAGAACGTGAAAATCTGAGCTCGGGATCGAAAGGTATGCCTCTCAAGATTTAGGGCAAAAATGGCAATTTTAGGGCAAAATTAGGGTTAGCGGGCCGAAACTTGAAAATTTTCCCCTTTTTTGAATTTGGGAAAATTTCCAAAAATTCTCCATACCCCGCCACTCCGCTACCACGTGTTACCCTCTGGCTGATCTATGGGCCTCAGGATCATTTTCTGCCCTTTGCACCTTTTAAATTTTCATTGGGAAAATTTCCCAATTTACCTCTCGGGCCCAACCTCCACCGCTGATGTGGCCACGTGGTGCCATTTGATTAATCGATGGGGCTGTGGGTTCAATGCATGCCTTTTCACCTTTTGCAACTTTGGCAAATTTCACCAAATCCTTCGCCGCCCCAACTCCCACCGCTGACAGGACACGTGGCGCCACCTCATTGCTCGGCGGGCCTTAGCCAACATATTTTCCTCCTTCCGCGGGCCCGCAGGTGAACTTATTCCTTTGTGCCTTTTGACCAAAGTGCCAAAAACTCCAACATCCCCCGACGCCCACTACTCCACCTTGCCACGTGTCGGTTTCTCATTGGTCGCGGGCTGTCTAGGGAAAATTTCCCCAAAAACTCCGAGCCATAACTCGAAAATTACAAGGAGTTAGGAGGAAAATTTTACCTTTTTGGAAAGGGGAAGAAAAATCCTATCTGATGAAGCTATTTCCAAAACCTTTGAGTGCCTGAAATGTGTAAAATTTGATATTCAAGCACAAGGAAGGAAAGAATGAAGGCAAGTTAGCCAAAATAAGCAGGGGGCTCATTTTGGATTACAATTGTCCCATTTATAAATTTTGTCACATATTGTAATGGTCACAACACTTTTCAACACATGTTGACCATGGTAATGGTGCTCTCCAAAAACAAAATGTTTCATCAATGACGTTAGTGTTCATGATATGTCCACAATAGGGGGACTAGGTCATGTAGTCTCATTCACTACCATGTATAGATAAAGAAGCACGCATATGTATGAATCCCTTAGAATGGCTTCAATCCTTCAATATCTATATATAATGTTGCAATGATCAGATGCATAATCTAACATTTAGAAATGGATGGGAGCGGGTTAGATTCACTCACACAATATTATTTTAATCAAGTAGTTCTCCTTATATTTCAAATTCCATTTTTGTTTTGTGCACCTATGATACCCTACTCCCACACGTTGATGAGATTAAAATTTTCAAAAATGTTTTGAAAATATTATTTTTGTGGCTTGTGGCAAGATGATGTCAAGTGGATGGGATTCAAAGCATATTGAATCATAAGCAATGCCAACAATGATGTGTGGCGAAGTAATGCAAATAACTATCAATCATGTCAAGGGGTGCAATGGGAATGTTGATACGATGTTGTGTATGGAAGGGGAAGAAGAGAGGAACGAAAGAAGAACTGGGAAGGAAACAAAGAATTTGAATATTGCATTAAGAAGTGCTTGAGATAATGTAGGAAGCATTAAGTGAAATGTAGGTCAAGGAGAAAGAAACATTTACATTTGAAGAGGGGCGATCGGGATGAAGTGAAAGCAGTTGTTCTTCTTATTTTTATGGATCTAGACATATGTTCCTTATGAAAAGTTGGATTATCTCGTGGAAGGTAAAAGGAGGAGAGATTCAAAGCTAATCGAGGCTCCTAACTACAAAAATGTTGTCAAAGATAAACCTTGAAGTTCTTTAAATATCCAATGTAAATAGTATCTCTATCCAAAGTGAGCCCTTGTGATTTATGTATTACGAGTGACCAAGCCATTTCTAGTGGAAGTTTACATCGATATTCTCAAGAAATTGGGCATATTGGAACATGTTGAGGATTGTTTGGATCCCATGCAGAGCCAATATATCATTCAAATTTGAGAAAAATAAAGAGAGGAAGTTTAAGTGGCCACGAGTCAAATGTGTAAATAATGGAAACCATAACATTAATAGATCCATTGACAATCCCATCTTGTACCCAATGGTTTAATGTAAGCATCATCTTTTAACCAATGCAAAGAAGTGTAGGTTGTAACCGGTCATCATCGAGTCACAATAAGTTATTTTTCGTGTGTTTACGCATTATAACAAGTAAAAATGATGTGAAGAGAGTGCAACATTAAATTGTTGTGGTGGTCAAAAATATCATTAACCACAAACAAATGTGATGCATTTTGAAACTCTTTTATCTCTTCAACAGAAAGAAATTTATATGTGTGTGTCATTAGTGTTTCCTAGTCATTGAATTATGGATTTGCATTTTGAATGTTGAGAAGAAGTTAACGAAAGGAAACTTGAGAAGGGTATGAACCTTGCTGGTGAAATATGGTCGAAGGGTGACAAATTTGTTAAATCCTTTCCATATTGTTATGCCATAAGAACACATAGCATACAAAGGTACATCCTTTATAGGAGGAAGCTATCTAAGGTCCCCAACAAGGATGACAAACCTTCCCCCAAAGGTTATGTTTCTATGATGGGGAAAATCATGTTAGAGCCTTAAGTCAACAATGGAAAACAAATTTGGCCTACAAAACTCATTTCATCAATAAGAACATAATGGACATGTTTGAGTGATTCTGAAAAGTTTCAGTGATTGCCCATATAATGTTTTCATTTATCTTATTGGTATTTGGAGACATGCATGTATTGTAGTATCCAAAATTTTAAAAGTGAAAACACATGTAGGAGAAAGGAAAATGAGGGGATAATTATTTGTGTCATTAGACAGAGGAAATGCTTGCCTTTCGTGTGGTGATGAGGAAAAATTTCATGTCCCTGTTGTCCCTGAATGATAACCTTTATGGGAGGGAGCGAATTTCGGTGAGCACTATGTTGAATAATAGTATGGAATGCTACCAATTGTTTATGTGACAAAAAAATATAAATGGTATTGGACGAATGTTGTATGGCACGTTGGATTGATATACCTGCATGAGATGAAAATTGACATGCAACCTTCAACC
Source organism: Taxus wallichiana var. yunnanensis (assembly GCA_018340775.1). NCBI lineage: Eukaryota > Viridiplantae > Streptophyta > Pinopsida > Cupressales > Taxaceae > Taxus > Taxus wallichiana. The sequence goes on along the minus strand of CM031234.1, from coordinate 596,056,040 downwards.
GCACTCGACCCCCCGAGGTTGTGCCAGAGCAACCAATGTTGAATGTTTGTGGCTAACTATAGGAGGATCAATGACTAAGATCTGGTAGTGTGATTTCCTGGTAGCTGAGTTGGAAAAGGGGAGATTTAGAGGCTATGAACGGGTAGCGTAAATTCCCTATGGTTTTTTTTCCTAACTTGGATCTAAGTGTTGATCTAGTTTGAAGTGTCCAAATTAACTAAGCTGAAACTAACAATCTATGCTACTGCTAAAAGGAAACTAATCTAAAAAATCACAAAACTGAAATATTACAATCACAAACAACAATTTTCTTCTATTCTAAATAATTAAAATATTTCTACACTAAAACTAAACAAGAAAAATAACCCGGTGTGGTTATTCACCTGTGTTGAGTGTATTGAAACTAAACTAACTTAAAACAAGAACTTTTCCAAATGATTTACGATATGTAGACAACCTCCTACAAATATTCTCTCCTTTAGATCCACAAGGATGGGAAGAAGGGGATCCGTCACTAGGGGTTGCTATGAAAGATTCAAACCCTCTTGGAAATTAACTAATTACTTGCAAATGAAAGGAAATTGATTTCTACTCTATTTGATATGATATAACAATGATAAATTGCAATAATGAAGGAAATAAAATAACAAATCCAACCTAGAATTCACATAACAGAGGTAAATCCAATTGTGTAGTAGTTTTCCCCCGCCTTGTTCCTTTCTTTCTCTGTGTGTCCATATGAGTCAAAGGAATTGGGAATGCAAAGGAAGCAAGCAAGAGAAGGCGCTTGAGAAATGGCAACTTCAAGGCGTATGTTTGCAATGCAATTAGAAGAGAGATAGCATAGGAGATTTGAGCTTGGCTATGTAATTCCTAACAGGATTTTGGTAGCAATACTATGTAAGATACACAAAAATTCTTAGGCCTTTTTCTTGAATACAAGCATGGAATATATAAGAATTAGGGTTGGGATGTGCCTTCATGCACAAGGCAAGAAGAGGCAGTTCCAACTAACTAAAGCACATGCAAAAATAGAAGAGGGAAGGAGAACCAAGCAATCAAACAATTTTTAGACAATTTGGCCCACAGATGCATGCTAAAAGTGAAGTTAAGTGAATCATCGCATGTTAAAAACACGCATGATGGAATCTAGAAAAATCGGTCAGACCGCCGCCCCATGCAAGCAGGTGGTAGTCCTGGCACTAAAGGCCAAAACATGCGCAGAAAGAGGTAGAAAGCTAGAAAAAGTGTGGGAAGGCTAAGTAAAGATGTCTAGGCAACAAATATACACTGCAAATGGGTTTTGGAGCTTAAACACCTTCTTGAAAGGACTTGAATCATCATTGGGGACTTTTGTAACCGTTTTCTAACAATGTAGCACATGTAATTTCAGGTGCATACATATTTCCCCCTCGGAGAAGCGTCTTAGCCATAAAAAGATGTAAAACGTAGAGTCGAGTATGGCATTCCCGAAATGGGAGTTAGAAGCTATACCTAACACACCCGTGTGTCAAAACGTCATCATCCAAACTCCCGCTACCTACAAGAGAAAGAAGAATCAAGTGCAAATAGATAAAATATCAAAAAATAAACACTAAACCAAAATGAAAAAAGGACTTACCATTTGTGCGGGATATAGAGATATACCTACGCCAACGCTCCAACCCTGTAAACACATACACTCAAAACGAGGTCAAAACATCATATATATTTAAAACAACTCATTTTTAAATTCATTTGTGCATATTTGGTTTGGTGAATTTAGAGCTCTGGGCCTATGGTGACCATTTTTGATGAGAGTATAGCTAAAACGACTGTTACGAGATAGTGATCATGCCTCCATGAGTGGGAGATCGACAAGATGCGGTCTAAGGTTGGTTTTTTTCACTTTTTCCTTTTCATACCTAAAATGTAAAATGTTTGAAAATTTTACCTAGGGGGACTATTTTCAAATTTTCTTGTCTTAAATGAGTCTCTAGGGGTGCCCATAGGGCAGTCTTTTATTTTGTCAAAAATGGTCATTTTTTTGCATTTTTGGGCATTTTTTAGGGTTAAGGGCGTATTTTGAAAATCGGCTCAAGACTACTACCTTGCTTGGCGGTGGTCTGGAACCGCCACCCTACATTGGGCGGCGGTTCTAAACAAAATGACCAAAACATGCATTAACTTGATTTTTTTGGATTTTTGATGTTTTGTCATGTTTTTGGTGAGCTTATCTTCTTGTATACATTACTAACTTTCTCTTTTTTCCATGTTTTGGTGAATGTAGAAGGAGGAGTACATCCATGGAGCCGAGAGAGGGAGTGTGATTGGCTCCTTGGGATCTTGGATTAGTTGACTTAGGCCGAGAGGGACACCTCTCAGGGCAGGCATCTGGAGGATTACACGCATTCCCCATGTTGCCCTTGCTAGTCACATATTGTGTGACTTATTTTCTTATTGGGACGTAGACTAGAACACTTTCTAGTTTTCGGGTGCCAGAGGTGAGTGGACCATCACCTTGGAGGATGTATACCACATTCTTGGGCTCTCGATACTTGGGAGGAGACTGACTTTGGAGACAACAGGATCCAGGGATGAGATGACTCAGTGGGCCACCTATATGGGAGATGTTGTTGTTTCATTTGGTTTGAAGAAGGGAATCAGGGTCTAGTCCATTGCCACTGCTCCTATTCCTATCATCCGTAGAGCCATCATGGGCATCTTGTCCTCCCGATTGATCGGGGACAAGGGAGGTGACACCCTTCTATATTTTTGGGATCTTATCATTGCAGATTGAGGCACATGGCCATACATATTCCCGAGGATCGACATCCTAGGGACCACTTACCATGACTTATGCAGAGTAGTCAAATTACAAGGGTAGTCACTGAGCCACCCCACTCTTGTTATGAGCTGGGTTTATGAGCGCATCACCCCCTATGGGAGGGGAGTATAGGTATTGGATCCAGGGGCTATCTGGGTAGTGAGGTGGAAAACTATGTTAGTTCTTAGGACACCTCATCGCCCGGTGGCTTTCTAGCCAGCCATGACAGACACGGTTGCCACTCCCTACCAAGACATGACATGGTTATGGGGACAGGAGGTGACCATGGTGGTAGCTTGCTCCACCACTGGTCAGTTAGTTGATAGGGTCGGGAGAGTCGAGACTCATCCATTTGATCGGGTTCCTCAGCAGTTTGGCCTCCCATATGCTGACATACTTCCCCAGTGGTACCGGTCTACAAGACCATTCAGAGGCTCGAAGGGCCCTAGAGGAGATCCCGATGGACAATGGTTACCCCAAGGGTTCCTATCATAGTTAGGCATGTGGTCCATGCTTGAGGGGTAACTTGTGCCCCTCAAGTGCCTTTACTTGAGATTTCGCGGTCGCTTCCGCTCATAGTGGAGAGGAGTATGGGCCCATTGACGTAGACTCTGACTCTAAGGAGCACACAAGAGACAAGACTGAGGAGGAGTCGGTTGGGGAGGAGACAGAGGATGAGGGGGTTAGTGTTGAGGCTGGCAGGGCATCCCATATGGAGGAGGAGGAGAGCAACCCTGAGTGGCATGATACTCAGGATATGCTGAGAGCAATACAGAGGAGGCGAGTGCAGAGAGAGAGACATTGGTCTTAGAGGAGACACTTCCTCAAGGTAGGGAAGGGGATGACAAGTATGTGATGGGACAATGTTTGGCCTCTAGCTTTGGGGAGGCCCCATAGCCACCGATAGCATCAACAACAACAGCCATTAACCCTACCTAGATGTTAGGAGATCCGAGTATGTTTAATACTCTTTTCTCGACTTTGTTACTTGAAAGCATTAGTTTGGTACTTTCTTTTTATTTGTGTTTTGTGGTTTTCTAACTTACATATTTCTTATCATTTTCTTGCTTTGTAAGGATCGCACATGAGTGGAGAGAGCTTATTCGATGGGTGCACGTGGACACCCTGTTGATTCCCTCGAGGAAGACTCGAGCAAGCCGACCGAGGATTCAAATCGGTCGCTAGCTATCAATAGACACACTGACATGTTTGATCCTATTTGGAGGATAACGGAGGTGATGACCTCCCTTCGTACCCAAGTGGTCGGATATGAGACCATCAAGCATTTGATGAGGTAGAGCCATTCTCGCAGTGAGACCATAGCCAACAGCCTACCACCATAAGCATTCACACCATTCGGTTCATTCCCAAAGATCATCGCACTGCAGAGGAGCCCTAGACGTGGCTATGCACCATCTAAGGGATCCCACAGGAGTAACATGCTATTGGATCATTTATTGCTTTGTTTCCATTTTGTTGGGCACTATATGATTTTTTTGTATATCTCGGGCTCATTGTGAGCATTTTGACCACGCCTTAGTGCGTGATGGCATTGTATACAAACTTGACTCACCATGATATATACAAACTTTTATTTTTGGTTTGGTAATCCATCGTATCTGAGTTGACTTTCTTTTGGCTTATTTCTCATGTGTACTCTAGATGTTTAGAATTTCCATTTTTCTATGCTTTTAATGCATGCAGTGGATGTGAAATGATAACAAAATGATTTATTTTTGTATTTTATAATGTTGATATATGATAATGCGAACACAATGTGATGTTGAAATTTAGTTTCTTTAAGCAATATTTGATACTTCATGTTGTCTTGGAAAAACATGGTGATACAATGATATGATAAGTAAATGTACTTGCCCCACTCCTAACTCCATGCAACCAATAGGATGCGAGGGCTCAACACCAAGAGCCAAAAAGGCACAAGTTATGAAAAATTGTTGAATGGTAATGATGAGGGAAAGACAATGGTTTGACAGACCAAATTGAGACACTACAACCTCACCCTACTCAAGTTACTTCATAGTTTAGAATGTGATTTACTTTCCAGTTTATCTAGACTTAGATCCGTAGATGGCTACTTGGTTGAAAAAATCTAGTTTTGAGGTTTTAAACTCTTTTGGAATTTTGGACATCTAACTCACTTTGTTTTTGACTTATGATTTCATAATATTTGAATGGATTATTTCTAACTTTCAAGTTTATCAAAGAGACCCCCTACATGTTTCCCCATGCTACTAATAGGAAGCATAGGCTCATCACTGCGAACAAGGAATAGGTGAATAAGGGAATGTCTCTCCTTTCCCAACCCTACATCACTAGTAAGAGATGCAGGCTCAACACCAAAGGTTGGTAGGGCAAAGAAATGTGTAAAATAAAATTTTTCTGTGGATTTGCATTTGACTTACTCATTTAGGAAAAATGTTTAGTATGTTCTTATTTCCAAAGAGATCTTTATGGGATATATGTGACACCATGAAGCTTCTAGAAAAGACTATAGGCAAAGACACCTAATCTAGAAAGAGACTATAAGCAGAACCAAGTATGTAGGCCTTGGTATGGTTACGGTCAAAACTTTGTCTTATCCTATTTGAATTGATGAAATGATTCGGAAACAATTGATGATACCATGAAAATTTGAAGAGATATGATTTGAATGTTTTTTTCGTTGTTTTCAAAAGTTTTTAGGAGTTGTTATAAGAAAAAATTTCTTGATCACAAATTTTACAAAATGAACTGGAAAATGAAAGTGCAATGCAAATGCAGTAATGTACATATGAAAATACTAGTGGATCATGTGTAATACCTCTTCAGGTGAAGAGAGTTCATGATTTGTTAAACTCCTACCCTATAGTGTACACAGTGAAATGCCCTATTTTTGTAGTTTTATGCTACTCGACATGGACCCAATCACTGTGGTTTGAATTTTCTTCCTTCACGGCATTTTTGTTTATCCAGATGTCAAGTCTTAAGACCAAATCTCCCTCGTATATTTCATGCTCGTAAACCTTCTTGTTGTATTATCGAGCCATCCGGTCAGTGTAAACGTTGTGCCGTTGTTCGAGTTGAGTCTAACCTCATCAAGACTTTCTAACTGAGAGAGTCATGCTTCTTGATAGCCTTCTTTTCCCAATATTCCTTGCAGTGAAATATGAAGACTTGGTATTTCAACCTTGAGTGGTAGAACTGCTTCCACACCAAATACCAAAGAAAAGGGGGTTGCCCATGTTTGGTGTTCTAACTGATGTCTAATAGGCCCACAAGGCCGGAAAAAGCTTTAAATGTCAATCTTGTTTGTTCTCCTTAACGGTCTTAAGGAGGATGGAATTTAATGTGTTATTCATAGCCTTAGTCTATCCATTAGCCTGAGGATAATAAAGAGAAGTCATGTGATGACTTATCTTGAACTTTGCACACAATTCACGTACTTCGTCATTTTTGAAAGATGTACCATTATCCGAGATAATGACCTGTGGGACCCCGTACCTACAAATGATCTAGTTCAAGATGAAATTAGCGATCACAGCACCATGGTACAGTGGCAAGAGGGGGTGGAGGCAACTCTAAATCCCCCTCTTCTCCTACCTCACAAATTTTGAGTTCCTTCCTAGGGGAAGATTCTATCATGGGATTTCCAAAATAGGAGGAAGAGTGTGGAATTAGAGAAAGATTAACCTCGTGATGAGTAAGATGTAATTCTACGAGTATGTTTAGATATCCTAGAGTTTCTTTATCAATGTCAACATGATTTGTAATGACAGACTCGCTCTCAGTCTCTATGTATGTCAACATTGGAGTTATTGGTGTCTTACGAACCAAAGGTTCTGCATGAACCGAGACCATGAAGTTGTTAGGATTAAACCAATTGACAGATAAAAATCAAGAAATGAATAATGTGGGAAATGTAAATTATAAATAAAATTCAATAACACAGAGACATATTTAACGTGGTTCACCCAAAATGGGCTACGTCCACCAAAAACAGACAATCCTTTTATTCAGTCCAACAAAACTCTCTTACAGTTGTTGGTCTGAAAATCTATCAGGAGGGCAGATCTATGGATAGATGAGCCAGCAATATGCAGGGCATAGCCCCTCTTTGAGACAACAAAGTGAAAATGGTTTATTGCTATTCTATTAGCAGGAATCTGCGCAAGTCCTACAATATTCTGCCTTCAGGGGTTTGGGATCTCATCCCAGTTGGAGTATTTCCAACCGTAAGTAGAAAAGAACGAAGGGAGGAGAGGAGATAGAACAGATCCGAAGGGAGAAAAGAAATGAATTCCAAAGTAGAAAGGTTAGAGGGTTTATGTTTTGGGATTGGTAGTAAATGAGCCAAACCTACTTGCATAAATGAACAAAGCAATACTGGTGAGAAAATGACAAAAAAGGTAGAGACAGATCTAACAGAGTAAACACACAGATCTGACATAAGAAAGGTCTGATGCACATAACACATGTATTTAACACAAAGTCTCAATATTTGTATTAATGTTTCCTTCTATTACAAAAAGTACAAAGCCTTTTCTTCTCACTTCTATTTTTCATCTAAAAAATGTCCACCACCTGGAATAAAACAAATATCCAAGTATATATAGAAGGAGAGGGAGAAAGAAGGCAAAAAGAAACCAACAACTAATTACAAAATATTTACAAAATATCTAAAAGTCAACTATTGACTTTGGGAAACTTGGTGGATGACAACATCTCATGGTGCAACATGGATGATGTCATCATTTGTGCCAACAAACTTTTAAATATTACAAAAAAACAACATCCAAGGAAGAAGGAGCCTATTTCACCATCGACCATGGCCTGGAAGGGAGTATCCTCGCTTCTCGCTCAGAGAGGAAATGTGGAATTGAGCCCAATACTCCATGAATTTGCTAATCATTGGTAGAAGTTGATCTTGAGCAGGACCCTTGGTGTGATCGCCGATGACTTCACAAGTCTCCTGTTCATCTCTGAGTCTCTCTGGGAGCTTGAAGTATTCATTACCTACCTCCATCAGGTATCCAACAAAATCACGGTAGGCCAGAATGTTGTTGATAGATTCCATGTCAAAAGTAGCTTCTGACCCTAACCCTTGCGACGTGATCTCCTTAAAGATCGAATAGTGTCATCTACCTTCCTCAAGGCATATGATGGGGTGAGCAAGCCTAGAGACATCCTTAGGATGATCTACTCCATTTGATGCATTACATCCAAGGCTTCCTCCTTGATTTTATCAATTTTCTCTAGGACAAATTCCATCTGATCAACCCGATAGTCCAAAGTAGCAAGGACTTTGTTGGGTGCTCTGGGGTGATCGAAGATGTTGAATTTCACTAAGTCATCAACTGGGCAGTGAGCATCTTCTGGAACGTCTCATGTTGTAACCTAGCATGGTCCAACTCTTGGGAGATAGGTCCCGCAATCACCTGGAGGTCCTTGTTAGCCTGACCAATATTCTGATATAGCTCTGTGAACTTTACGATTACTTCCTCACTATCTTTGAGGATCTGGTCTCTCCAGGTGGATACTGCCATGCCTTATTGGCCAATCTTGGCATATTCGTTTATCTTTTCCTGGCTAAGGGCCTTAGGAGTTTCAATGGCATTCGTAGGAGGTGCATTGCCCATTTTCTAGGGCTCTGGAAAAGGTGTCTATTCGCTCTTTAGTATCTCTCTTTCTTCGCTTCTAAAGCTTTTTGCAAAGGGCATCCACTGTAGATAGGGCCTCTCCCGTAGGATTTCTGAGGATGTTCCCATCATGACCTGTGTCACTGTATAATCTGTAGGAGACAGATCCTTTTTGTCCTTTGTGGGATCGGGGTATGCGATCTCCATTACCCTTTCACCTGAAGCACTCTGAGAGAAGTGGGTTATTGGCTTTTGCTTCTTAGCTCCTTTTGTTGGGATGATGGAGAAGTCCATAGGTGCAATGGGGACTTTCCTCTTATGTTGGCTCAGGTGTTGGGAGATCCATGCTGGACTTAAGGGAGTGTGACCAGAGGGGGAAGAGGGAATGGAGGAAGAGGAAGGAGCAACTACAGTGAACTTGGGGAAATGGGTCGAGACGCTGATGGGCATTGATAAAGAAGCCGAATCTCCAATGCTCACAGGGGTAGGAGTCACTGTAGGAGAGGAAATAGTGGGGGTGGAAGGGTCGAGAGATGAGGGAAGAAATGCTGGGGACAAAGCATGTGAGGGAAGAGAAGATGGAGGAAGAGGAAGGGGGGAAGATGGGGAGAAGAACAACCAGAGGAGTGGTTCTTTGAGTGAGAAGAAGGAGGAAGGAGGAGCGAGAGATGGTGGGCAACATCAATGGTGACAACATCCTGAGTGGATGTGCCCGTTGGAACACTTACCGTCTGTTCTTTTTTGGGGAGACAGGTGTACGACCTGCTCCTAGGTGGCGGAAGGAGGACTCTCAGGAGCTTGCTCCTAAGCAATGCTTGACTCTCCTTCTTTGTCTTTCCCTTTGCCCTTTGGCAAGTGTTTTGGTCTAGTAGGTGCATTGCCCAAAGGAGACGTGGTGAAGTCTACCCCAAGGTAGATGAGACCGTTATACCTGCACCAATGCTCTGTGTGCTGCAAAGTGCCCTTAACCCTCTCCTCAATAGTCTGAGGTGCCCTTGTCCTATCTATCTCAGAAAATGGCCAATTTTCCCCATCTCGTATCTAGATAGACCTGATCAACTTCTTGATCAGTCATTTGGAAACCTTTCGGGACAATGGCCACGCCATATTGGATGAATTTCTGCTAGGGCCAGGTGGGAGTGATCCTTTCTTGGAGCTCGACCTCATGATACAGATCGATGTAAATATCCTCGATCTATGGGACGTGGATTGGATCGAGCTTTTCCTTTGGGAGGTAATTGTGAGGATCAAAGGTCGGCCTTGCTCAGAAATTATGTTTCAAGTTGAGTAATTCCAACTCCATAAACATTTCCCAGGCTTTGGTGTGAGAAGTGCAGGTGTATCTACCCACTATGAGGGGGAAAGGAGTCCACCCTTCTTTCTTTTTAGGCACTTCTCGTGATATGTGATAAGCTGCCTGGACAGCTCCAATAGGATCAATTTTGGTCCCGCATACCTTGGTAACTTGGTGGGCTCCCCCAAGAAGTTGGGTGGCTCGAGAGATAGTGAAAGTGGGGAATTACGTAAATAACGCTCCCCACTTCTCTATGGTAGTCACTATGCTCTTGGTCATCCGACCGTGAGTCATATTGGGCCTCAATAGGTAGATGATGCCATAGAAGAAGGCATCGTTGATCTTGTTGAACTGTGGGATGTTGTTTTCCAGTCTTAACTCTGGATAATATTCATATATTTTCACTTGGGGCCACACCCCGCATCGGCTCAAGTGCTGGGTAATCTCTTTCGGAAGCAGCAACGTATACCACGTAGGAGTTCATGTAGAACCTCCCCATTGTTGAGAGTTGTTGGAGTTGCTCAGAGATGGTGCTGTTGATGATCTCCACCCATTCAAAATGTTGATCTGGAATGTTTTTGCTCATTGTCTCCAGATATCTGAGCATCCATTTATGAAAGTAATGGGCATCAGGAAGCCCAAATACCCTACTTAGGAAGGTTATGGTGTCACTCAACTCCTCCGAGAAGTCATTACGATGAATAACCTGCGGCCACTATGTTATTACCTTCTTATTCTTCAGATATACTTCGTTCATTAACTGCATGCATTTGTCCTCATTTTCATCCCATGCCTTTATGTAGTCTTCTTGGCTTATTGCCACAAAGTGCCGGTGATGGGGGATACCCAACATAATTTCAAAGTTCTAGGCAGTGAGGTTGATTATAACCTCACCCTTTTCATTCTCGACACACCTTGTGTCCTTATCAGAAAGAAGTGGGCCACCACCATCATGAATTCATTGTTCACTGTGCTCACGGGAATTCCCCCAGTGAAGTGTAAGCCACTGCCAACTAATTTGTCCATCCACGGACTGCCTGTGACCCTTCTGGTTCTGGCCCAGAAATCTTCCATATCAATGTGGCCGAGTTCTAAATCTCTGATGTCTAAGTCACATTCTACAATGGACTCGGGCATCCTGACCCTTTGGTACTTATACTTCATTTCTTCCTCTGTGAGTTTGGCCTTACCCTTAGACTTGGTTGGCCTCTTACTTGATGAAGACATGTGCGAATCTAAGTTCAGCTTGCTGATCTGCAAGAAGAAGCAAGGAAGTCCATCGCAGAAGAGCCATGTTAGCTATCGATCATCCATCAAAGCTTTGTAATGAAGAGTTAGTAATTTAGAATCTTTCTGGCAGGGCACAACTATACTACAGTTGTAAGGTCATAAAAGAAGGCGCAATGTTGGAGAGTGTTGCATGGATAAAAATAATGCAAAGGGGCGCAGGGGTAGAAAGATTACACAAAACACTCAGATGTTGATGTAGGCGGGATTGCGCTGCGCCATATGAAGGGTTTAAACTGGGCGCAGATTATCTTGGTGTTGCAAGGTGGCAGGGTGCACCAATGGTGCAGATATGGAACATGTTGCAAAACATTTTTATGCGCCAAAAGGGCATAGGTTTAAATGGTGTATCACTGAGTTAAGATGCGCCAGTTCTTAGCTTTGGTATGGCGCAGGGAGAGTTTGCATGGCATAAATGTTGGTGTAGCTGGATTTTTGCTTGCACCTGCGTTAGGGTTTTGAAAGTTTTATAGGGCGCAGGAAGGATGCATGTTGCAGGCAGGGATAGTGCGCCCCTTGGCGTGACGTGTTTTTGTGCAACAACGATTTTGTTTGTGCTAAAGAGAAAGCCGTGGCTTTGGATTTGTAATAACTTTATATTTTCTCTTTTGATAGGTTCATGGTTTTTGGCCTCTTTCAACATAGATTTAGACAGTGAGGGGAATAGAGCAAAGAGGATCCTGGATTCATTTTGAGACAAAGCCCTCCAGGCCAAGTAGATCTGGAAGGAGGGTAAAACCGGTTTGGGGGGAGAAAATTGCAAAACGGGTTGGAGGTTGTGTTTTATTTCTTTAGATTCATTTCTTTGTTTTTTAACAAAACAACCCCTCAAACAATATAAAACCCACAAACAATCACCACAAGAAAAGCAAAGACCACTTACTAGGAATATATAGGATGGAAGAAATGATGTGGGGTCCGTGAACATGACGTAAAGCGACACGGGGATGATAGGAGAGTACTGATAGGTGCAGAGGAATTAACTTTTTTACGTGTTTTCAATCATGAAAATGATAGGTCGGATGCGCCTATTTATAGAAAAGGCAGTAATAAATGTGCCACCAATTTTTTCAAAGGGTGCACCAAAACAGATGCCAACATGAAATTATTTACACCTTTGGTGCGGTTTCAAGATCTGTTGACATTTCCTTTTTAGCACCTTGGCACACCGTTCAAGGGTGCAACAATTTTAGTGTCGACAGGGTGGCACATGCACCTCGGTGTAGGTTTGAAAGGTGCATCATGGGAAGGCGCAACATTTGGAATGTCGACAGTCCAAAGGATGCACCAAAGGAATATAAGGGGGCGCATATGCATTTGATGTCGCATGAATAAAATTTGCACCCACCAAAAAGGACCAAAAGACTAAGTTCAAAAAACTAGGTTTTCCGAAAGGGATTTTATGCCAATCCGAATGCTAAGGGACCTCAACGGGGAACCGAAACAAAATTTTGGTATGGTTACCTGCAAAATTTCCTTATCAATTTTACAGGATAATAGCTAGCTCTTTCTTGGGACTATCTTTGAGCAAAGCTTAGGGGTAGAGAATCCCAGATCAACATGTGCCTATCCATGGGTTACAGAGTCAAAAACAAGGGCGACGACAAAAAGGAAAACACACAACAAACAAAAGCAAGCACATGACAAAAACAAACACACAACTAAAGAAGACTGTACAAAGAAGAGAGCAAGCTCTACTTCCTAAATATTTTGAGATGCTGCCCACTATAAGGAAGTGGGAACTCGGCCTGTCTAGATATGAGAGATAGAAGCTATTCTCTCCATTGAGCTACTTGATCTTGAAAGGCCCTCTCCATAGAGAATCAAATTTTCCGTGCATGCCCTTTGGCTCTCTTTCTTGTCCCACAAAAGGATGAGATTTCCCACCTGAAAATCTCTCTGCTTGGCCTTCTTATCAAACAGTCTCTTGACTTGATTCTGATGTTCGGTGATCCTGTCAACCACTTTTACTCTCTTTTCTTCAAGCTCTATTAGATACATGACCCTCTTTTCAAGAGAATTCTGGAAAGTCTCATCTTCGATTACTCGTGCCAAGCGCAGGGTGGGAAGTTTAATAGAAATGGGAAGCTCAACGTCGATTCCATATAATACTTGAAAAGGTGACATATCGAGGGACCTCTTTGGAGTAATACGGTTTGCCCACAAAGCATCATACAATGACTTGTGCCATGACCGTTGATTCTCATCAACTAGCTTCCGTATGATGGTCACTAAGTTCTTATTGCTGGATTCTAGCCTGACCATTTCCCTGGGGGTAATAATCTGAGGCGTGGGCCAAGGTTATCCCATATTCATAGAAAAAATGATAACTTCCCGTGAGGAGAAGTTGGAAGCATTATCAACAACGATCTTGTGTGGAACACCAAACCTTACAATGATACTTTCTTTGATGAAGTTGCAAACAATTTCAGAGGTGGCATTCTTAACCGGTATGGCCTCCACCCATTTGGTGAAGTAGTCTGTTGCTGTTAGGACATAACTATGTCTAACACTTGATTGGGGATGTAGTGCTCTCGATAAAGTCGATTCCCCATTGCCTGAATGGTTCATCAATAATGACGGGCCTGAGGGGAAAAGTAGCCAATTTTGGTTTTCCAACAAATTGTTGGCAGAGCTCACATTTTGCTACCCAGGTGGCTGTATCCCAAAATAGCATTGGCCAATAGTACCTGGCCTGGATGATCTTGTGTGTTGTCATAGACGAGGAGAAGTGACCGCCACAGGATGAGTCATGAAAACTTTCTAGCAATTTTACTATTGGCTTGTCAACGCATCACAAGAAGATGCCATCAATCCCACACTTGTATAAACCGTCATCCCAGATGACATATCTGGCTGCTCTGAGCTTTATGGTACGCTTCTCCTTTGAAGTTAGATGAGCTGGACACTCACCATAAGTGAGAAAGAAAGTGATATCGGAATACCATTCATCACTAGTTGCAACGAATAGAACCATAGGTAGAGAATCAACTTTCTCCAGCTGGCCTTGCATTCCATCGATGTAATCATCTTTTTCTTTAGGGACCTCTGAATCTTTGTTTTCAGCCATAAGTTGACATAGGCCCTTGCCTCTTACCAGCTTGGTTGGTTTTATGTCTAGATCATACTCTTGGACCTTTGTGATCCAATTCCCTCGTAAGCTTCCTAACTCTTGTTGAGTTAGGATAGACTTAACTGCCATGTCAGGAACCAACACCACCGTATGAGAGTTCAGGATGTAGTACCGGAAATTCTTGACTGCTTTGACAATGGTGAAGGTGTGTTTTTCCAACTAAGACATCTTCAATTCATGAGGCTTGAGAGGAGAACTCATGAATGCTATTGGAGATTCAACATCCTCAGAGTTCTTTTGCATTAAGATGGTCGATACAGTATGCTCAGATGCATAACTATACATGATAAAATCCTTGGAGAAGTCGGGACATACCAGGATGGGTGCATGGGTGATAGAGGATTTTATATCCTCAAATGACGTCTTTCCTTCCTCACTCCACCGAAAAGTTTGTGACCCTTTCATCATATTCGATATGTGGCGAGTCTTTTTAGCAAAGTCGGGAACAAAGTGCCTGAGAAAATTCACTTTTCCAAAGAAGGAGTGAATGCCGGTCTTGCTTGTGGGTAAAGTAAGGCTCAATAGCCTTAACCCTTTCAAACATATATCTTTGTCCCTTCCCTTGCGACAACGTGTCCTAGAAACTTTCCTTCAAAGTGACTCAAAACAGACTTTTTTTGGATTTAGGAGATCCCGTGTTCTCGGCATCTAATCAATACTTGCTCCAAATGATCACAATGATCGCTTTCTTTTTTGAGAACACAGTTAAGTCATCCAAGTAAACTATGATGACCTTTCCCATCATACCTTTGAATGCAAAGTCCATCACTCGCTGAAAGGTGGCACCAGCATTGGTTAAGCCAAAAGGCATCCTGCTATAGGTGAATGTGCCCCAGGGAGTAGTGAATGCTGTTTTGAATTGGTCTTCAGGTGAGACTTCAATCTGATTATAGCCCGAAAAACCATCAAGCATGGACAACATTTCTGAACTAGTTACTACCTGCAGAATTTGATCCATTATGGGTAGTGGGTAGTTGTCCTTCAAGGACGCTTGATTTAAGTTGCGGAAGTCTACGCATATGTGTATCTCACCATTCTTCTTTCACACTGGCATGATGTTTGCGACCCAGGTACTATGGTGGATAGGAAAAATGATCCTTGCATCCAACATCTTCTATATTTCTACCTGGATGGTACCGAGATCTTGGGATTATAGTGCCTCTATTTTTGGTGAAAAGGTTTGACATCTTCTTTCAATGGGATGTCATGTTGAATGTCCTTGGCTTGAAAGACTTTAGATCAGCATAAGACCATGCCAATACATCCATATATTTCTTCAACAATTTGACAAACTTCCGCTTTTCTTGGGGTGTGTAACATTTTCCGATGTTCACAAGCTGCGGATGTTCCATAGTACCCAGATTAACCGATTCGGTCTCTGGAGAGGAGTTAGGGTCATCTTGCCGCTTCTTCCTGACAAAACGATCATGTTTGTCAAACAATCGTTCTAGAGAGACTAAACCTTTTGGGATTTTATTTCCTTTGAGATGACATATGCCATCACCTCCTTTTGATTCACTTGCTTGATCAGTAATAGATTCACGACACGCAGAAGTAGATCCTTCAAAATGAAGCTCACTGAAATTTTCTACTTTCTCTAGAAAGGCAATAAGTTGATTGTCATCGTTGAATACCTGCCAGTGCTAAGAGTTATCTGGTACGCTTGGGTGGAAGACTACCTCAATAGTATATGTGTCCATCTTCAACCCTAGGTGTGGGAGCATGAGAGATGCTGAGATGGCTAGTGAGTCGGCCATGTCATTCTGAGCTCTTGGAACGGATTTTATTGAGAAGGCGTCAAATTCCTTAATGTTGTCCCATATATTGCGTTGCGTAATGCCTGAGCCTTTCATTCTTTACTTGGTATATTATTTTTACTTGATTCACGACTAGCTGACATCACCCTGTACTTTTAGGTTCTTGATTCCCCTTTCTTTTGCAGCTTGCATGCCAAGTAGAAAAGATTCATATTCAGTAGTATTATTCGTGTTGAAAAACTGAAACTTGAAAGAGAGAGGAAAAACCTCCTCCTCAGGAGATATTAGCACAGCTCCAGCACCACATCCACTAGTTGCACAACTGCCATCAAACTGCAACGTCCATATCTTGTTAAGGTCCTCCTCTTGGATGAGAATGTCCATTTTATTAGACTCAGTAGATAAGAAGTAGTTCCCCATTCCTGATGATTCAAAGAGAATTTGGGCTTTGGGGTCATCGAAATTGGTGACTAAGTACTTTTTTGATTCAGGCTCTAATGTCTACATTACACCCTTGACGGGGATTCTGGCCTTGGACCAATCCATATGGATTTCTCCACCAACTTCTCTGCAAAAGCTTCTTCCTAGTAGAATTCCATATGTTGCAGGGATATCAACAACGAGGATGGTCATCTTTACTCTTTTCTCTGGGAATGCCGCAAAGGTGAACTGTGCATCTTTGATCTGACCAATCAATGGAACTTGTTTGGTTTCCATGGAGTAACATCTCGCAAAGGCTTGGTAAGAGTGAGGCCCAAAGCATGGGTGACCTTTTCCGACATGACATTATCGGAAGCCCAGAATCAATTATGTAGTTGCTTAGCTTGTGACCATTGATTAGGAGGGAAAGATAAAAAGGTTCAATTTTTCCTGACACGGAAGTCGAGGCCACATTTATGCGAGATGTAGGAGGAGTGGAAAGGATTCCTTTCGGGGAGACATGGGAGACTACGAAAGCTTGGCTTTGGATATATTTGGTCAATCTTACAAGTTGCTCAGGGTTTGACTGGAGATATTCAGCCTTTGACATTTGAATCTTGGTCTTCTTAGCATGATCGATTATGTCGAATGCGACCAAGGGTTGCGTCGATGAAGGAATGAGTCCTTCACTTCATGACGGTAGGGTAGGGTTACCGGTCTTTATGGGAATAGAAGAAGGCTGACTTGGAGGAGAGATGGGGGAAAATTTTTTTTGTAAAAGACTTAATAGGAGGTTGAGCAGGAAGAGGATTACCTCTTTTAGCAATGGTTGGAGGCGTGTTTGACACAACCTTCTCTTTTTGTATCCTGGCAGCAACTTCTACTTCTTTTCCTTGAGAGTGGGTGAAAACAACATATGACTGTCCACTTGCATACCCTTGGGTTCCCTCTTCATCATCAGATTCTTCATCTTCAAATTCCATATACCCGATTGTAGAGTCGCAGTCGGTTCACCGACATCTTGATCACCTCCACCTGGGGATGAAGGTTCTTCGTAGATTTTCTCCTCTTCTTCGATCTCGACCAGGGCATTGACTGGAGGGGCCTCAAGTGCCAACCGTGGAGCAGTTACAGGTAAATGTGGCCTTTGAGGGGTTGTTGGAAATGAAATTTCTCCGTGGGATATCCCGGTATGAAGTGCTAGGAGAAGCTTGAGCCAATTGCTTCTTCAACGTGAGCAAGTCGTTTGCCATCTTCTGGAATGCCGGATCTGATGAAGTGGCTTGAGAAGGGGTTGAAGCTTTAGGCTTGGATGGACTCACATTTTAATTCACTAGATATAAGCAAGTTGTCCTCTATCCGAATGGATGCAGCTTGAGCTAGAACCAGAGTGGTGATTTGTTCTTGTAAGAGTAAGAAACTCACTCTTGAGCTCATGGCGTTCACAAAGAAACACTTTTGATTTTCTGGTGTTGGTAGCATGACAAGCGACACGGTTAATTAGTGAATTAAAATGAGTGATAAAATTGTGCATGGTTTCATTGACTTCCTTCTTTAGGTGAGTGATCTTTGACAGTAACGCAAACGCATCTTCTAAAGGCTTATACCTGTCTTCAAATGTAGTTCGTAACGTGGCCCAACTGGTGATAGATCCGGCCGGCAAATGTTGGAACCACTCTACTGCAGGTCCTTGCAAGGTCTCTAGAAAGAGACATACTGATACATCTTCATGGGTCACATCCAGGATGTTGCATGACATGATGAATGTAGATATATGTGAATCCGTGCTTTGGTTTCCACTCCCATCAAATCTTGGGAAATTCTTTTGGTTTCCATGAGGGAGTGTGTGAACAGGATGTGGTAACGCAAGAGGGCCCATAGCATTTCCCCATGGTACTACCATTTGAAAATCTGGAAAGAGGACGTGAGCCGGGAGCGTGGTTCCACTGAGCAACAAAGTGCTGCAAAGGGATGTGGAGGCTCCCTGCGAAAAATGGTTCTTTCGTGGAGGTGAGACACTTCTGGCTGACCGATCGGCTGAACTCAACGATGAGAAGCGTGTTGGTGTAATACTGAAGTTGTGCCTTTGAAGCAGATCAAAAATAGGATCAACTTCCCCACGAGCTCTCCTGCTATGAGTAAATGGTTCACCCGCCAGTGTATCTTTCAAATCTGTAATGTTTTTAGAGTAGATTTAAAAACTCTTTTTGGTTGTACTTGCTGATTTTCTGATTTTTCTGACAAAAATCAGCAACATGTACTTTTTCTGAATATTTAATTTTATCCCTCTTTTGAAAACCGATTGTGGTTTAATGACAAAGATCAACGAGGATAAAATGATGGTTAAACTTAGCAAGCTGATTTTTGGATCTTAGAGTTGACTTTTTGCAAGGGTTTGAAATTTTTGTAAAATAGTCAGAAACTCAGATCTACGGAAATATACGGGTTTTTGTAAAAACTCAGCGAACTAAAGATCTCTGACTAGCCCAAATCTATGGATCTCTGAAGAAAATTTTCAGTTTGGATCACTTTTGCAAAAAAATTGGATTTAAGCAAAAAGTTAAGATTTGCAAATAAGTAGTGATTTTTGTAGTTTTATCAATTTTCTTAGTTACTTTAGCAACTGTTAGTGTCCTTTAACCAACACAACACTCACATAGATATGCTTCGATCCCCAGTAGAGTCACCAAAAACTGTTGGTCTGAAAATCTATCGGGAGGGCAGATCTATGGATAGACGAGCCAACAGTATGTAGGGCATAGCCCCTCTTTGAGACAACAAAGCAAAACTAGTTTATTGCTATTCTACCAGCAGGAATCTACGCAAGTCCTACAGTATTCTACCTTTAAGGGTTTGGGATCTCATCCAATTGGAGTATTTCCAACCGTAAGCAGAAAAGAATGAAGGGAGGAGAGGAGATAGAATAGATCCGAAGGGAGAAAAGAAATGAATTCCAAAGTAGAAAGGTCAAAGGGTTTATGTTTTGGGATTGGTAGTAAACGGAGCCAAACCTACTTGCATAAATGAACAAAGCAATACTGGTGAGCAAATGACAAAAAGGTAGAGATAGATCTAATAGAGTAAACACACAGATCTGACATAAGAAAGGTCTGATGCACATAACACATGTATTCAACACAAAGTCTCAATATTTGTATTAATGTTTCTTCTATTACAAAAAGTACAAAGCCTTTTCTTCTCACTTCTATTTTTCATCTAAAAATGTCCACCCCCGGAATACAAAAATATCCAAGTATATATAGAAGGAGAGGGAGAAAGAAGGCAAAAAAGAAACCAACAACTAATTACAAAATATTTACAAAATATCTAAAAGTCAACTGTTGACTTTGGGGCAACTTGGTGGATGACAACATCTCATGGTGCAACATGGATGATGTCATCATTTGTGCCAACAAACTTTTAAATATTACAAAAAAAAACATCCAAGGAAGAAGGAGCCTATTCATCGTCGTCCCGCGGCTGGAAGGGAGTATCCTACTTCTGCTCAGGAGAGGAAATGTGGAATTGAGCCCGATACTCCATGAATTTGCTAATCATCGGTTGAAGTTGATCCTGAGCAGGACCCTTGGTGTGATCACCAATGACTTCACAAGTCTCCCATTCATCTCTGAGTCTCTCTGGGAGCTTGAAGTATTCATTACCTA
Organism: Taxus wallichiana var. yunnanensis; assembly: GCA_018340775.1. Classification (NCBI taxonomy): domain Eukaryota; kingdom Viridiplantae; phylum Streptophyta; class Pinopsida; order Cupressales; family Taxaceae; genus Taxus; species Taxus wallichiana. The sequence goes on along the minus strand of CM031234.1, from coordinate 596,036,042 downwards.
CCTCCATCAGGTATCCAACAAAATCACGGCAGGCTAGAAGGTTGTTGATAGATTTCACGTCAAAAGTAGCTTCTGACCCTAACCCTTGCAACGTGATCTCCTTAAAGATCCGAATAGTGTCATCTACCTTCCTCAAGGCATATGATGGGGTGAGCAAGCCCGGAGACATCCTTAGGATGATTTGCTCCATTTGATGCATTGCATCCAAGGCTTCCTCCTTGATTTTATCAATTTTCTCCAAGATGAATTCCATCTGATCGACCCGATAGTCCAAAGCAGCAAGGACTTTGTTGGGTGCTCTGGGGTGATCAAAGACGCCGAATTTCACTAAGTCATCGACTGGGCAATCGAGCATCTTCTGGAACGTCTCATGTTGTAACCTAGCATGGTCCAACTCTTGGGAGATAGGTCCCGCAATCGCCTGGAGGTCCTTGTTAGCCTGACCAATATTCTGATATAGCTCTGTGAACTTTATGATTACTTCCTCACTATCTTTGAGGATCTGGTCTCTCTAGGTGGATACTGCCATGCCTTGTTCACCAATCTTGGCATATTCATTTATCTTTTCCTGGCTAAGGGCCTCAGGAGTTTCAGTGGCAGTCGTAGGAGGTGCACTGCCCATTTTCTGTAGGGCTTGGAGAAGGTGTCTATTCTGCTCTTTCAATATCCTCTTCTCTTCCTTTGCTTCCTGAAGCTTTTTACAAAGGGCATCCATTGAGATAGGGCCTCTCCCTGTAGGCTTTTGAGGACGTTCCCATCGTGACCTATGTCACTATATAATCTATAGGAGACAGATCCTTTTTTTCCTTTGTGGGATCGGGGTATGCGATCTCCATTACCCTTTCACCTGAAGCACTCTGAGAGAAGCGGGTTATTGGATTTTGCTTCTTAGCTCCTTTTGTTGGGATGACAGAGAAGTCCATAGGTGCAATGGGGACTTTCCTCTTGTGTTGGCTTAGGTGTTGGGAGATCCATGCTCGACTTAAGGGAGTGTGACCAGAGGGGGAAGAGGGAACGGAGGAAGAGGAAGGAGCAACTACAGTGAACTTTGGGGAAATGGGTCGAGACGCTTGGCGGTGGCATTGATAAAGAAGCCGAATCTCCAACACTCATGGGGGTAGGAGGTAGGAGAGTCATAGTGGGGGGAGGAAGGGATCGAGAGATGAGGGAAGAAATGGGGGAAGCTCCGTGAGGGAAGAGAAGATGGAGGAAGAGGAAGGGGGAACAATAGAAGATGGGGAGAAGACACAACTAGAGGAGTGAGTTTGAGTGACGTGAGGAGGGGAAGGAGGAGTGGGAGATGGGGTGGGGAACTTATCATTACAATGGTGGAAACATCCTGAGTGGATGTGCCCGTTGGAACACTTACCATCTATTCTTTTTCTGGGGAGACAGGGCGTACGACCTGCTCCTAGGTGGAAGGAGGACTCTCGGGAGCTTGCTCCTGAGCAGTGCTTGACTCTCCTTCTTTGTCTTTCCCTTTGCCCTTTGGCAAGTGTTTTGGTCTAGCAGGTGCATTGCCCAAAGGAGACGTGGTGAAGTCTACCCCAAGGTAGATGAGACCATTATACTTGCACCAATGCTCTGTGCGTGTGCAAAGTGCCCTTAACCCTCTCCTCAATAGTCTGAGGTGCCCTTGTCCTATCTATCTTGGAAAATGGCCAATTTTCCCCATCCGTATCTAGATAGACCTGATCAACTTCTTGATCAGTCATTTGGAAACCTTTTGGGACAATGGCCACGCCATACTAGATGATTTCTGCTAGGGCCAGTGGGAGTGATCCTTTCTTCTGAGCTCAACCTCATGATATAGATCGATGTAAATAGATCTGTGGGACGTGGATTGGATCGAGCTTTGCCTTTGGGAGGAAATTGTGAGGATCAAAGGTTGGCCTTGCTGGGAAATTGTGTTTCAAGTTGAGTAATTCCAGCTCCGCAAACATTTCCCATGCTTTGGTGTGAGAAGTGCAGGTGTATTTGCCCACTGTGAGGGGGAAAGGAGTCCCCTTCTTTCTTTTCAGGCACTTCTCGTGATAGGTGATAAGTTGCCTGGACAACTCCAATAGGATCAATTTTGGTCCCGCATACCTTGGTAACTTGGTGGGCTCCCCCAAGAAGTTGGCGGCTCTGAGATAGGTGAAAGTGGGGAATTACGTAAATAACGCTCCCCACTTCTCTGTGGCAGTCACTATGCTCTTGGTCATCGACCGTGAGTCATATTGGGCCTCAATAGGTAGATGATGCCGTAGAAGAAGGCATCGTTGATCTTGTTGAACTGTGGGATGTTGTTTTCCAGTCTTAACTCTGGATAATATTCATATATTTTCACTTGGGGCCACACCCCGCATCGGCTCAATGTTGGGTAATCTCTTTTAGAAGAAGCAATAGCATATACCACGTAGGAGTTCATGTAGAACCTCCCTGTTGTTGAGAGTTGTTGGAGTTGCTCAGAGATGGTGCTGCTGATGATCTCCACCCATTCAAAACGTTGATCTGGAACATTTTTTGCTCATTGTCTCCAGATATCTGAGCATCCATTTATGAAAGTAATGGGTGTCAGGAAGCCCAAATACCCTACTTAGGAAGGTTATGGTGTCGCTCAGCTCCTCCAAGAAGTCACTGCGATGAATAACCTATGGCCACCATGTTATTACCTTCTTATTCTTCAGATATACTTTGTTCATTAACTGCATGCATTTTTCCTCATTTTCATCCCATGCCTTTATGCAGTCTTCTTGGCTTATTGCCACAAAGTGCCGGTGATGGGGATACCCAACATAATTTCAAAGTGTCGGGCAGTGAGGTTGATTATAACCTCGCCCTTTTCATTCTCGACACACCTTGTGTCCTTATTGTAGCAGCGGGCCACCACCATCATGAATTCATTGTTCACGTGCTCACGGGAATTCCCCCAGTGAAGTGTAAGCCACTGCCAACTAATTTATCCATCCATGACTACGCCCGTGACCTTTTGGTTCTAGCCCAGAAATCTTCCATATCAATGTGGCTAAGTTCTGAATCTCTGATGTCTAAGTCACATTCTGCAAGGGACTCGGGCATCCTGACCCTTTGGTACTTATACTTCATTTCTTCCTCTGTGAGTTTGGCCTTACCCTTAGACTTGGTTGGCCTCTTACTTGATGAAGACATGTGTGAATCTGAGTTCAGTTGCTGATCTGCAAGAAGAAGCAAGGAAGTCCACCGCAGAAGAGCCATGTTAGCTATTAGATCATCCATCAAAGCTTTATAGAATGAAGAGTTAGTAATTTAGAAGCTTTTGGGCACAAGGCACAGCTATACTACAGGCTGTAAGGTCGAAAAGCAAGGTGCAATGCTGGAGAGTGTTGCATGGATAAAAATAGCGCAAAGGGGCATAGGGCGCATAAAGATTACACAAAACACTCAGATGTTGATGTAGGTGGGATTGCACCTGCGCACCATATGAAGGGTTTAAACTAGGCGTAGATTATCTTGGTGTTGTAAGGCGGAAGAGTGTGCCAATGACGCAGATATGGAACATGTTGCAAAACATTTTTAGTTGCCAAAAGGGCATGTAGTTTAAATGGTGTAGCACTGAGTTAAGATGCTGGTTCTTAGCTTTGCGCGGCAGGGAGGAGAGTCTTCATGGCATAAATGTTGGTGTAGCTGGATTTGCGCTTGCGCCTGCCTTAGGGTTTTGAAAGTTTTATAGGGTGCAGGAAGGATGCATGTTGTAGGCAGGGATAGTGCACCCCTTGGCGTGACTGTGTTTTTGTACAAAAATGATTTTTTTTTGTGCTAAAGAGAAAGCTGTGGCTTTGGATTCATAATGACTTTATATTTTCTCTTTTGACAGGTTCATGGTTTTTGGCCTCTTTCAACATAGATTTTGACAACGAGGGGAACAGAGTAAAGAGGATCCTGGATTCATTTTGAGACAAAGCCCTCCAGGCCAGCAGATCTGGAAGGAGGGTAAAACTGGTTTGGGGGAGAGAAGATTGCAAAATGGGTTGGAGGTTGTGTTTTATTTCTTTAGATTCATTTCTTTGTTTTTAACAAAACAACCCCTCAAACAATACAGAAAACCCACAAACAATCACCACAAGAAAAGAAAAGACCACTTACCAGGAATATATAGGATGGAAGAAACGATGTGGGGTCCGTGAATATGACATAAAGTGACACGGGGATGACAGGAGTTGACAGGTGCAGAGGAATTAACTTTTTACGTGTTTTCAATCGTGAAAATGACAGTCGATGCACCTATTTATAGCAAAAGGCGTAATAAATGCGCCACCAAATTTTTCAAAGGGCGCACCAAAACAAATGCCAACATGAAATTATTTGTGCCTTTAGGATGGTTTCAAGACCGTCGACATTGCCTTTTTAGCGCCTTGGCGCACCGTTCAAGGGCGCAATAATTTTAGTGTCGACAGTGTGGCGCATGTGCCTCAGCACAAGTTTGAAAGGTGCATCATGGGAAGGCACAACATTTGGAATGTCATCAGTCTAAAGGATGTGGGAAAGGAATAGAAGGGGGCACATATGCATTTGATGTTGCATGAAAAAATCTACGCCCGGCCAAAAAGGACCAAAAGACTAAGTTCGAAAAACTATGTTTTCCAGAAAGGGATTTTATGCCAATAAAATTTTGGTATGGTTACCTCCAAAATTACCCTTGTCAATTTTACAGATAACAACAAAGTGCATCAACTGCTACAATGATCCTCTTACATTCGACCCTTTTTAGATATTAGAGTTTTATATCATTTTAGGGAACATATAATAAATACATATTAAATGTGGCTTATGGGGGTGCTGCCCTTGAGCCCCTGCCAAGGCGCACGGCCTCTCGGTCCCTGCAAAGGGGTGAAGCCCTCTTTCAACTCCCTTCGCTATCAGGCTCCACAACCAACAATCTCCCACTTGGGAGACCGGTTGACACGTAACTCCAACACTATAGCCCCGCATGGAATTTTCTTCTTGGCTTGTTTCTTTCACTTCAAGATCAATATTGAAGACCCACAAAAGTTGAATGAAAATGTAATTTATCCTTTTTCATTGGCTTAATAAACATATCAGTAGGATTATCATCTGTATGAATCTTCACTAAATCAAGTGCCCATCCTCCAACACTTGTCTTATGAAGTGATATCTTAGCTGAATGTGTTTTGTTCTTGAATGGAAGGCTGAGTTCTTTGCCAGGAAAATTACACTTTGACTATCACTGTGTAACTTACAATCCCCTCGCTCCTTACCCAACTCCTCCATGAACCTACTCATCCATAATATTTCCTTACTTGCCTTAGTCGCTGCAACATATTCTACCTCTGTAGTAGATAGGGAAACTACCTTCTGCAACTTTGAGATCCAACTCACTGCCGCACCACCAACTATAAACACGTATCCAAGCAGTGCTTCTCCTGCTATCCACATTTCCTACCACATATGAATCCAAAATCCTTGTAAAGTATAATTTGACCCTCCGAAGCACAAGTGCCTACTAGTGGTCCCTCTCAAGTACCTGAGAATCCACTGGACTTCCTTCCAGTGTGCTTTACCGGATTTTCCATATACCTGCTAACAACTCCCACTACTTGGGCAATGTCTAGCCTAGTACAAACCATGGCATACATAAGGCTCCCAACTGCTGAAGAATAAGGAACCCGTGCCATATAATATTTTTCCTCTTGTGTTGTTGGGCATTGCTCTTTACTTAGTCTAAAATGCCCAACCAAAGGTGTACTAACTGGTTTCACATTCTGCATTTGAAACCTTTCTAACACATTTTCTACATAGTCCTCCTAAGACAACACCAATTTCTTATTTATTTTGTCCCTCTTGATTTGCATACCAAGGATTTTCTTTTCGCACCCAAATCCTTCATTTCAAATGTTTGTGCAAGCTTTTCCTTAAGCTTTGCAATTTCTTGCATATTAGACCCTGCTACAAGCATATCGTCTACATATAACAGAAGAATAATGTAGCTCCCACTATCCAACCGTTTAAAGTATACACAATGATCTGATTGACATCTAGTAAAACCATGCTGATGCATAAAACTATCAAAATTTAGATACCATTTCCGGGGAGCTTGCTTGAGCCCGTATAGGCTCTTCTTCAACTTGCAAACCAATTTCTCCTTACCCTTCACCTCAAATCCAAGTGGTTGCTACATATAAATATCCTCCTCCAAGTCACCATGGAGAAATTCCATCTTGACATCAAGTTTCTCTAAGTGTAAATCTTCAACAACAACTAAACTTAATACAATACGAATGGAAGACATCTTTACAACAAGGGAGAAAATTTCATCAAAATCGATACCTTTCTTTTGTTCATACCCCTTCACTACAAGCCTTGCTTTGTACCTTTTCCATCCACCTTCTTCTTCTTTCACATGGTAGACCCATTTGTTTTGTAGTACTCTCTTCCAGCTGGAAATTTGACTAAATCCCATGTTTGGTTCTTCTCCAGGGAGTCCATTTCCTCCTTCATGCCATGCTCCCACTCCTTAGTGGACTCCACCTGCATTGCCTCATCAAAGCTCTTTGGCTCACCACTATCTGTTAGTAACAAATAATACAAAGTAGGGGAAAATATTTCGGAGGTCTACTAATACGTTGTGACCTTCTTACCAAAGATGGGGGTGACTTGGGATCATTATTTTCTTGCTACTCATTTTCTTGAATTTCTGACAGAGGTGTCGATGTTGACACTAGCTGTCGTGCTTGGCCTACAAAATTGTCAACCTCGGTACCTGTAGGTGGATATTTTCCATCGAGAGTTCATTTTTAGGAGCTATATCCTCAACCAAATCTTCCTTGGGATTTTTTTCATCCTATACCTGATCCCTGTACATTCTATTTTCACGCCAAACAACATCACGACTCCTAATTATCTTAGATTCATCTAGATCCCAAAACCAAAATCCATAATCACCATTGGAGCCATAGCCTATGAATGTGCAACATTTGGATTTTGAATCCAATTTCTTCTTGTTTTCTTTATTAACATGCACAAATGCCTCTAAACCAAATACTCTTAAAAATGAAAGGTATACCTCTTTCCCGGTCCAAGTATTCTTCAGAATTCCTCCATCTAATGCACTCGAAGGCCCATGGTTGATTAAGTACACAACAATATCTACGGCCTCTACCCAAAATTGAAGAGGCAGCCCCGCATGTAATCTCATTGACCGTGCACACTCCATTATTGTTCTATTCATCCTCTCACTAACACCATTTTGTTGCGGAGTCCTGGGAACTATTTTCTCTCTACGAATCCCATTCAAGGAACAATAATCATCAAATTTCTTACTACAATACTCACCACCATTATCAGATCTCAAACATTTCAATTTAAAACCACATTCATTCTCAACAAGTGCTTTCCATTTCTTAAATGTATCAAAGACATCAGACTTATGCTTAATGCAATATACCCATACCTTCTTTGTAGCATCATCTATGAATGTGACATAGTACAGGGAACCACCATGAGATGCAACATGGGCTGGCCCCACACATCTCTATGAACTAGCTCCAATTTTTGCTCTTTTTTGGTATTCCTTGCCTTGAGAAATCCAACTCTTTTCTATTTCTCGAAAATGCAATGCTCACAAAATTCTAAGTCCAATTGCTTCAAACTTGAAATCTTACCTTTTGCATGTAGAATTTTCATGCCCTTCTCACTCATATGTCCCAATCTATTGTGCCACATGCTAACATCCTCATCTGAAGTAGACAATATGGTAGAAGAATTAGATATACAAGTAGATAAATAAAGAGTGCCTACTTTCTTACCCCATGCCACTACTAGGGAACCCTTGGAAACCTTCCAAGCATCTGAAGTGAATGTGACTGTGCAACCTTCACCACCCAACTGTCCTGCAGAGATGAGATTTCTCCTGAGACTAGGTACATGCCTCACATCTCTCAATATCCATGTATTTCCGTTCTATAATTTCAGGTGTACATTTCCCTTCCCGACAATGTTGCATGACTCATCATCACCTAAATAAACCTGTCCAAAATTTCCCTGGACATAATATTTAAAATATCCCTTATCAGGGGTTGCATGGAAAGAGGCACCTGAATCTATTACCCAAGATTCTACTCTAGTATCAAGAGAAAGTATAAGAGCATCTTGAACAATATTACCTGTCGGATTTTCCTCTTTAATACCTTCAGGTTGGTTTTCTTTATTTCCTTTGAACCAAAAATCCTTTTTAGCATGTCCTCTCTTTCCATAGTTCCAACAAGTAATGCCTCTACTCCTAGATTTGGATATGGCCATATTCGATTTAGATCTCCCATGAGCCTTACTCTTTGATTTCTCCTTGCTCCTCCCTCTACTCTCCATATTCAATGCATTTCCAGAAGAAGAATTTTCCCCTGTACTTTTCCTGTGCATTTCCTCATTTAAGATGACACTTACTACATCTTCAAATTTAAGAGAAGTAGATGATGTATTACTAACTGCCATTACTAAGTTGTCCCAACTTTCTGGAAAAGAACATAGGAATAATAATGCTCTAACCTCCTCATCAAATGGGATATTAACTGAATCTAACTGATTTACAATAGTGTGGAAATCATTAAGATGGTTAGATACAGATCCACCTTCTTGCATTTGTAGATTAAACAATATTTTCATCAAATAAACTTTATTGGATGCACTAGGTGTTTCATATAAATTAGCTAGAGTTTTCATCAACTCTACCGTACTCTTCGCCTGTGAGATATTTGAAGCTATGGATGATGCTAGACTCAATTGAATCACACCGAGAGCCTTCTTGTCCAAAACATTCCATTCATCATTAGACATGAATGGGGGCTTCACTTCTAGACCTCCCAACGGTAGGTATAGATCCTTTTGATACAGGTAATCTTCCACCTGCATTTTCCATAGCTGGTAATTTCGGCCGTCAAACTTCTCAACTCTAAACTTACTCTCCTCTACCATTGTTGCTTCTCCCACTCAAATAGAAATCCCTCTGTGAGTATACTACCAACAAATAAATCTCAAATGCGCTCTGATACCAGTTGTTAGGATTATACCAGTTGTACAGATAAACAAGCAAGTAATGAATAATGCAGAAACATAAATTAGAAATAAAATGCAATAACACTAGAGACACATATTTAATGTGGTTCACCCAAAATGGGCTACGTCCACCAGAAACAACCAATCCTTTTATTCAATCCAACAAAACTCTCTTATAGTGCATCAACTGCTACAATGAGCCTCTTACATTCGACCCTTTTTAGATATTAGAGTTTTATATCATTTCGGGAAACATATAATAAATACATATTAAATGTGGCTTATGGAGGCACTACCCTCAAGCCCCCGCCAAGGCACGTAGTCCCTGTCCCCGAAAAGGGTGCAAAGCCCCCTTTCAACTCCCATCACTATCAAGCTCCATAACCAACATAAGTTTGAATCTTCCAACTTACCGCCTGGAGTAAATCAAGAAGATGAAGTTCTTTATCGATTATGTGATGAGATTCTACTCTCGTGGAATTTCTTCGATTGATATGAAGTCAAATATCTTTGTTAGATTCAGCACTATTGTTTTATAGAGTTGTAAATGCTTAGCTCTAGTCTCATATACTTTGGATATCTGATTTGCAACAAGTTGTGAATCACCCAGCACCCTAATATTAAGAGCACCCATTCTTTCAGCTACAATGAGACCAAGTAGAAGGGCTTTGTATTCAACCCCATTATTTTTCATTCAAAGTTTAATTTGAAGGAAAAAGGTAGAATCCTTCCCTCAGGAGAGGTAAGAATCACACCTTCCCCAGCGCCAAAATGACATTTGGCTCCATCAAAATGGAGAGTCCAATAGTTACTTGGAAAAATGGACGTTGGATCATATTTTGAATCTTTCTCCTTTACTTTAGTTACCTCAATCATACAAACCTCATTTTCTAGAAGAGAACCGAGTCCCAGGGTATGTCCCATGCCCATAGAATCAAAAGGAAGGAGAATGGGTAAATCCTTCTCCAATAGCTTGAAAATATTTGCCATGGTTCCCAAAAATATTGTCTCTACGATGAAGGTTTCATCTTTGATTACCGAATGCCTTCAATCAAACCCGTGACTTCTAATTCTATTACAGAACAAGAGTTTTCTCCGGTACTAAGCTTTCATGTTTATTTAACTAATTTGTAGGAAGATCAAACTCAGAGTGGATCCTTGGCCTCTTTTTCAAGTTAGCTAGGTGTATGTCGAAGGGTTTTGGATCACCCTGCACCACAAAGACCTTCCCTAAATGTAGGAACCTAACTTCCTAAAAAAAAGTAGAGGGAATCACCTTCATGTGATGAATCCAAGGATGGGAAAATACCATATTATAGTTGGTTTCCTGATCTATAATATAAAACTTGGTTAGTACCGTCTTAGGTCCAAGGGTGAAAAAACTATAGTTCGATTGACGTTGCTTTGAGGCTGTCGTAGCCTCTCAACGTGTTTCATGTCGAAGAGAAATTGGTCTCTCTGTACCCTAGATTTTGAAGGAAAGAGAAGGGGAATATGTTGACCATTGCCCCATCATCAATCATCGCACACTTTACGTAGTTGTTGTAAATCCAAACTTGTAAAAATAATGTCGAATCACCTCTACGAGCTATTTTAGCATTATGAGCATCTTGCTGATGTTGAATACAAATCCAACATCTCTTTTAGGCTTCCCTGAAGGATAGACATCAAAGTCCATGTGGTTTATTTGTGCTTTTGGAGGAGGGGTGACATTAGTTAAATGACCAAGACCCAACACTTCTAGTAGAGTGGCCCTATGAGTAGGGGAATTCTTTAACAGATCCAAGAAGGAAATGTGAGAGAAGGTCTTAGTTAATTCGTTGATCAAATCATAAGATCCTACTAGCTTGCTTAATGTATCACGAATGTCATTTGATGTAGTCGGGTAGATCGGGATAGGTTACGAAGAATAATCCTTGGTTCTAGTGGCAGCATTAATTTGAGGTTCAAGTGTCCAACTCAACAACCCCACAATTTTCGTTTGTTGGTGACCATCCAAAGGAGGTGCCACTTGTGGGTTTGATGAAGTTGAGGCTTCATGATCATGGGTCCCTATTATAATACCTTTGTTTGAACCATTGGGATCTATTCTACCATCCTTTGGATGTGTGGGGAGAGGATCATTAAATATTCCAAGCGGTGTGTTCTATGGAGATACTGGTCCCATGTAGGTGTTTTGAGTGGGAATTGTCGGGTTTGCCAAAAACATGTCAAAAAATAACTATCTTTGATCCTTTGACAAATGTTGTAAAAATTTGTTACAATTGTGGCATGTTCTTACGTCATGCCCGCAAACCCTATGGAAACCATAATATAAATCAAGATTGTAATCTCAAGGCCTTTGTTTGAACCTTGTTGCAGTCAAAATTATGGTTATTGTTCAGTTGTTGATTGTTATGGTTAAAATTTGGGAACCCTTGCCCTTGGTTTTGAAATTGGTTCAGATACCCACTTGGGTATTGGTTAGGGCCTTGGGTCTGTGTTTGTCTTGATTGCTGAGGTTGTTGTTGTTGACAGTTAAAATCTACAACATTGAATGAGGGTGAGAAGTTATTGTTTCTTTGATTGTTGTCATTGTTATTGTTGTTGTTTGAAGTGCTTGTATTGGGAGCATTAACAACATTAGGTTTCTTAGGTTGGTTTGTCACCCCATCCGTCGTGACTCCATGATTCTTATTGAGTATTTTTGGTCCTTGGTTACTATTCATGTTGTTGGAGTAATTGGGGTTATTTTGATTAGGGGTGACTAACCTTCCATTAGCTCCATAAGTCTTACGACCACTTGTTAATGGTTTTTGGTCAATTCGAAGAGCACCCTCTAGTACCTCTTTATAGCTCCTTAGCAGAACTTTTGAACCTCTTCCTTTGTTTCCCTATTGAGAGAGTGGAGGAACAAATCACAAAGCTCTGTCTGATCCATATTTGGAGTGCTTGCAGAGGAGTAGAGAACTTGTCGCCACCTTTGAATGAAGTGGGTTGCAGACTCATTGTGCTCTTGCTTGATATGAAGGAATTCCCGATTCATGTTCTCAAAAAAAAATTCATATCAAAAGCCTTAATAAATTATGATACGAGTTACTTGAAGGAGTGTATTGAAGCCTCTCGGTATCCTATAATACCAATTGAGAGCAATACCTTCTAGCATCTTAGGGAAAATCTTCACAACAACTGCGTCCCATGGGAGCTGACTCTCGAATGGTCATTGTATAAGCTTTGATGTGTGCATTAGGATCACCCTCCCCTTTGAATTTTGGAAGATTGGGAAAGGGTCTCGAGAGCATGAATGTATGAATGGAGAATTCTAGAGGATCCTTAAGATATTCAGAATAGGTCCCCATTGTGTATGTTTCCACCATTGAAGATCCTTTTTGGGAGGTGGAGATTACATCGATTGCTAAAATGGGACAACATAAACATTTGTTGGGGCATATGGCATGCCCTTGATTGTCCATACGGACTTGGGTAAGTGTACATATCACCCTATGGAGATTTAGAATACATGTGTACTTAGGGGGTTTATTACCTTGATATGGAATCAAGGCACAAAGCCAGGGAACGTTGTATTTCCAAAGGTTATGGTGTTTAAGAACGCACTTCCGACCGGGTGCTTGTTGCAGATATCCATATATGGCATGAGGGGGCATACCTAAGTTGCCCGTCCCTGTAAGTAGATCTCCAGGGTTTTAAGTACCTATATGAACTCGGAGTATTTTGTGTTGTAGGTATTTGTCCATAATTCTGTGGATAGGGAGAAGTTCGTGCTTGCCCTGCATATGAATTTTGAGCAAGCTCTAGCTCCTTGAATTTTTCTACCAACGCCAAGATGACATCACCTATTGATGGGGTGGTGCTTTTCTTAGGTGCCTTTTGTTGAACCCTTAGATGTTGTTGAGGAGTATGGTATCTTGCTATGAATTGTTCACTATGATGCCATCCCTCATTAGCAAAATTTTCTGTTGGTGGAGGGGCAATGCTATTATTTTGGAGAATAACATCACCTTTTCCTTGTAACCTATTGAAAGCTCGGTTCATGTTGTGGAAGTGTTGTTCACTCCTAGCATATTGTGCTAAATATTCATCATCTAGATGCGGGAGTTGGTCCGATTGCATGCTAATGGGTTGTTAAAACAATACCCGAGGAGATGAACTTACTTTCCCAGTGAAATTCATGTTGTTTGAGCTTGATTGTTTGTGAGGATAGATCTGTGTGACTTGGTCAATTTAATCAATATGTACATAGGAACCAATATTGGTTCCCTAAAGAAGAGGGTTTTGAGCAAGTTGAGCGGTTGTCCACCCACGTTGAGAGTGAAGGTGATTGTTGTGGTATACCTGTTTGGTAGTTGTACATGTCAAAACCCGGATGGGTCGACCGTACTCATCATATCCTGAAATATTCGGGGGTATAATAATACCCATAGAATAAATGATGGATGAAGAAAGTGGAAACGTTTAGAGACTATCTCTTCATGTTGGGTTCACCAATATGTACGGATGAAAATTGACATACAACCTTCAACCGCACTCAACCTCCAGGAGTCGTCGTGGGCGAGTGATGATGTTGAATGTGTTTGGCTAACTATAGGAGGATCAATGACTAAGATCTTGTAGTGTGATCTTCTAGTAGTTGAGTTGGCAAAGGGGATATTTAGAGGCTATGAACGGGTAGCATAAATTCCCTATGGTTTGTTTTCCTAACTTGGATCTAAGTCTTGATCTAGTTTGAATTATTCAAATTAACTAAGATGAAACCAACAATCTAAGCTACTTCTGAAAGGAAACTAATTTAAAAAAATCACAAAACTAAAATATTACAATCACAAACAACAATTTTATTCTATTCTAAATAATCAAAATATTTCTACACTAAAACTAAACAAGAAAAATAACCCGGTGTGGTTATTCTGTGCTGAGTGTATTGAAACTAAACTAACTTAAAACAATAAATTTTCTAAATGATTTATGATATGTAGACAACCTCCTATAGATATTCTCTCCTTCAGATCCACAAGGATGGGAAGAAGGGGATCCATCACTGGGGGTTGCTATGAAAGATTCAAACCCTCTTGGAAATTAACTAATTACTTGCAAATGAAAGGAAATTGATTTCTACTCTATTTGATATGATGTAACAATGATAAATTGCAATAATGAAGGAAATCAAACAAAAAATCCAACATGGAATTCACATAATAGAGGTAAATCCAACTATGTAGTAGTTTTCCCCCTCAATTTGTTCCTTTCTTTCTCTGTGTGTCCATATGAGTCCAAGGAATTGGGAATGCAAAGGAAGCAACAGCAGGAGAAGGCACTTGAGCAATGACAACTTGAAGGTAGTTTAGTTACAATGCAAGTAGAAGAGAGATAACACAAGAGATCTGAGCTTGGCTATGCAATTCCTAGCAGGATTGTGGCAATAATACTATGCAAGATACACAAAAATTATTAGGCCTTTTGCTTGAATACAAGCATGGAATATATAAGAATTGGGGTTGGGATGTGCCTTCATGCATAAGGAAAGAAGAGGCAGTTCCAACTAACTAAAGCACATGCAAAAATAGAAGAGGGAAGGAGAACCAAGCAATCAAAACTATTTTTAGACAATTTGGCCCATAGATGCATGCTAAAAGTGAAGTTAAGATAATCGTCACATATTAAAAACATGCATGACGGAATCTAGAAAAATCGGTCAGACCCCGCCCTTCCCCGGTGGTGACGATTTCAAAACCACTACCCAGCAGGTGGTGGTCCTGGTACTAAAGGCCAAAACATGCGCAGAAAGAGGTAGAAAGTTGGAAAAAGTGTGGGAAGGATAAGTAAAGATTTCTAGGCAACAAATATAAACTGCGAATGGGTTTTGGAGATTGAACACCTTCTTGAAAGGACTTGAATCATCATTGGGGACTTTTGTAACTATTTTTTTGACAATGTAGCACATGTAATTTTGGGTGCGTACAATACCCTTGTTGAAGTCAATGAAAGAAGGAGAAATTTCATGCAAGTATGTTGGAAGGATGCTTGCATTCCAATTGAAGTTGATGTCAAAGTCATGTCTCCCAAGCATATCAAGCTCATTAAGTTCCATATTGGTACAAGGGTGGAGTTGGGAAAGAAGTTTTCATTCAACTAATACGGTGGAGTCTCGTGTGTAACCCTCATCTATTAAATAATCACTATTATCTCTTGAACACTTTTTAGGGGCTATTTGAACTACATGTCAAGGATGATAATAGGGACACATTTTTCCTAATTATTTATAATTTCAAGTGTGCTTCCACCAATATCTAGATTATTATGTAAAATGGCTTATAAAGAAGTAATCCGTCCCAACAAAAAGGCCAAAAATATGAGTCCATAGAGAAAACAATATTGAATCGTGGTGTAACATACACAATAGAATTTTATTATTGTATCTTCCACTTGTTTCTTTTACGATGTGGGTCATAAGACCATGTGCATGTTTCCTCAATGAGCGAAAGGCTTTCAAGTGAGGAGGGTCTATTTTCCTATGCATCAAGGAAGGGTGACAATTCTAAAGGAGAATCATCGTTAACCAACACACACTATAGAATTTTCCTACCTATATTCGGTGAAGCAAACATGCAGCTAGAAAAAAAAAGGGGAATTTTTGTAACGTATGACAAGTCTCATGTGTATTGATGTCATGTTCCACTAAAATCTCTAGCATCAACTTTCGAAGGAAATTAAGGAGGGGCTATATGAGCCTATATTGTTGGTAATCCATGTAAGCATTTAATGTTATGTGATTTAACAAAACTAAATTTTTATTAGAGGACTAAGTTCAAATATATATAATAGTGACAAATAAGATCTATCATACAAAAGATAAGAAAGTATAAGCAATAGTGAGATAAGAGTGACTTGGCTTGTATTCAAAGATCGGAGCGATTCTAGATGGAAAATTGGGGCGGAACAAGTTGGATTTGTGATGAGTAAGCTTCATCTCTGGAGCTTCATATATATATATATATATATATATATATATATATATATATATATATATAAGTCTTCTGGATAGAACTTCCCAAAAGAGGATAAGACTTCCCTAGGTGCTAGTGTCTTTACAACAACTCTAGATTTGGTCTTTTCGAGTTTGGAATCGTCTTCTCCTTCCTTTCACTCTTTGTCAATATGGCTTCACTTTGTAGGGTTTATTGTTACACATGTACTTGTAAAAAAAACCCTAGCTACTTGCACAAGGCTCAAACAAACATTAGATGAAATAAATAATGTAAATTCTTGAGTCGATCAACCTCATCAGGCACCCCAATGTGATTGCCATTTAGCACTAAACTACATTTCGAGACTCTATGTAGTTCTAGTACATATGTGTGTGATAGAATAATGTCCCTTGAAGCCAAGTTTCCCTTGTGCTAGCTACACAAAGATAGCGGGCTATAAATAATTTATCCCCAAGATGAATGTGTTAGATGGAATTTAGAAATAGACCCTCCTATGTAGTGAATAACACAACCCAAATGCATTCCTTGAATGGTTCTCTTTTCTTAACTAGTAGATAGGAAATAATTGCCCAAATTACCAAGCCCTTATTAATAATGAGTAAGTCATGTATATATATGATTCCCTTGTTTTACTTTCATAATTAACTAAAAATATCAACCCAAAGTGATAGGTATTAATTTTGAAAAGATAGTAAGTGATGTGACATTTAAAATTTCAGAAAAGGAGGGAAAATATATGAAGCACCCAAATGGGACAATAGTGTCTGGGAGCTCCTGTCCCTAATGGGAAGTACTATACAGATGCTCGAGATGATAAAACAGAAAATACTAAGCTAGGTCACATGTTTTCCAATTTCCAAAAGTAAAGTGTTTATTCCATAAAAGCAAATGATATAACTATAAGAAAGACAAACCAATGTAAAAGCAAAACAAGTGTTGTTAATGTCTAGTTTTCTTGCTTAGGAATCATGCATATAATGACATACTTAGAGGTGTGATGTAAATAGAAAGTACGTGATTTCATGTCTACAATATGTTTTAGAGAATTTTTCTTCCTTTGAAGCATATTTGACAATATATTATAAGTACAACATCGCATGAAAGAATAGGCCGAAAATCAACATTTACTCGCCATATTGACAACATGGCCTCATTGTGGATGTTCAACCTATCATCATTGTGGGATGGGATGTACTTTAATTTTCTATCATTGTCTTTGAGAAAAATGATTCAGTGGTTTAGCTCCTAAGGTGCAATGTATTGATAACTCGTGGTAGATTCTGTCTTTCAAATTAAGCATGTTATGTGCATTTAGTGTGGCATTGGACTTGGATGAGTAGTTCTTGGTAGTCCCATTGAGCATCTATAATTTTTTTGAGAGGTTTGCAAAAGGAAAGGATCATCAAAGATGGGTTGGTATAATGTTTCATCTATGGTGAAGGGTCCATGTGGATTCCTTGCAGTAACATACTTTTCAAAGTATGATTTAGCTTTGTGTTGCTCCAATCTAGTGTGTCAACATTGGGTGCATTCTCAAGCCACAAGAAGCCATGAACATGGGAAAAGCCTCTATGTTTCCAATCATACCTAATGTAAGTGAAACGATAAAAAAATTATGAGGAAAATATGATGTCGAATTGTCAAAAAGGAAGGAGGGTAGTTTTATTACCCATACTAGTAGTTATGAGCCCCCAAATGTTTTTACAAAACCTCTTCACAAAATATTGCAAAATTGGTGCAATTAGGCAAATATAATATGAGGATCATCCAAAAATTATGTACTCTTCAATGTTGACCCTCACATGCATAAGGAGGGAGATTTCTTGGCATGAATTTGTGGAGGTTAGGTTGAAAGCACCCTAAACTTTACAAAGAAAATAACATGACTAATTAAGGGAGGCTAACACCATTTTCATCTATAGCCAAGGCTTTAAGTCTAGGAATGTAACACTAAAGATAAAAGCTTAATGGAATGTTAACTAACATGAATATAATTCAAAATCTAGCTAATCATGCCTACTAATATATTGAATTGCTAAACTAACAAAGACCTAAATAGATCTAAGAGGGAAATAAAATTGGTATGGTTGCTTTACTCCAAACAAGGTGAAATGGCCTCTCCAAATGAATACATGGTCATTTTGGATATCCATCTACTAACCCCATTGAATACTTTAGGCAAGGATTGAGCTTGGCTATAAATCATATTTCTTATATGAGATGTAAATCAAAGCATGGTGTAAAGTTGGAAGATAGTACTTAGTCTTATTTATAGTTTTTCCTTTGAGGAAAACTTGCATTTTGGTGCATGTGGGACTAAAAGTACAAAGAATATTAGAATTGCTAATCATGATTAAGCTTTTCTAATCACAATTAGTGAATTAACAAGTGATTAAGATGTGAGGAGCCTTAATCAACCGCTTAGGGTCAATTAGGAGGCTATGATAAGCTTTTGAAGCTTGTTGAGATGTTGTGGAGGAAGTGGGGTGATTTTGAGTGGTTGGAAGAGGGGTTTGAGTCAATAATAGGGTATATTGATCAAAACATGAGCAAAATAGGCTTAATTAGCTAATAAATGCTAATTGTCTGTTTAGAAGAGGATTTTGACTTATGATTTGAAATAAAGTGACATCTTGAATCCGAAAGAGGTTAGGAAATCAATAATGTGTGTTTAATTGGCCAAGATGGTAAGAAATGTTAGTAAATAAGCATAAATCACTAATTATAATGGAATTGGCAAGAATGAGAGTGATTTGTCTGCAATTGGTGATAAGATTGCAAAAGTGGAATATAGGTGTCTACATTTGCCATTGTTTGAGGTGAAGTAAGTAACTTCTCTTCAAATATAGTAGACAAGCATAAACAGGTAAATTTTTGAACAAAAAATAGTAGGATGAAGGATGCCACCTTGAGTTTTGATGGGGTGATAAAAGAAGTTAATCAACGATCGAAATATGATTGAAACATATAGAAGAGGTAAGGATAGGGATAAACATGGTTGTTTATTGCCCCAGGTGATTTGGAAGAATAATTAGTAGTGATAATAAATGATAATGTAGAAGAAAGGATGATAGAAATATAGGACAAGCCCAATCTTTACATGTAATCTCTTAATAAGCAACTTGGTTGTATCATTTTCCCCCTAGATCTACATCATCGACCTTTATTGAAATAAAAAAAGTGTAAGATAACATGAAAAGCTAAATTACTAACATTTGTTCATTGCTACGTAACTCCACGCAACATACATAATGTAATGCAATACGAGAAAGTAAAACGATACATAACTCCATGTAAAATACATAATGTAATGGAATACGAGAAATTAAACCAACGAATTTAACAGAGCAACCAATACAATCACACGTACTCAAACAAACAACATTCAAGATGGTTACATCAATGTTTATGTTATCAAGCCTCAGTTCCCAAATGTTCGTGTTGAAATGAAAAGGGTTAAAAATGGTGCCCCAAGCAAGGATACATGTGAGGGGAATAACATAGGAGACAAGTAGTCCCATGGAAAATATTTCATGCACTATAACACAGTCTCTGGAAACCCATTGTTGCGTAGGAGTACCGACATAGTAAACAACCTAACTTGTTAATGGAGGTAGATCATGATGATCTGCAAGTCGTTTGAGACCAGAACATGCAAGAACCTTAGAAAGATGTTTTTGTAGGAAAAATTTCAATGTTCGAGGATAATGCATTTAATATAGGCTTCATTGCATGCATGTCATTTACCAAATTTTGAAAAAAATTAAATTTTGCCATTTTTGGATTTTTAATGATTTTATCATTTTGTTTGAAAATTTTTGGGGTTGTTTGATTTTTTTATTTTTATAGAAGAAAATATTATAGAATAAATAATGAAGTCATGAGATAATGCTAAAAGTGACCGTAAGGCAAAAATATGCCCCATGTAGTAGAAAAGGCCACCAGAAAGCAAAACATGCCCTAGAGTAGCAAAAATGGGCACGACAATAATTATTTATTTAAAATAATCATCACGACAAGTTGTAGAAGAACCACAATGGCTCTAGGGTGCCTTGAGGGTGAGAAACACGTAATGGGAGGTAAAAATGGGTATATAAGCCATCACGACCAAATCATTTACCACATTCACTTACCATTTCATTATTGATTGAAGCTCTAACCTACAGGAGGAAATGGCGAGGTGCAAAACCAGAGACACTATGCGGATTACGTGAGAGACTACATGAGGCTCCTAGTGGATGGACCATAGGTACACAAAGTTTCCCTTTTTACCCTAATTTTTAAAGCATTTAATTTTTGGTTAAAATGCATTTTTAGAGTTAAAATAGGGTAAAATTTGGGGGTGTGCCTATGTTGACACATGTATGGGCGCATATTTTATGGTGCAAAAATGGGTGCACCTATGCATTGAATATGTTTTACTTTTCTATTTTATTTTTGAGTTTTGTGGGGGCATGCATGTACTAGTGCACAAAGGGGTGTGCCTATGCACCACTAACCAGGGTATGTGTGGGCGCATATGCACCTATGCAAAGGAGAATGCGTCTATGTTAAAATTGAGAAAATAGCGGGGGAGCACATGTGCTGGTGCACCAAGGGATGCACCTATGCAAAGAACTAGTTTGAGGAAAACTAAGAATGCGCCTATACACGAGGGTGTGTTGGCACACTAGGTGCACCTATGCACTGGGGGGTGTCTTTGGTGCGCTGAGGATGCGCCAATGCATAAAAGCCATTTTTAGAATGTTGTTAGAAGAAAGAGAAGATTTTTGAAAACCCCAAATGGTAAAAATAGATGAATTATAAGAAAAATAGAAGAATTTATTAAAAAATAGAAAATTATATGATAAACTAGAAGAATAAGATCATAATAAATGACCGATTGGCTCCATAGGAGGATTTGGATATGCTAAAGTCACGGGAGTGACAGGGGCGACTTCAAGCCTACGAGGTGAAATTTAGCCGACGTGACCATATTTTTTAGAGATCACCCTGGAGGTGACCAATTTATCCTACGTGGCTTACATGCCATAGATTACCTTAGACCATGACCTACTCACAACCTTAGCTGAGAGATGGCGGAGCGAGAGTCAGACCTTCCGTATTCCTACTTATGATATGAGAACTACATGGAGGATGTATGGTGGATCCTATGAATCCCTATCCGGGGTTGCTTGATTACTTACGATGGTCGTCAGGACCGTATTCAACGATGGATAGCTGAGATGTTTGGAGTAGTGGATATACCTGCAGGTATGCCAATATTCATTAGGAGGTGCATGTATGATCTGTGGCTAGGACGGGTCTCTGTATTCTTGTTAGCTCTTGTTAGTGACATATTATTTCCTGATAAGACTGGTGCATGATTCCCTCTGGGTCTCATTGGAGTGATTCACGACCTGCTTTAGGGAGAGGTGTACTCGTTGGGGTCAGTGTATACTAGCTCATTTATATTCTGATTTACACTTGATAGCTTATCATGGACAGAGGTCAATGGGTCCTGCCACTTTATTATAGATATGGGCATGGGATCACATTGAGATTAGGCATGCCATAGGAGGATTGAGAGCTCGAGTTCTTGGAGAGCCATCTGTCATGAGATGGATTTTGGATGGGGATGATACTCACTACCATAGGGGGACACAAATTATTACAGGTGAGAGTTTAACGAGGTATAACCCCACATGATCACATGATGAACTTACAAGTTGTATCATTGGCCTCAGGATGCAGTTGAGTTGAGTACCGCGAAAGTGGATCATTTCATCTTGGGAGCAGGAGTCATATTCGGAGTGGTACAGAGTGGACAGGGTCCAACGTCAGTTTGGTCTCATCTAGGGATTCTTGGTGATGAGATGTGGTATGCATGTAGATTCAAAGAGACCTTCCATATGGGGCCTCGATCACATTAGGATGAACTGTACCAACTTCTTACAGGTGGTTCCAAAGCCTTAGGTGTAGCTAGTGCAAATAGTGGATCTAGGGATGGACCAAGATTATTTAGTGTGGTATGTGACATGTTTACCACATAGATTGACTATACCACATGAGGTATTGGATGTTGCAACGTAAGGGGACATGGCCTAGATCCTAGGAAAAAGTACACACTTAGGAATAGGTAGGTCCATAGGAAGGACCACATTTAGGGATACAAAGGCAAGCAGTGCTAGTCCAAAGTGTAAGCAGATTTTAGTATAGTATTAGGTAGTGGTGTAGCCACTTGTAGTAGCACCATGGATTCCCCTTCAGGTTCTATTATGGGCACCATTGTAGGGACCTCCATCACCCCCTCATGTGAGTCCATGACACAGTCCACCAAGAGGTGGAGGAGATGGCGGGGGTGGTGAGGAGATGGAGGAGGATGCACATGATACACAAATTTGGTGAAGTGTGTGGCTGCCTTGCAGTAGTAGCTTACAATAGGTGATAACTCTACAACTTCGAGTTGTTGTTGTTGAGAGGACTAAACCATTTCTCAGAGAGACCATGCCATTACATAGAGAGACCTGACTATCATAGAGGGGGATGAACTTATGATAGAGCGAGGTCGAGACCTGAGAGAGAGATTACAGGTCATGACAGAGTGAGATTAGGTGATCACAGATAGTTTATAACTGTAGGAAGAGAGGGATCAACTAGTGGCCGGTTGGGTTCTGTGGACGACAGAGCACACACAAGTTCAGGTAGACATATCCAGAGTGACATGAGAGTGTGATGCTCTACTGCGGGCATCATCAACATTTGGGATACTAGACATATGAATAGATACCATGAGAGCTAGTGTCAATGCCTCCTACTACAAGGCATTATACCACCAGTCGTCCTAGAGGGACATAAGGCTACCCCTTTTAATCAATTAGACGTTAACAGGTCCAAATCTAGATCCTAGAGGACCTCATAATTAAACATGATCATCAGTTCAACAACCTATAGTGCAACAGAGTGCAATGACCTCTACAGACAATCACATCGGAAACTTTCTGTAATGCCCATATTTTGATGCACAAAACCCAAAGCAAAACTCAATAATTAATTAGGAAAAATTACGAGATTTTTTTTGAAGGGGTTACAACAAGATGGCCAACCACTAGATTTAAACATTTCTTAATTAATAAGGTCCACAAATTCATAAGGTCATCATAATTAGAATAACAATTAATTATTATTTTACCTCATTCCAATCACATCAAGTTTAAATATCCTTTTAGGGTTTCCGATAATTCACCTTATTTAACATATCATCTCGGGTCAATATTTCGTAAGTTAGTTTAATTCTTACTTCTCACAACAACTTAACAATAATGCTTCTCATGGGGTCTTCAGAACTATACATTTCAATTTCAATAATAACCCTTGTAAAACATTAACCAATTTACCCTTTTCATAATTATTTAATTTAATAAACCCTTACAAATTCCAAAGTCATTTATTCACTTAATATTCTAAGGCTAAAGTCTTAACTTACCCTAAGTTATTAAGTGGCCCCATTCATTAGATACCCATACTTTAATTAAAATACCCAACCCCATAAAATGCCACAACTTGAAATGTGTAGGGTTTATCCTCAACCCTTAGATTAAATGGATATGAACCCTTAGATTTAGGTATTTTCAAAAGAACCCTAAATATCCTTATGAGGTCTTCTTATTCTTTCTTTTACCCTAAACTCATTCATTTGCTCCATTTGATTTTTAGGTTAAGGAAGAATGGAGGCCATGGAGCCAATGAGAGTTTGTGAAGGATTTTCTTGGTTTGGAAGGATATACACACATATTTGGTTGCTTATTTTCATTTGCATCCCTCTCCTAGGGTTTTCCAAGATTATTATTTGTTTTTTTTAGTTTATCCTATTCAAGTATGGGCATTTCACCCCATTTTATATACGGTTCAATATGATGTATATACACAAATCTAGAGTGTATATATATATATATTGCATTTATTTATATATAATGAGACTGGATAAATAACTATGGCTTGTGTATATGTATATTTATGTGTGTGTGTGTATATATATACACATTATGCGTGTGTATGGGGTTGGCCGACTAAGAAAAATGCATAAGTTTTTACATATATGTTGCGACTTGAGTTTTATTCGGGCCACCCCTTTTTTTTGTTTAAATATAAAAACCGAGGCCATATAGGCTATATCGGCCCAACCCAAAATAAACACTTTTTTGTTTTGTTTATTATAATTGCTTTTTAATAGCCATGCGAGTTGATTAACATAAGGTCCTTTAATATAAATTTTACTTGTTAATATATATATTAATAATATTCATAAATGTATTAATAATATATTAATATATATTATTAATACATACATATAATGTATATTAATAATATATATGTATATTATATAGGTGTTCCAATTATTATATGTGACTACAATTTCGTAGTTATATAAATCTCTAAATACAAATTTATATATATAGAGGATTTTATAATTAAAAATATATTTTTGTTCAATCATACATGCAATATCAATTCAAATTCATTTTAAGATGTGATGTTGTGAAAATACTAAATGGAAGTATCCAAGCACGACAACTATACCCCTAGGCCAATTTTTTCATGTTCTATCATTCCTAGGCAACCCCATCGCTGTTCACTCAGTCTAAATGACCTCCAAAAAAAAAAATAACATCCCCCTAGGTGATTTAGGAAATTCCATTCATTCCCCCTAGGTGATTTTAGGAGTTCATTGAAAATGCAAATCTTGGGCAGTCACGGGAAGGGCTATCGTTGGCCTTCCCAGGATTGGATCACCCCCCTGGAGTGGAACAGAAGAGAAAAATCAACATGGAGGTGAATGAAATACCTTGGAACATCATGGAAATGATTTTGGAAGGTCTGGGGAAGTTCTGCAAGACTTGGAGCAGTCTGAGTAAAAAACAAGGTTCACAAGCCTAGGTGGTACACAGGCCTAAAACAGCTGTTGAGCTTTAGAAGAAGATTTTAGGAGCTCGGATGGATTTATAAGTAAAAAAAACATCATTGGAAATAGGATTCTAATACCTACATGATGGTAAAATAATATTTTTCACAAAACCTTGGCGCATATGATTGACATACAGTTTTTCTCAGGCACAAGTGGAGTACCAGATAAAAAAATCCAATTTTTCAGGGATCATATGGCCGAATCAAGACATTAAACCCCAATAATTGGATTCAAAATTCTATTTCCAGTCAGGATCATATAAAATTTCACCAAGAAATTCCACCGGGAGCTCAAGTTATCTTCGTTCTAAGTTACCCTCTCAAACATAGTTCAGGACTTAGTCATTTTTTCGAGAGGACACATGTCAGCACTAGGAGCTTGGTGGGATTTCATGTCCCCAGGACATCCCTGAGGTCATGTGACCTATGGGGCCATCATATGACCTCCAGACTTGACAGATCAGCCCCCAGGTGCTTATTTGGAGCATGCCTTCCCTGTCGTTGGATCGGGCGCCATGTGTCAGCTCCAAGACCACCGTGGAATTTGATGTCCCTTGTGAACCTAAGGTGGGGGACATAAAACCTTGGAAAATGTGCCCATCCCCCATAGGGAGTCTTCTGGACACCCATGTGACCTCCTTTCAGCTCCAGTGCTTCAATGTAACTTTCTCCCTCTTCATTCCTCCTCGTTGGATCAAACGCCATGTGTCATGCTCTTGACCACCGTGGAATTTGATGTCCCTCACGTCCCTGAGGTTAGGGAAATCAAGCATGGAAAAATGTTCCCTAACCATAATTGTGCATATCTTTTTAAAAAAATTTCCAAGTGTCACCTTTTTCACTTCTAACTTATAATAGTTTTTTGCACTCCATTCCTCCATTTTTCCTCTGCAACATTCTACCATCACCCCGCCATTGCAAATGCTCAGACCAACTCGACCCAAAAAATGAAACAAAATCCCCACAGTGATTTTCAAGTCTCAGAAGGATCTTTCATCAAAACAAGAAGGAGAAATGAAGAGCAAGAAGAAGAAAACAGTGAAAATCTCCATAGCCTAAAAATGAAGATCTGAAGAAATATTGCAAGCCGGTGCATGAAACAAAAACCATTTGCTGCTGTTCATTCCTCTATCCAAGACCATTAGAAAGACACCTTCAAACTCCCCCTCATGTGACAAAGCAGCCACAATGAAGAAATCTCATTTCCGGCTCAACGAAGAAAGAAGTGGGATTTCCCGTCAAACTAGTTGCCGGATTGAAGTAAGATCGCACGTGAAGCATCAGAAGAAAAAACCCACATCAAAAATATAAATTTATTTGTAAATGGAGGAGAAAACCAGACCTACAATTTTCAGGTCCATTAATGGCTGCCATACCCAGAAGCACTGCCAGGTCCGAAAATTAAAACTTTAAAATCTCCTGGACTATTAAGCGGGCGGGTCCGAAATTTCAAAGGGAGGATATTGGGAAAAAACCCATATAAAAAAAAAAATTGTTCCACGTCAATCCGACTCCTAGAGGCCAACTTTCTAAAAATAGCAGGCCTACTACATAGGAACTGCTATTTTGGGAAAGTTAGCAACAGAAAGAACCTGCAAAGGAGACGAAGACATTGGAGGTGCACTATAGCTGAGAATCCACCAGAACAAATTTTTTTGGCACTTACTAAAAATAGTAAGTGGGCCCTCGAGCACCTACTAAAAATAGAAAGTTGATCCAGAAGGAACGAGGAACACAGGGAGAAAGAGGAAGACTAAGTTACAACATCCAGTTGAAGATCGGGGACTTGATTTTTCATACTTACTAAAAATAGTAAGTTACTTTTTCGAAGGGAGATATGAAGACAAAATGGACGGGTCAGAAGCCGACACAACCCTTTGCCTGCGAGTATGATGTGGAAGATAGTGATGTCTTGTACATGGACCCGAACGACCTTAGACTCGCATGACCTCAAGGATGGAAGGAGGATTGAAGAACAAATATTCACAAGTGACTTATTCGCTCTTTCGTAGGACTCTCAAGTGTTGTGTGCAAAGTCTTGAGCTAGTCCTAGCCTACTCTTTCCACTACAAGCCCGAGATGTGAACCATTCGAGTTGACAACAGTGTAACTTTAGTAGTCATTAACCCTAGGAATATTTCAATCTCTTTGCAGATACCGACATCCCCCAACATGGTCATCATTTCTAAGGAAAGGGCCATGCATGATTGGGAAACAATGGATTCATATGTCCAAGGGGTAGCGCTCGGCTCATGGCTTAAAACTGGAAGAAATCCTTCCAAGATTCCCAAGAATCTACCAAGGTGTGATTTTTGAGAAGGGTATTCTAATTTCATCACTCTCCTCAGTAGAGTAATGGGAAAAGCAAGCATGAGAGACTTCCAGGATTGGATGGGCCTTTTCATCCTGACATTGATAGAAGGGAAGCAAAGAATCGACTAGGGACAGATCATCAGTGAAAATATCCATCTACAATTGCTCCAAGTACCTGTGACAAAGAAGTTCCACATGACTTCTTATCTAGTTTATCTCCTCGCAAGCTCATGATCATTCAAGGGATTGGCTCTCATGCAGAACATTGCTTCCAAGGTACTTGCATTCGAGAAACTTCCATAGTTGATAATGGAGGAGAGCAACATGCATTTCACTCGTGTGAATGATGCATTCACCATGTACGTGGTCCGAAGCTTGGAAGGGGATCTTGAAGCTAGGATGTCACTAAAAGTGACATCCCTGATTAAGGAATATGGCTCGTACTTCATATAATTCTCAACATTCTCCTACATATGAGTCACTGGCTTTGACCAAGCTCCATTGAAACTGCCTAAGTACCTCAGTGACCAGATCGTATTGTTTGAACTCTGCAGGTAGATCACTCAAGTAAATAGCAAGCTCAGAAGTAGGAGAAAGAAATTGATTCCATTCCCTATATCTCTAGGGGAGTTCACATGTAAAAGCTCAAATGACGCATCTCACCTGGAGGCCACTTTCACACATCTGAATCTACATTCCTACATTTCCAGACCCAAGTTTGACATCCGAGAAGATCCTGACTCGTTCCATGTCCCAGAATTGCAACATGAACCAAAAATTGAGGACTCTTGGGCCAATTGTATTGATGAGTTGAAGTACGTAAAAATGATCACATGAGGATGACAACTAACAAGATGAAGAAATTGAAGTTCTCTTGGTATGAAGACATCTTACATGATGATGGGAAAGAGATGTATGATCCTGAGTATGCAGCAGTTAAGATGTCCCCAATGCCCCAAATCAACTGGCACGTTCGTGAATCAGGAGATATGCTAGAGTGGACTGAAAAGGTGGTGAGGAGAATGAGGAATTGGTTTCAAAAGAAGAGGACTATGATCATTTGGTCATGAGGAATTTCTCAAGCCTGAAGCAAGCTTCACATCATTCATCTTCAAAAGTGGTGGAGGTGAATTCTAGCTCTAAACACTCTGGAGTGAGTTCAAAAAGGAAGGCCATGGAATTGAAAAATTCTCCCCATGAGAAGACACCTAAGAAATTTAGGGAAGAAAAATATTCATTGGAATCACCAAAAGAGGAAGAGGTGATCCCGTAATGTAGAAAAAAATCCCAACAAAACAAATGCACAAGTGAATAAGGAGTATATGACTCATGATCCTGTATCTGAGCCACTATAAGAGGTCTTGCATGTTGTTGATTCCAACACTCCTCTCATTCAAGAATTACCTCCCCATCAAAACAAAGAATGGTTGAGGCACCCATCATTGAACCTGAATCGATGAGATGTTTCCATGGATGTGAGAAATGATCATCCTCGACACTCACGGTATGCAACAAGTAGTAGCTCCCTGATATATCAGAAATTGTCACTTTGGCTAAAGAAAAAAGATCAAGAAAGATCGCATAGACAACATCACGATTCTACAGTGGGGAGACATGTAATTAGTACATTGAAGTAGCTCGGCCAAAATTAATCAAGCCAGTGGATGAGATGACACCAGCTGACTATGAGATGAGTACAATCCAATTGGGACCAGCTACTCACGAAGGAGATTTACACATATTCCAACAATCTTCTGCTCACATGGTGGCAAGGAATAAAGAATATAAAGAGAATATTGAGGTACTAGAGGAACAAGTACGAACTCTTTCATCTTATGTGCAACACCTGGTGGAACCAAGCACTATAACACTTCCTATTGAGAAAGTGGTACCCATCAGTAGCTTTGATCCAGAATCCATTAGAAGAATGCATGAGCTCATGATGTAAGGTGAGAAAATAATGAATGGATTGACTTAATCTCCAAAAAAGGGAAGTCAACACTTCAAGAGGTAGTCAAGATAGCTTTTGCATACATGTGCACCACCACCAATAGAACACGAGCACTCAAAAATATGTGGGGAAAGAAAGAGATTACTAGGAACCTCTGGGACCAGTAGTGAGTGAGATGAGCAACACCCATCATTAGGAATTGATCGATAAGAAGGTTTTGGAACTCCTGCAGAAGACTTGACACATGTATGGGCGAGGGCCCTGGAAATTAGATTTGAAGCAATCAATCGGGCCTTCATAGAGCTAGAGGAGAAAGAAGAACAAACATACAAGCTGTAGGATAGCATAAATCAGAAATTTTAGAAACTTGGAGTACCCACAATGAGCGAACACTCAACTGTTGATGAGTTGATTGGCCCTTTCGAAGAATACATCAAGAAAGGGGTGGGAAACCCATTGTCCTTCACTAAGGATACTCTCGACTTCTTCTCAGAAATCTGAGCCTCCATTGCACTTATCACAGAAAAGCATTCATCATGGTTTAGGAAGTGTAAGGACATCAACAGTGTGACCGATGGATGGACTGAAACCTTGAGCTGCATTCATATCCCTCATG
The DNA here is from genome assembly GCA_018340775.1 of Taxus wallichiana var. yunnanensis. Taxonomy (NCBI): domain Eukaryota; kingdom Viridiplantae; phylum Streptophyta; class Pinopsida; order Cupressales; family Taxaceae; genus Taxus; species Taxus wallichiana. The sequence goes on along the minus strand of CM031234.1, from coordinate 596,006,209 downwards.
CTGAAAAAATAGAACCAACGGTGACTCATTTCAACCAGAGAGCTTGGAAAGACATAAGCCTTCTCAGGATCACAAAGTGGAGAGCAGTCAGAGAACAGAGCTAAGTCCACCACAACAGCTCATCCTTCAGCATAATTCTTCTTCTTCTTCTTCCTCTTCTTTCTCTCTCTTTTCTCTTCTCATACAACACCCTCTCTCCTCAATGTTATATTTTTGCGTTGAGAGTTGCACTTTTTGATATGACTTAAGTGACTTTAGAAATATAATGTAAATTTAAGTCACCTTGCTATTATAAAAGGGACTTAAATATTTAAAGTGGAATATGAACAATCTTAAGTCATATTAAGGTATTGAAAAGTCACCGGGAAGATGAAAAGTTTCCTCCTCTTCTATAAATTGTAACAAGCTCCTCATTTGAGGTCTTCTTAAAAAGTCTTCGAATTTTGCTTCTTAGATGTTGGAGCTATTTTTGTGAATTCATGAGAGAGTTATCCTTGTGAAGAGAGCAAGAGATAGCAAGTTTCTTCCATTTCTCCTATTAAAAAATGTCTTCTACTTCTCACACTATGTACAAATTTTGCTTGAGCTTCAATAAAGGAAGAAGGAATTTTAGCCTCTTTGATTGAGGAGTTTTTTGGTACTTTGTGCCCATTAAGCTTCATTTGGTCTTGTAGCTATTACGTAGATTTGTTTTCTTCTATATTCAAGTGCATGTAATGAAACTTCTAGCTAGTGTATGCAAGTCTCTGATTTTCTACTTGCAGCATTAGTTTTCTCTTTTCTAATTTTCTCATTCCCTTTCCCCTTCCTAGCAAAGTCATCTCTTGCAGGTATATGCAAGCAATTGCCAGGGTCAGTGGAGTGCCCTGTTGGATCCCGACCAAAAGGCCACCAGGATAAAACTCACATTTCACTCATGCATGCACATACAACAACTACACTGGTTAAGTAGAGGGACTTAGAATCCCAGAGCGTTGGCAAGATAACCACCAATTTGTCCCCAAAAAAATTTCTTGCCAACAGTTTTTGGTGCCCACCGTGGGGCAGATTTAGCAGCATCTACACCTTAATACAACTAGAAGGTCTGAAAAATATAAAAAAAAATTAGAAAATTCAAAATTCAAAAGAGATTTTTTTTGGAATTCGAATAGCTATATGAGCCACATGTCTAAAAACCATGGCTATTATGGGAAATACTCATGTTGAAATACCCGAATCGCTCTTCCACATCCAAGAAGATATCGCTTCAGATTTGAGAGAATGTATTTGGCATAACAGACAAAGTGTCAACCACTACTTCATTACCACAAGAATCCTTGACCTTGAAGAAGAACACACCACTAATTTGGAGATGCAAAGGAAAATCTTAGCACCACAAAGGCAAACATATATTTCCAAGTTGGTGGATAGAAGATACACCCAACAACAGAGACAAGGAGGACAAACCGACCCCATTTTTTAAGAACTTCAAAGAAGATAAGAGCTGCTCAGAATTCAAAGGCCTTCCCTTCGTCAAAAAATCGGTCACATTGAGAACCTGAGTGTTGTTAATCCTTTGGATGGTGAATTTCCATACATCAATGAGAACCTTGAAGATTTCACTGACGTAGAAACCAAAGAAGAAGTTAGAGAAAGAGAAGCAAGAGCGGAAGAGGAACTCAACTTAATGAAATAAAAGAATTCAAGCCGAGGCAGATGAGAGAGCAACAATAGAAGCCATAGCTTTAGTAAGGTGGGAAGCTAGAAATAGAAATAGAATGGGAGATCGTGAGGGTGATCGTGATCATGAGGCCCGTAGGCCTAATGTACCATGGGGAGGAAACAATGGTCCACTTGCTCTTACTCAACCACTCCATGAGCTACCGAGAGGCTCAAGAAAAAACTTCTCAAAGTTCAGAGGGGATGGTTCTCAGCTCCCAAAGAGCATGTAGCAACTTTTATCACTACTTTCGGTGTTTTGGGTATTGAGGATGAAGATGTGTCAATTTGACTCTTTGTGGATTCACTTCAAGAGAAGGCTACCGAATGGTTCTACATGCATTTACCCCGTGGTTTGTAACTGTTGGGAAGATATAAGAAGTGCATTCCAACACGGGTTCAAGACAACGAAAGATTGTCAAGATATCTTGGTCCAATTGGTACAAATGAAAAAGAAGCCTCTCGATTCAATGAGAGACTTCGTAGTAAGATATAATAGAGTGACAAGAAGAATCCCTGAAGATGTGGTGCCTCTTGAAAATAATCTAAAGAGATTCTTCATCAGTGCATTTCCATTAGAAGTAGGTTTCTTCCTTAGAAGAACCCAACCAAGAACATTGAGAGAAGCTCAAGACCATGCAATAGAAACCGATGATGATCTAATCCTATCTGGTAAAGTGAAAGGTCCAAATGGAAAGCAAACGGGTCAGAATTCAAACTCAGTAACCACAGATCCAATGTTCCAAAATATGGCTAATGAATTGGTTGCCTTGAAGAAACAACTATCCCATATTACAATGCAGAATGCTCCAAGGAAACCAAACCCTCCAAATAGGCCAAGGATTGCTCCACCTCCTCACCAGCTTGATCTTGAAGCACCACCGAAGTCAATGCAATTTGTCTGTGACACCAAAGAGCTAGAGGAGGAAGAAGAAATTGAAGACGAAAATGTGGAGTATGAAAGCTATCTTGAGGTTGAGGAAGTTGATGGCAATACGCACAATGGCCTAATTGATTACATTGATGATGAAGATGAGGATGATGATGAAGATCCATGTTTCTCACGTGCAATTTTCACTCGTGCACAGTCTAAGAAAGGTGCTTCATCCTCATCGGCTGCAGTAAATGAAAAGAAGAAGAAAGAAGGTCCTTCTTCAGAGGCCCCACAAAATAAAATCATCAGTAGAGGATTACCACTACCACCTTTGATGGAGTCGGCTAAAGAGAAAGTAGACCCACTGGCTAGAAAGGATCATGCTGCCATACCGAGTAAGTCATCTAATCCCCTCCCTAGCTCAAAGGTTACTAAGAATAATTCTTCTTCAAATCTTGTTCTTGCAAAGCATGTAAGGTTCCATCAAAACCTACATCCCCATCTCCTTCCAAGCCAGTTACTGCACCCTTGAAAGAAATTTCAACACACAAAACAACAAAACCCTTACCATGTAAAGCTTCCATTATTCTTGGAACCTCTTCCTCACCCACCATAACCCCATTTGAATTTGTGGAACACACAAGCAAAACTAAATTCCAGCTCTCAGAAATAGAATACCTACAAACTCATCCTACCCAATTCGATAGGTTCATTGATGTAGTTCATGGGGGTAATCCCAAAACCTCGGGTCCAAGTTCCAAAGGATTACTCCCCATGCCATCCACACCACTTTCTCAAAACATGCTAGCCCTCAGTGCCTCCAAAACTAACTGGGTTGAACCTTTCTACCTGTCACTTCTCATTAAAGGCTTCGAGCTAAATAATTATATCATAGATTCCAGAGCCTCTAGATAATGTGATGCCCATCAAAGTTACAAATTCTCTTGGCCTCACCTTGACCCAAGAAAATGGAACCTACTATTCAATGGAATCCAAACAAGTTCCATTGGTAGGAAGGATCAAAGATGCACAGGTAGCATTGGCTGATTTTCCAGACAAGAAGGTGCTTCTAACCATCCTAGTAGTGAGACATCCTAGCATCCTTTGGCATGCTATTGAGCGAAGCTTTTGTAGAGACTTGGGTGGAGAAATAAAAATGGACTGGTCATCTGCAACTATTCTAGTAAAAGGTAAGATAAAGAAATCACTTGCCGGTAAGAAAGATGAAGTTCACAGTGCAAAATTCTTATGATCCAAAGGCAAACATTATTTTTCAAGATAGCGTGCTAGGAAACTACTTCCTCACATTAGAAAAAGATGAGAACTTGCCACTCCTTATGGAAGAGGAAGAAGATCAAGTTTGGAAAATGGAATTTGATGGTAGTCATTCTAGTGTAGGTTCGGGAGTAGGTGTAGTGTTGTACTCTCCCTCTGGAGAATTGTACCCTTTTTCCTACAAGCTAAAATTTGATAATATGAATAATACGGTAGAATATGCTCTCATTTTTAGGCATGAGCATGGCCAAAGATATGGGGATCAAAAATATGAGATGTCAAGGTGATGCAAAAGTGATAGTAAAGCAAGTTCGACAATAATACAGTGAAAAACCCAAGAATGGCATTATAGAAACAAAGTATGGGACTGCATTGAATCTTTTGATGTATTTTCCATTAAATCTATCCCAAGAGAAAAGAATGAAAAGGATGATTCTCTTGCCGTATCGGCTTCTCTAGTGACACCTCATCCTTATTTTGGAAAAGATAAGGTGACCATAGAAATGGTGTTCAAGCCTAGTGTACCAGATAATGTAAATCATTGGCAAGTATTTAATGATGATAACCAAATTCTAGAATTTTTGGAACAAAGGGATAATTTCAATAACCTCTTCTTTGAAGGAAGTGAAAATCCACACCGTGAAGCGGTAGCTGAAGAAGAGAAAGAAGGAATCGAAGGTATTGATAATGAAGGAGTGATCAAATTGAAAGGGAACAAGATTCCCAAGGGCCTAATTTCTTTGGAAGACCTCTTTGAAAAACACGATAGATTCATTCAAGAGAAAGAAAAACAATCTTCTTAGTGCCCAACTGATTTTGATAAGGAAAACATCGACACCCTAGAGGAACCAAGGATGGTCAATATTGGAAAATGTTGCTCACCCGAGGAGAAGATAAGGTTTTGTTGCATTACTCAAGAAATATTTAGATGTTTTGGCCTACTCTTATGATGAACTCAAATCCTTCCAATGGAAGGAAATGCATCACTCGATTCCTTTGAAGCAGGATGCTAAGCCATTCAGGCAAAAGCAAAGGCCATATAACCCAAATATTTTTGATACCATTAAGGAGGAGGTAATGAAGATGCTTAATGCAAGAATCATCTTTCCCATCCACCATTCAACATGGGTGGCCAACATTGTGTTGGTGCGAGAAGAAGAATGGTGAAATAAGAATATGTGTAGATTTCCGTAATGTCTGAATCGAGGCATCTTTGAAAGGCAATTATCCACTCCCTATCATGGATCACATTTTATAGGCAGTCACCAGATCTGAAATGCTTTCATTGCTGGATGGATTCTTAGGGTATAATCAAATCAAAGTGGCAGAGGAGGATCGTGCCAAGACACCTTCACTATGCCTTGGGGCACTTTTTCCTACAACAGAATGCCTTTTGGACTAATCAATGCGGGAGCTACATTTCAAAGGGTGATGGATTTGGCCTTTAAACGATCTAAAAAATTACATCATCATATATCTTGATGATCTCATGGTATTTTCAAAGAAGAGGGGAGACCATATCCATCACTTAGAACAAGTACTTGTAAGGTGTAGAAAGCATGGCATATCACTAAATCCCAAGAAGTGCATTTTTGAGTTACGGAAGGAAAGTTGCTTGGGCACATTGTGAACAAACATGGAGCACATATTGATCCTAAGAGAATATGAGACATTCAAGCATTATCTCTACCCACAAGCAAGAAAGGAGTTCATTCATTCTTTAGAAAGGTGAATTTTCTTTGTCACTTTGTTCCTGAGTTTTTTGAACTAACAAAGCACATCACCACCATGATGAAACCACATGTAAAATTCAAATGGAACAATGAGGGGAAGGAAACATTTGAACAGATAAAAAATTCCATTGCCAAAGCTCCAACTCTTGTGTCTCCATTTTAACAAAGATTTCATCATGTATTGTTATGCATCAGAACATACCCTCTCTGTTGTTCTTGTTTAGAAAAATGATGAAGGTGTGGAAGAACCCATCACTTTCATGAGTTGTCCGTTGAAAAATCACAAACTAAATTACATCCAATTGGATAAACATGCTTACTGTGAGTGGTGAAGGCTGTAAAAAACTTTAGGTTCTACATCCTCAACTCTCATATAGTGGTGATGGTCCCTGGCATAGTGCAATCAAGTCCATCTTAACACAACAGGATCCTAGAGCAAAAAGAGGAAATTGGATTGCAAAGACTCAAGAGTATGACTTGGAGATCCGACCCTCCAATTTGGTAAGGGGAAATGGTTTGTGTAGGTTAATTGCTGAGGATGAAACACTCAAATCTCAACATGGTGAAGAGAATTGTGCTTGCCTAACTTGTTTCAAAAACAACCCACATGTTCTCTTTGTATCCACTACTGATGAGTGGTATGCTGATATTGCCTATTACTTAACTTATGGAGAATGCCCTCCTCATCTTGATTACAAGCAAAGGAGAACACTCAAGTTGAAGGCAACAAGGTTTGTAATCTGGAATCACACGCTTTACAAAAGAGGCCTAGATGGATGCTTCCTCAGGTGCATGGATAAAGAACAACAAGAAAAATTTCTTAAAGCATACCATGACCAAGCATGTGGTGGGAATTTTTCAGTGATGGTCACTACACATAAGATCCTTCGAGGAAGGTATTATTGGCCCACCCTCTTTGCAGACACTCAAGATTGGGTTTCCAAATGTGAAGCATGCCAAACATTTGTTGGGAGACCACAACTTGTTGCACTTCCACTCAGGCTAGTTGTTATTGAAGAACCATTTCAACAGTGGGGGCTAGAATTCATTGGTGTTCTGAATCCTCACTCAAGCGCGGGGCACACCTACGTGCTCACGATGATAGATTACTTCACCAAGTGGGTGGAAGCCATTCCCACCAAGCAAGCCAACACCGAAACAATATGCAACTTCATCAAGGAGAATATCATAGTACGTTTGAGTACCATAGAAGATTGTAGTAGATAATGCCACCTATTTCTCTTTGAGGGAGTTGAACGAGTTTTGCTATGGCTACAAAATCTCTCTATCCCATTCATTGAACTACTATCCATAGGGGAATGGATAGGCTAAATCAAGCAATAAGAACATTATGACCATTTTCTACCAAATTGTAGACAAGAACCAAAGGAACTGGCACAAAAGGTTATATGATGCATTGTGGGTGGACATGATCACTCCCAAGAAGGCAATATGTATGTCACCATTCCAACTGTTGTATGGAGTCAATGCAGAAATCCCGCTCACAATTGAGATGCTAGCTATAAAGTTACTACAGGGAATAGAAGATGGTCAGTACAAGGATTCCATTGACAAGAGGATCCTATTCCTTGAGAAGATAGAATAAAATAGACTCCAAGTGGTGAACCGTATCAAAGAGCACCAGTTAAAAGTAAAGACATTTTTTAACAAGAAGGCAAAAGAGAGAGAGTTCAAAATCGAGACTTTGTCCTACTATGGGACAAGAGAAGGGAATCAAAAGGAATACATGGAAAGTTCGAATCATTATGGCTCAGTCCATTCTAGATTCATGAATCTTGCGGTGAGAATTCTTTTCTACTTTCATATTTGGATGGAACACTGCTTTGGAATTACCTCGCAATGGGCAATACCTCAAATTATATGATCAATGAAAGTGGGTTGTCCCTTCACCTTGTAATATAGGTGATTTATAGGCGTGTTTCCCCTTTTGTTGTGTGTTTCCTTTCCGTTATTTTGTGTGTGTTTCCTTCTTCTAGTATCTCTTTCTAGAGGTTGTACATAAATCTACAAGGCCCAATGGATAAGGCACAAGTCAATGAATTATATGGTCTAAAATTGAGATTTTGGATTCTCATGTCATGTCTTCACTTCACTCAATCCACGCCATGTCCCCAAGCTAGAGCCATTGTTGTCGTGTAAATGTGCAAATACTAAATGGAAGTATCCAAGCACGACAACTATACCCCTATGCCAAATTTTTCATGTTCTATCATTCCTAGGTAACTCCATCTCTGTTCACTTAGTCCAAATGACCTCCCAAATTTTATTTTTTATAACATCCCCCTAGGCGATTTAGGAAATTCCATTCATTCCACCTAGGCGATTTTAGAAGTTCATTGAAAATGCAAATCTTGGGCGATCACGGAAGGGCTATCCTTAGCCTTCCTAGGATTGGATCATCCCCCTGGAGTGGAACATAAGAGAAAAATAAACATGGAGGTGAATGAAATAACTTGGAACATCATGGAAATTATTTTCGAAGGTGCGGGGAAGTTTTGCAAGACTTTGAGCAATCGAGTAAAAACAAGGTTCATAAGCCTAAGGCGGTACACAAGCCTAAAACAAGTTGTTGAGCTTCGAGAAGAATATTTCGAGAGCTCGGATGGATTTATAAGTAAAACAAAACATCATCAGAAATATGATTCTAACACCTACATGATGGTAAAATAATATTTTTCACAACACCTTAGCGCATATGATTGGATGGTAGTTTTTCTCAGGCACATGTGGAGTACCAGATTAAAAATATAATTTTTTAGGTATCATATGGTCAAATAAAGACATGAAACCCCCATACTTGGATTCAAAATTCCATTTCCAGTAAAAATCATATACAATTTCACGAAGAAATTCCACCGGGAGCTCAAGTTATCTTCGTTCTAAGTTACCCTCTCAAACAAAGTTCAGGACTTAGTCATTTTTTGAGAGGACACGTGTCAGCACCAGGAGCCTGGTGGGATTTCATGTCCCCGATGTCCCTGAGGTCAGGTACATCAACCCTTGGAAAATGTTCCCAGCCCCCATGTGACCTCTGGGGCCCTCATATGACCTCTAGACTTGACAAATTAGCCCCAGGTGCTTATTTGGAGCATGCCTTCCCTGCCATCGGATCGGGTGCCACGTGTTAGCTCCATGACCACTTTGGAATTTGATGTCACTTGTGCACCCAAGGTGGGGGAGATCAGACCTTGGAAAATGCACCTAGCCGCCATAGGGAGTCTTTTGGACACCCATCTGACTTCCTTTCAGCTCCTAGTGCTTCAATGTAACTTTCTCCCTCTTCATTCCCTACCGTTGGATAAAATACCATGTGTCATGCTCTTGAACACCGTGGAATTTGATGTCTCTCACATCCCTAAGGTTAGAGAAATCAAACATGGAAAAAATCACCCTAACCATAATTTTGCATATCTTTTTAAAAAATTCCATATGCCGCCTTTTTCACTTCTAACTTCTAATAGTTTTTGTGCACTCCATTCCTCCATTTTTCCTCTGCAACATTCTACCATCACCTTGCCATTACAAATGCTCAGACCAGCTCAACCCAAATATTGAAACAAGATCCCCACAATGATTTTCAGGTATCAGAAGGATCTTTCATCAAAACAAGAAGGAGAAACGAAGAGCAAGAAGAAGAAAATAGTGAAAATCTCCATAGCCTAAAAATGAAGATCTGAAGAAATATTGCAAAAGCCGGTGCATGAAACAAAAAAATGTTTACTCTTGTTCATTCATCTATCCAAGAGAATCATAAAGACACCTTCAAACTCCCCCATCGTGTGACAGAGCAGCCATAATGAATAAATCTCGTTTCCGTCCCAACGAAGAAAGAAGTGGGATTTCCTGTCAAACCAGTTACCGGATTGAAGTAAGATCACACGTGAAGCATCATCATCAATGACAATCTCCATCTACAACTACTCCAAGTACCTGTGACAAATAAGTTCCACATGAATTCTTATCTAGTTTATCTCCTCACAAGCTCGTGATCATTCAAGGGATTGGCTCTCACGCAGAACATTGCTTCCAAGGTACCTGCATTCGAGAAACTTCCACAGTTGATAATGGAGGAGAGAAACAGAATTTCACCTGTGTGAATGATGCATTCACCATGTACGTGGTCTGAAGCTTGGAAGGGGATCTTGAAGCTAGGATGTCACCAAAAGTGGCATCCTTGATTAAGGAATATGGCTCATACTTCATACAATTCTCAACATTCTCCTACATACGAGTCGCTAGCTTCGACCAAGCTCCATTGAAACTACCTAAGTACCTCAGTGACCAGATCATATTGTTCGAACTCTATAGGCAGATCACTCAAGTAAATAGCAAGCTTAGAAGTAGGAGAAAGAAATTGATTCCATTCCCTATATCTCTAGGGGAGTTCACGTGCAAAAGCTCAAATGACGCATCTCACCTGGAGGCCACTTTCACACATCTAAATCTACATTCCTACATTGTTAGGCCCAACTTTGACATCTAAGAAGATCTCGACTCATTCCATGTCCCAAAATTACAACATGAACCACAAGTTGAGGACTACTGGGCCAATTGTATTGATGAGTTCGAAGTACGTAAAAACGATCACATGAGGATGACAACCAACAAGATGAAGAAATTGAAGTTCTCTTGGTATGAAGACATCTTACATGATGATGGGAAAGAGATGTATGATCTTGAGTATGCAGCAGTCAAGATGTCCCCAATGCCCCAAATCAATCGGCACGTTCGAGAATCGGGAGATATTGGAGTGGACTGAAAAGGTGGTAAGGAGAATGAGGAATTGGTTTCAAAAGAAGAGGAATATGATCATTTGGTCACGAGGAATTTTTCCAACCTTGAAGCAAGATTCACATCATTCATCTTCAAAAGTGGTGGAGGTAAATTCTAGCTCTAAATACTCGGAGTGAGTTCAAAAAGGAAGGCCATGTAATTAAAAACTTCTCCCCATGAGAAGACATCTAAGAAATTCAGGGAAGAAAAAGATTCATTGGTGTCGCCGCAAGAGGAAGATGTGATCCCAGTAATGTAGATAGAAAATCCAACAGCAAATGCACAAGTGAACAAGGAGTATATGACTCATGATCCTATATCCGAGCCACTACAAGAGGTCTTGCATGTTGTTGATTCTAACACTCCTCTCATTCAAGAATTACCTCCCCATCAAAACAAAGAATGGTTGAGGTGCCCGTCATTGAACCTGAATCCAACGAGATGTTTTCGTGGATGCGGGAAACGATCATCCTCGACACTCACACGGTGCAACAAGTAGTAGCTCCTGATATATCATCAATTATCGTGTTGGCTAAAGAAAAATATCAAGAAATATCGTGCAGACAACATCACGATTCTACAACGGGGAGACAGGTAATTAGTACATTGAAGTAGCTCAGCCCAAAGTAATCAAGCCAGCATATGAGATGACACCAGCTGACTATGAGATGAGTACAATCCAATTGGGACTAGCTACTCACAAAGGAGATTTGCACCTATTCCAACAATCTTCTGCTCGCATGGTGGCAAGGAATAAATAACATAAAGATAAGATTGAGGTACTAGAGGAACAAGTATGAACTCTTTCATCTTATGTGTAACACCTAGTGGAACCAAGCATTATAACACTTCCTATTAAGAAAGTGGTACCCATCAATAACTTCGATCTGGAATCCATCAGAAGAACGCATGAGCTCATGATGCAAGGGTGAGAAAATAATGAATGGATTGACTCAATCTCCAAAAAGGGAAGTCAACACTTCAAGAGGCAGTCAAGCTCTTTGCATACATGTGCGCAACCTCCAACCAGATTGTGAACACTCAAAAAGATTAGGGAAAGCTGTTAGAAATAATCTAACACTTAATTCACCATATGTGGATTAATGTGTAATTATAATAAAGTAATTATTTAATTACTTTATTCAGCTTATTTGTTAGTGTGTTGTTATCATCCCTTAGATTGTGGAGGATGTTCTTTAGTTAGAATATTGTTCTCGGATGATTTCTTGTAGAATATTTTTAGGGGCAATATGTTATTACTGAATATTTGCTTTGTTTAGGAGATTTGTTCCATGTATTGTGGAAGAGATAGAAGTTGTCCAATATCTATAAATATTGCAGCTCTCTCTTTTGATTGTAATGCTTCATTTTATATTAATAAAATCACAGCAAGCTCCGCCTTGTTTTTGCAATTTAATCTGGTTTACAGATTTCATTTGGTAGCAGAGCAGGTGAGTTAAAGTTGTAGATAATTGCTGAGGAAGTGTTAGAAGATTTGAGGAAGGAGGACTAAAATCCTAACCTAGGAGGATCCATAGATGCCCCTAGCCTCTTCACAGCCCCTCACCAACTCCACATCCCAGCAACAGATTCCAGAAGTAGCAGAAGAAACAATTGATGACAATTCACGGCAATTGGAAAAATTGTCTAGGGAGTGAAAAATTTTATTTTTATTTTTTAGAAGTGCATTGAATAATATTGTTATACAAGGATTGAATAATATTGTTATGCATACATGAGTAGCGACCTGAGTACCCTGCTCACATTCCAAAGGCATAGATCCCGGCTTCCATGAGAGCCGACCTTGAATCAAGCCACCTCCAACACTGATCCTGCTCCAAGCGATCTCCCAAAGCATCGATCCAACAAACAAGGTGACCGCAAACAAATAACAAAGGCGGCCATGCAAAGGAAATTTGTTGGTGGAAGAGGAGTTCTCCGCTGACTCCAATCGACCCTGCAACAAGAAAACAACGACCCAAAGTGGTAAGAAAATATAGAAGGGCTATATACAAACCTGTAGAAAATAGTCGAGCAAAGGCGTCCACGCAAAAGAAAGAATGGTGCAGTGAAAACAAAATAGCGGCAGAGGAGTATAAACAAAGAAAATCCATTTTTTGAGAGACCTAAACCACCTTCTCTCCACTGCAAGCCACGTGGTCAAATATGAGCGGTTTAGAAGTATAGAAAAAAAAAATCCATTTTAGGAAAGGGGTCTGGAAAGATCATAAAATCAAAACTTGTATTTGTCATTTCTTTCCGCCGGTACCTCGGATTGAGGTGCCATTTTTTTTAAAGTATATGTTTTTTTGAGCTCTACGCTTTGGTCCAGTCAAAGAGGCCAAAGAGCCCAAAACTAAATTTGTAAGGGAAAAGAGGCCAAAGTGCCCAAAAATTTAAAAAATTGCGAAAATATTAATTTTTCGTAAACAAGAAGGGGGTGCAATTTTTTTCTATTTACAAGATGTTTGTAAAAATGGCCGATAGTGCCAAAAAATCATTGTAAAAGGCCAAAAAGGAGCCCACACTCAATAAAAATCAATTTTGGGGGTGTGTACTAATTTGAGGGGGATTTGTTTCATGTTTGATTCTCTATCTCTCTTTTCTTTTGTGCAAAAATGGCCAACAATGTGCCTAAATTCTTTTTCCCGATTCACAACTCCTACGAGGAGATAATTATGCTGCATGGAAAATGAAAATTAAAACTCAACTTGAATTTGAGGACATAATTGGTGTAGTTGATGGCTCGATAACAAGACCAGAAAATGATATTGCTCAACAACGTGTGTTTGATCGTCCTCATCAAAAGGAAAAACTTATAATTCTGTTTGGTGTAGCGATGATGTACAACCTCATATTCATCAAGAGACAAATCTGTAAAAAAGAAGCATGGGATAAACTAGCAAATCGTATATGAAGCTACGAACAAAAATGCTATTTTGTAATTACAAACACAACTCCATTGTCTCAAAATGAATTCTAATGAGTCTATTGAAGGTTTTCTAAAGTGTGTTACTATATTGAGATCATCTCTCCAAGCTTTGGAAGAAGAGGTCACTGATGAATCTCTTGTCCCTATTTTATTGAGAGCTTTACCAGCCTCATACAAAATATTTGTCACAACTCTCAACATTATGGGTCCAACTACAAGTTTTGAAGAGTTAGTGAACATGTTACAACAGGAAGAGTCCATGAACAAACCTGTGGAAGATGAGGAACAAACCCTCTCTTCATTCCATAAGGGAAAGAAACAGATTCATAAAATTGGTAAGCAACATAAGCAGTATTCTCAACAGAATAATCAACGGAACACTCAACAAAAGAAGTGTCAGATTTGTGGTAGAAAATGACATGACTTAAAATATTGTTGGTATAACACATTTCAGAAGGGTTCATCTAGTGGCAAGAAGCCAAATTTTCAACAATCTAGTCAGGGTTATCAAAACAAACAACAAGGACAAAGGAAAAGTAACTGGAAAAAGAAAACACCGCAGCATGACAACATTGCTGAAGAGGAAGATAACTCACCAGATGAGGACTTCCTTTTTGCTACACAATCAACTCAAGAAATCATTTCACCATAGGAAATTTGGTATGTTGACTCAGGAGCAACAAGACATATGACCAGGAGAAATAATTGGTTCTTATAGTTAAAGAATACACCTAACAAAGACTCTATTTCGTTGGGTGATGATTCGTCGTACAAAGTACAAGGAATTGGAAACATCTCCTTACCTCTTGGATCAAGAAAGTGCACAATAAGAGATGTTCTATATGTTCCTGGATTGACAAAGAATCTACTTTTAGTAAGTCAGCTTTTGGAGCACAACTTAAAAGTGGATTTTGATTGTATAGATGGAAAGAAGATTAGTTTAATCAAAGATAAGTCTAAAAAATCCAACATTGTTGCATGAGCTTCTGGTGTAGGTCGTATGTTTGGTTGGAGTTTTTTCAAACCAAAAATCAGTCCCTTATAGCTAAGGATACATCTTGGCACAATTATGGCATCAAAGATTTGTCCATGTAAGTTTTGGCTATCTTGAAACACTTGAAAAAATAACATGGTGAGAGGACTACCAAATTTCAAGAAGAATACATACAAGTGTACAAATTTTTGGTAGGAAAACAACATAGAGCTTCTTTTTAGAAAATAAGTACATTCAAGGCCCATGGTAAACTTGATCTGGTGCATATGGATTTGTGCGGACCCATGAGACCTAGTCATTTAGGGTTTCAATATTTTATCCTCTTTATTGATGATTACTCACAAAAAATGTGGGTATATCTTGAATTCGCACCAAACAGCAAGCCTTTGAAACTTTCAAGAAATTTAAAGTAGCTTGTGAAAATGCAACTAGTAAGAAAATAAAAACACTCTGCTCGGATCGAGGGGGTGAATACACTAGTAATGAGTTCAAATATTTTTTGGAAACACATGGAATTCGTCAACAAATGGAACCTCCATATATACCACAACAAAATGGTGTAGTTGAGAGAAGAAATAGAACTATAATGGATATGGTAAGGTGTATGATCGATGATTCAGGATTGAGTAAAACATATTGGGTAGAAGCAGTAAAAATAGCAAGTTTATCGATGAATAGAGTTCCCACTTCCACACTTGATGGAATAACACCACAGGAAGCTTGGTTAGGGGAAAAACCATCTATAAAACACCTTAGAGTTTTTGGATGCAAGGCAAGTATGCACATTCCTAAGAAAAAGAGAACTAAACTTGATATGAAATCAGAACAACTTATATTCTTGGGATATAACGATGAAGCCTTGGGATACAGGTTAATGGATCCAAAAACAAGAAATTTTTCACAAGTAGAAATGTTGAGTTTTTTGAAAATAAAGAAGAAGATGCTCCTTCCATAAACTCAAAAACAATCCTGCTTAAGAAAATAGAAGATGTTCTTGATGAAGATAATGATGATAAGGATAATTCAACTCCTCCATCTACGAAACAACTAAACGTATGCCTAAGTGGTATACTAATCTAATTCGAGATGCTAAGTTGGATAGTGATCCTAACACATCCACTTCAGGACCAAGAACTCATAGTATGGCTCAAAATGAGGTAAACTTAGCCTTGATGAGTACAGTAATTGAATCAAGTGAGCCCACTACAGTTCAGGATGCCAAACAGTCAAAACCTTGGTCAGATGCTATGAATTCAGAATTCAACTCTTTGATGAAAAATAATACTTGGCAACTTTCAGATCTTCCATCAGGGAAGAAGGCAATAGGTTGCAAATGGATATTTAAAACAAAGTACAAATCAGATGGAAGCATTGATAAATACAAGGCAAGATTGGTAGCTAAGGGTTATGCACAAAAAGAAGGCATTTATTATGAAGAAACATTTGCACCAACAACTAAGATAAAAAAAATCAGGATGATATTTGCTCTAGCTACACAGTTTGGTTGGAAAGTTCATCAAATGGATGTAGAAAGCGCATTTCTCAATGGGGATTTACAGGAAGAAGTCTACATGACTCAACCAGAAGGTTTTGTCATAATAGGTAAAGAAGGAAAGGTATGTAGACTCATAAAGTCACTGTACGGTCTCAAACAGGCTCCCTGGGCATGGTACATAAAGATTGATGAGCATCTCATCAAACATGGATTCAAAATAAGTCCATATGATCCTAATCTCTATCTCAAAAAGAAAGGGGGAGATAGTGATCATAGTAGTATATGTCGATGATCTAGTCATCACTGGAAGTTTAGTGAAGATGATTGAAACAACTAAGGAAGATCTAAATCGATCATTCGACATGACAGATCTCGGGATTCTTCATTATTGTCTTGGACTTGAAGTATGGCAAAAGGAAAATCACATCTTTTTACTCAAATAAAATATGCCAAGACAATGCTCTAGAAATTCAAAATGATGGATAGTATACCAATGGCTACACCTATGGAGACAAGGCTTCAATTTTCTCGCACAGATCCATCAAAACGAGTAAATGTTACTCTTTATTGTAATTGATTGGGAGTCTCATTTACTTAACTTATACTAGGCCAGATATCAGCTATGCAGTCAATTATCTTTCTTGATTTATGCAAGAACCAAGGGTTTTTCACTGGAAAGCAGCAAAGAGGGTATTGAGATACATTAGAGGAACCATGGACTTTGGCCTAGAATACAAGAAGAATGATAAATTCTTCTTGACAGGATATATAGATTCAGATCATGCAAGGAATGTTGATGACAGGAAGTCCACTTCAGGATTTGTGTTCTTTTTGGGATCTGGACCTATTTCATGGGGGAGCAAGAAACAAAATTGTGTTTCAAGGTCTTCCATAGAAGAAGAATATTGCACAACAGGAGGAGTTGTCTATGAAGCGATTTGGCTCAGATGGATACTTGAAGGATTGGGAATTCCACAGGATCATCCAAAATCATACATGTAGACAATGAAGGAGTAATTAAAGTTGTTCGAAATCTAGTTTTTCATGAACAAAACAAACACATTGAGGTGAAAGTACATTTCATTTGCGAACAAGTTCAAAACAACAACATTCAACTTCAACATTTCCTGACAGAACATCAGCGTGCAGATATCTTCACAAAATCTCTTACACATCCTAAATTTGAGGCATTCATAGTATTTCTCTCTTGTTCACTTCAGAATATGATGAATTAAGGGGGGGAATGTTAGAAATAATCTAACACTTAATTCACCATATGTGGATTAATGTGTAATTATAATAAAGTAATTATTTAATTACTTTAGTTAGCTTAGTTGTTAGTGTGTTGTTATCATCCCTTAGATTGTGGAGGATGTTCTTTAGTTAGAATATTGTTCTCGGATGATTTCCTGTAGAAGCTTTTTTAAGGGCAATATGCTATTACTGAATATTTGCTTTGTTTAGGAGATTTGTTCCATGTATTGTGGAAGAGATAGAAGCTATCCAATATCTATAAATATTGCAGCTCTCTCTTTTGATTGTAATGCTTCATTTTATATTAATAAAATCACAGCAAGCTCCGCCTTGTTTTTGTAATTTAATCTGGTTTATGATTTCAGGGAAAGAAAGATATTATTGGGAACCTTTGGGACCAGTAGTGAGTGAGATGAGCAATACCCATCATCGAAATTGATTGATAAGAAGGTTTTGGAAATCCTACGAGAAGACTTGACACATGTATGGGTGAGGGCCCCGACAATCATATTTGAAGCAATCAATCGGGCCTTCATATAGCTAGAGGAGAAAGAAGAACAAACATACAAGTTGTAGGATATCATAAATTGGAAATTCTAGAAACTTGGAGTACCCGCAATGAGTTAACACTCAACCGCATTGATGAGTTGATTGGCCCTTTCGAAGAATACATCAAGAAAGGGGTGGGAAGCTGTACGTACTCAAAATTTTAAGGTATTGTATACTACCGAACAATGTGACAAGTTCCCCAATGATGATACAGATCTCTTGGCAAGGTGTTCGGGATCCGGAAAAGCCCTCGGATGATGTGTTAACATCCCGCATGCCCCGCTTAGCCCCGCGTCCTTGTTTTTCCCTCTTTCCCTTTTCTTGCCCTTTTTGATCTTGAGGCGAAACCGCTGCCCCGGCAGGTGGCGGTCTCGTGATCGCGCGCCTTGATCGGGCGGCGGTCCTGTAACCGCCACCCTGCTCAGAGTGGCGGTCCTGCACACATTTTCCAGAAAGCGTTTTGATGCGACTCACGTAAAAGATCAATGTTTCACTAGTTTTCCTTGCCGACTTGGGCATGCATTTATGTTTTTGGTCCCCTGGAATAGTGTTTGGCCATTGTTTATGGTTTTTAGAGTTCAGTTTGGTTTTGATCTTTGGGTGAATGAAAGCTATAAATAAATGGTTTGTGCACAAACAAAGGGTCTGATCTTTTGCTCTCATCCTCTCATTTTTCACAGTTTAGTTTATCATTTTGCTTAGAGGCCATAGTTTCAGTTCTTTTGCAGGCTTAGTTAGTATTGTGCAGCTGTTGGTAAGCCACATATCCACCTTGTGCAAGTGTTGTCTGCCAGGTCTGCCCCTCATTCACTTTCAAGCTCTCATTTTCATAGTTCAGTATTTTGTTCTGTTTAGAGCCATAGTTTTAATTCTTTGCATGCTTATTTAGCATTATCCAGCTGTTGGTAAGCCACATATCCAGCTTGTGCAAACAGTGTTGTTGTTTTATCCATTCCATTGGAGTAGAATAGCTTAGGAAGCCATTAAAGTTGCAGGTTTTGCTCTTCAAATAGGGTAGTTTCAGGTTCTGGTCGCTTTATGTTGCATGACTCGCAATAAAATCCCGCTAGGAATTGCATAAGCCAAGCTCTGTACTCTTGTGCTATCCCTCTCCTACTCGCATTTTTCAGTCTGTATTCTGAGCTGTCCTTGTCCCAATATCTATTTCTGTCGATGCTGGCATTACATGCTTTTCTGGATCCACGTGAACACGAAAGAACAAGGAGATCACACTGAGGGGACAAGATCACACACACCATCGGATTCGCCACTGTTCTGCGTAATCCAGGTTTTAACTTTCAAAGTTCTAGTTAGAATCATATCAAATAAGGTAGTTAATTGTTTCATTTCAGTAATTTCTATTCTCGATATTGCCAGGGAAGCTGTGAGGATTGATAGTTTCTGAGAAACTATGATTCACTCCTCACTTCTGAGGTAGGATCGAGAATCTTGCAAATAGATTAGGAAAGTTATTGCATTATTTAGAATAAATCTACAAATTGCACAGACAAATAACTACACTCGGTTATTTTGTTTGTTTTAAGTTGTTATTCGGTTGTTATTTCTAGACATATTTAAATAGCCGCTTTTCTTCTCATAAAGGTTTATGCAAAAATAGAAGTTATATATGTTTTAGTTTTATTCCACGTAGTTAGAATTTGCTTTATTACAGTTAGATTTTAAATTTCACTTTGTATGACAATCACGGGACCCCAGGAGCCTAGGGAATACATATTTGAGCCAATCGTGCCTCAACCAAACCTCGTCACAGAATAGTTGACATAGACCAAAATCTCAGAATACAAGTCTTCCAAACAACAACAAATTTACAATTGATCAGTTCCCAGTTGAGAGGGTTAAATATAGAAGACGACCAAGCATACACGTTTTGGTCAAATCAACCGAATTACAGATTACCCTAGATAAACATTCATATGACTGTAGAAGGGTTCGAAAGAGAACAAACCTTTGGTTGTGATCCTTTGGTCCCACAGCCAGGTGCAGGAGACACTCTCACAGACATAGATACTAGTCTAAGGATCCAGGTTGCACGAACACCTGTGAGATATTATGAGAAAATCACGCAGTTGTTGGTCCTAAACATAGAAGCTGAGAAAGCATATGATTACTGGATACTAGGAATCAGGACTTGATTTTGTATATGACCATAACAGAACCACAACAACCAAGAGTCTACGGTTGTGACTCACAAGTCCCACAGCCTAATGTATCCATAAGTCAATCAGATATAAACATTGGCCTACGCACACTAGTATTCCAATCCACTCCACTTCCACCCATCATCATCGAACAATTGTCCTTACTAGATATAACGGCTAACAAAGCTAGAGAATTCTGGACTAGGCCAGAGAATCGTCCGTAGAGTCAATTGTTTCCACCATCCACCATATGACCTTGTCTCTGGGACGTCATACTCATCCTTGAGCGGTCATCCTTGCTGATCGATCTATCACACTAGTCCAAGTTAGAAGGGCTTTCTTCGCCTTAGATTTGTAAATTCCATTAGTGCGTGTCGAAGACATTAGACTACCTAACTAGTTTGTCTGCATCCCACGCATATTCCATCCCCCTTTGTTTGTCTCGGCACGACCTCGAGAGGTCGGGTACGCGGAAGAGTTACTTATAGATTCCCACGCTCGCTTGTCACTTTTCCGGCGTACGAAACCCATTGTCCTTCACTAAGGAAACTCTTGACTTCTTCTCAAGCAATCTAAGCCTCCATTGCACTTATCATAGAAAAACATTCATCATGGTTCAGGAAGTGCAAGGACATCAACAGTGTGACCGATGGATGGATTGAAACCTTGAGCTGCATTCGTATCCCTTATGCCGACAAAATAGAACCAGTAGTGGCTCATTTCAACTAGGAGCTTGGAAAGACAGAAGCCTTCTCAGGATCACAAAGTGGAGAATAGTCAGAGAACGGAGCTAAGTCCACCACAATAGTCCATCCTTTAGCATAATTCTTCTTCTTATTCTTCTTCCTCTTCTTTATCTCTCTTGTCTCTTCTCATATAATACCCTCTCTCCTAAATGTTATTCTTTTGCGTTGAGAGTTGCACTTTTTGATATGAATTAAGTGAATTTAGAAATATAATGTAAATTTAAGTCACCTTGCTATTATAAAAGGGACTTAAATATTTAAAGTGGAATATGAACAGTCTTAAGTCACATTAAGGTATTCGAAAAGTCAGGGAAGATGAAAAGTTTCCTCCTCTTCTATAAATTGTAACAATCTCCTCATTTGAGGTCTTCTAAAAAGTCTTCGAATTTTGCTTCTTAGAGGTTGGAGCTGTTTTTGTGAATTCATGAGAGATTTATCCTTGTGAAGAGAGCAAGAGATAACAAGTTTCTTCCATTTCTCCTATTAAAAATGTCTTCTACTTCTCACACTATGTACAAATTGCTTGAGCTTCAATAAAGGAAGAAGGAATTTTAGCCTCCTTGATTGAGGAGTTTGTTGGTACTTTGTGCCCATTAAGCTTCATTTGGTCTTGTAGCTATTACGTAGATTTGTTTTCTTCTATATTCAAGTGCAAGTAATGAAACTTCGGGCATTTGGTGTATGCAAGTCTCGATTTTATACTTTCAACATTAGTTTTTGTATTTTCTAATTTTCTCATTCCCTTTCTCGCCTTCCTAACAAAGTCATCTCTTGCGTAGGTATAAGGAATTTCCACAGGTCGGTGGAGTGCCCCTATTGGATCCTCGGTCGAAAGGCCACCAGGATGAAACTCAAATTTCACTCACGCATGCACATATGGCAACCGCACCGGTTAAGTAGAGGGATTTAGATCGCGAGCATTGGCAAGATAACCACCAATTTATCCCATGACAAATTTTCTCGCCAACAAGATGTAAGATAAGGGATATGTAATTTGTTAAATTTCATTTCTATCCATATATGTGGGATAGTAGTAACAATTTCCCTTGCAAAATTGAGTATAAGATTAACTCAAATCATTCCTATTTAGATATTCCTTTGAATGGAATGAAAGTAAAACATTCATAAATGAAACTTATTCCTTCTTTCTTTTAAATCAAGTTTCCAATTTTAAAAAATGAGAATGAATATATACTTTCCATAATACAACACCATCATTTTATAATAAAAATTCATATTACAACTTTTAAATAATTTCAACATTTCAAATGTGCTAATACTTACAAAGGTGAAGAGAAAGTAACTCTTTCCTTTCTTTGAAATAAACTCATACTTTTACAGTAATACAAATTACAACAGGGAAACAATGTACTCTTTTCTCAATGATAATAATTCATTTTCTTACAATGTAGTGGTTCTTCTTTCCCACAATTTGAGGAATAATTTACAAGATTACAACTTTCACTTTTTCAACAATGGAATAACATTACA
This sequence comes from Taxus wallichiana var. yunnanensis, assembly GCA_018340775.1. NCBI lineage: Eukaryota > Viridiplantae > Streptophyta > Pinopsida > Cupressales > Taxaceae > Taxus > Taxus wallichiana. Next base: position 595,984,215 of record CM031234.1, on the reverse strand, counting down.
AAGGTGATCTTTTGGCTCCAACATAGCATAACTCCTCCAATCTTCAACTTCAAGCACAACAAGGAAAGGGGAGTAGGCAATGCTCTCCACCCAACCTATAATCCAATGAGAAGGAGAAGCCATCCTCCTCATTGGCCCTCGAGCCCTAAACATGAAGCAATAAGAGGTATAAAGCAACCATGGAAAATTTTACAAGGCTTCAACAACCACCATTCACACAAAACTTTCAACACAACAAACACAATACAATAATGGCAATAAACATACAATTTTCCCAAGCACAAAGGCTTACAATCCAAGCCAAGGGAGAGAAGAAACATGGGGAATCACTTATGCCTCCCAATGGGTTAAGTTCCCACCTTAAAAGCCTCCAAAAACTTCATTCACACAACCACAACCAAACTCTTATCCCTCCCTCAATTTCTCTTATGTCTCCCTCAAACTGTATCCCTCCATGAATAAACATATCAAAATAAATAAGAAATATTTTTCTACTACGAGGAAGGTAGGGCACCCAACCCAAAAATCCCTCCAAATGCATAACATAAACTCTTATCCCTCCCTCAATAAATCCCCATTTTATTTCTCCTACACAACCTTAAGGCCATTCTATTCCCAAAACCAAAACATACAACATTCATTCATTTTACAACCATTTGCACAACAAATAAAAATAAAAATACAAGGGTGAAGTCCCTTGCCATTGTAAAGTATCCAATCCAAAAGCACAAGCTCCAAGCTTTTCCAAGTCCAAATCAAGCACAAACAAACTTCCAAGCTTCCAACAAGAACTCCAAAAGCAAGCTCCTCAAAAAATGCAAGAGTGAAAATAAAACATGTAACCCCAAAAACTTCAAAACAACATCAATAAATAGAAAGGAGTTGAGAGAGTGGTGATGTGGCTCCATGTAGGATGCCACATCACTTCTCCTCCACTCCACATCACATGGTCAAACATCAAGCCCAAATCTCATAAATTGGTGGGTGAGAATGTGACAAGTTCTCCTTCCACACACAAACCATTAACCATACTCTAAAGGACAAAATTAAAATCTCATGTAAGAAAGTGCAATAATTTCACCTTTTTACCTTCCAAATCACATAATGGGGCCTAATTTTGACCCCTTACCCCATATGTATAGTTGGTAGGTGAATTTAAGAGGTGTGGGACAAACTTAACTTGTCCCACAAGCCTCCAAAAATATCCCTAAAGCCAAAATTCGAGCTTGACATGCAAGGTTGAGTACACAACACCCAAAACCAATTAAATCCACTTCAAATCCATAATAAAATCAAGGAAAACCTACCAAAATTAAATACCCCTTGGTCACATCCCAAATTACTTTAATATTATTAATCAACTTAAATAAGAGCACATTAACTAACAATAATAAAGTAAAACACATTACAATAATAAATCACATACTCATAAAATAATTAAAATGAAAAGGGAAAACAACACATTTACCCATGGTCACATTTTAGGCCACCCCCTAATGGGTACCTCCTAACAAAATATCAACAACATAACAACATACAAAAACACAAGTTGCCAAGGTGACTAGTTGCCAATACCCAAAATTCTTTCATTGTTGGTCTCCTATCCCCTTTTGTTTGTTGTGTTATAATTTCTGTAAAAATCAAAACAATACCTCTTCGGCCTCGTGGCCATATCAATGACATAAAAACAATAAATGCATGTACATGTATCAATTCACATCATCAAATAACATAACTAAATCATCACTAAAATCAAGTAATTTCACCAATTGTTTACAATTTCAAGATATTTCAATTCTTTCATTTCATTGGCAACAATGAGATCACAAGACTAGCTAGATCATCTAACAAAATCTATGTATCAAAATCCAATGTGTTAGTATACATATAAAATAGTAACTCTAGATCATCATCAATACTAAAATATCAATCCATGCATATAATTCACACTATGAGTCACCACATATCCGTAATCAAAATATATATAATGTCTATCAAAATACTAATCAAATATAATAATGTCCATCTATCAATGTCTACTGATCAAATATGATAACAAAGTCCATGCCTCCAATCCAAAGTAAGCAAAAATCATAGTAAGATTAACATAGAAGAGGAGTGAGCACTACACTTCCTCCTCGGTACTAGGCAAGGTAGTCCCGAAGAGGGTGAGAGTCATGGTTGACTCTTTTATTGATGTACTAGATGTATTTTTTTGGTGTATCACCTCGATATGAAGGCATAATTTTTTGTACGGATGTATATTTATTATTTTTTATAATGCTTCATGTTGAAGACACATTTTTGTACAGATGCACGTTATATACTATTTTTTATCATGCCTCATGATGAAGGTAATTTTTTTGTATAGATACCCATGATGGCTCATTGTATCATATGTACTTTTAAGACACACTATTTTGTACACTGACATTTATATTTGATTATGCATGATGATGGATGGATTACGAGACATATCACTTTTTGCTTATGAGATATCATGCTTAATCTATATGTTTTATGTTTGTATCACATGTTTGTTAGATTATGAGATAGCCTTAGCTGATGTCATATTGCATGTTGATGAGATAATTTGAGTAAAACATGTTTATATTTTTGATATTGGTGTTGGGGAAAGATTTGTGATTATGTGAAATCCCTCTTGCCCCATTGATGATACAATATTTGATGATTAGCTTTAGCATACATGTGTGATGTATACTTAGCATTTATTGATATATGATGTATATATGTGATGGTTTATTTGATATGATGATGAAATGACAAAAAAATGTACAAGTAAAATAACAAGCACACGTTAAACAAATCTAACCAAAGAAACACATTTATCTACAAGTATGCAAGATAAAATGAACTCAATGCAATGCACCACATGATTAAAATAACATTCAATCTAAGTAAGCAAGTGAATCCAACTTAAAGTACACAATACAAAAAAGCAATGCAACTAAAAACCATACAAACCAACAACTAAAAGTAAGCAAACTACTACTTTGTTTTTGTGGGATAGTTTTGGGATGTTTTTTTGCTATTTTTGGGTATTACCTCTAAGACAATTTTCTATTGTTTTGGAGTTTTCTATGAAACATATTTGAATGTTTTGATTTTTCCAAGGAACATATATGCATGTTTTGGGGTTTTCAAAAGTTATACAAATGTTTTTGATGTTTTCTAAACAGTTTTCCAAAGTGAACGTGCAAGGAAATGAAGAAACGTGGATGCCCCTAGCATTAGATGGGATGTACAAGGGTAGAATTCCATGTGTTATATGCCAGAAGTGACGCTGCGAAGTTTCCCCAATGTGAGATGGGTTCATTCAAAGTTAAATTCTCTGCATTCAAAAGGTTGGATCAGCTAGATAGGGAAAAGAAGGATAGGCTCACAAGGGACTCAGATAAAGGCAAAGATCAGCTTAGGACAAAGTTGTCATACTCCTAAACCTAAAATTCTTGTGAAAAATATACCCTCCAATGGCGCCGGAAACCAGTTTTCACCAAAGGACTTGTCAAAAGTGCCACCATTGCGTGGTTTTCACTATTGGACACACTTGTTTATTTCTCTTTTTCTTTTTCTATTTTTATACTTTTATAATTTTCTTGGTATTTGAGAGACCCCATACGTAAGCATAATAATGATTAATATGCATTGTGTTCACAAGTTCTCGAAGATCTTGGACATCTATATGGGAAATCTTATAGGCACTGAGGCGAACTTGGTAACCACATCATATGGTTCTAGCCAATTGGACTCAAATTTCCCTTTCTTCTCATGATTTTTATCGGCGTTCTTCGATTCTCTTTTAACACCAAGTCCCCTACCTAAAATTGATGAGGTATGAATCTTTTATTGTAGCTTTGTCACACTCGATCTTGATACATTTTAAGGTTATTGAAAGCGTGAAGTCTTTTCTCATCTAATAGCTCTAACTCTGCCCGCTCAAACTATTATTTAGTCCTCTTCATTTAGGTAATATGTTAGCTCAATGCACAAAGAAGGGATCTCGATCTCTAAAGGTAGTACAGATTCCATGCCAAATACTAAGGAGTATGGAGTGACACCTATAGGGGTGTAGATAGATGTTCTAAATGCCCAGAGGGTAGGGTGAATTTATAGATGCCAATCACGACCTGTCTTTCTCACCATCTTCTCTATAATGTGAATGAGGGTTTTATTAGAATCTTTAGCTTGCCCATTACCTTGAGGGTAATAGGGGTTGAGAACTTGAGGGAGATTTGAAAGTGTTTTTAAAGTTATTTCATAGTTTTATTTTTAAATGGCTTACCATTATCAGTGATAATAGTAGAAGGGATATTGTATCGACAGATGATATGGTTCATGATAAATTTAGAGATTTGGGCACCTTCAACATAGGTGAGAGGAACAACCTCTACCCATTTTGTAAAGTATTCAATTGCAGTAATGATGAATTTATGACCATCTGAAGAGACAAGGTTAAGTTTTCCTATTAGATCGAGACCCCACTTTGAGAACAACCAAGGGGTTATGACAGTGCAAGGATTGCATCGGTGCATGTATAAAATTTCCATATTTTTGAAAATCCATGCATTTCTTCACATGGTTACAATAATCATGCTCCATGGTAGGCCAATAGTATCCTACTCTAAGTATTTTCTTTGTAAGGACAATCCCATTAGTATGAGCTCCACATATTCCTTCATGTACCTCCTTGATTGCTTGGATAGATTTTTCCAAACTCAAACATCGCACTGATTCCCATCGTAGCCTCGGTGGAAGAGGGTGCCCCCAAGTAGGGTATAGCGGGCTATATGCTGGATGAGGGTGCATTTTTTAGCACGAGAAATGTTAGTGGGAAAGGTTCCATTATGGAGGTAATTAAATTGTTTAGCGTACACACGGGAAAAGTGACCAATAACATAACACACCAAACATGAATATGATATGTCATATGTTGACGTTCTTAGATTTTATATGAAGAATGGCATATCATTGTTCCTTGGTGGAATACTCAACATAGATCCTACTATAGCCATACCATATGGTACTCTTTTTTGGGCTCTTTGTATTTGCTCAAATGTTATTTGTTCTAAGAACTCCTTCAAAGAATCAACCATCGTTTTGTGGAAGAAGTTTCTCATATTTGACCTTGTATTCTTTTATGACTTGTTTTATAATGAGCATTGAATCACCAATGCAATTAATTCATTTGATATCCCACTTGATGGCTAGCTTCATCCTTGCGATGAGATATTATTCATGCATGTGAACTTGAGCCAAAATTCTTGGGGAATCAATTCTCTCGTAGGAGTGATTAAATCAACTCGACATCTAAACCATGAAAGGTAAAGGATCCATCAAAGTATAGTTTCCAAACGATAGATTCTTTAAGGTACATGATGGATGCATCTAGTAGTTCTAGACATAAAGCTTCGACTGCGTGGAGCTTCTACTAGTTGATCTACTAAGACTTGTCCTTTCACTGACTTTTGATGCACATACTCAATGTTGAATTCAATTAATAAGATGATCCAATTAGCCATATCTACAATTAGGGTGGGTTTTGACAGTAAGTATTTTAAAGGATCGACCTTTGAAATAAGCTTGACATTATTGTTGAGTAAATAGTGGTGTAGCTTCTGGAAAGAAAACACTACCACTAGGAAAGCCTTTTCGATCCGTAGATAGTTGAGTTCGTATGTTATCAATGTTATGCTCAAGAAATATACAATTTTTCTCTCTACTCTTTATCATATTGGGCCAACAATGCCCCAATTGCAAAATGTGTAGCATAAATGTAAAACAATAAGGGTTATCCTACCATGGGTGGCATGAGAACAGGGGGTTTAGCTAAGTATTATTTTAGTAGAGAAAACACTTGTTTTTGTTACGCCCCCAGTGAAATTAACATCTTTCTTAAGAAGATGCGTGAATGTATGACACTTGTTTGCTAGCTATGAAATAAACCTTATGATGGCTTGAATTTTCCCTTATAAGCTATGTAGTTGTCTAATATTTTTAGGAGGAGGCATTTCTATGATAGTAGTGACCTTTGCGGGGTCCACTTCTATTCCTCTCCTTGACACAATGAATCCTAGTAATTTCCTAGATAACACACTGAAGACACATTTCTTTGGGTTAAGGCGGTCCTTATAGTCCCTTAGGCGTTAAAATATATGCCGCAAAATTTATGGGTGCTCCTCCGAGTTCTAGATTTAGCTAGTATATCATCTACGTAATCTTCCATGATGTCACTTATCATGTCATGAAAGATTATAGTCATTTCCGTTGATATGTAGCACTGCATTCTTAAGGATGAAGGGCATGAATTGGTAGTAGAATGTCCCCCATGGGGTTATGAAAGTTGTCTTGTGTTGATCTTCCTCCACAATATTTATCTGATTATAACATGAGAATCCATCCATGAGTGATATCATCTCATAACTAGCAGTAGAATCGACGATCATGTCGATGTTAGGAAGAGGAAAGTCATCCTTGGGAAAATATTTGTTAATATCTCTAAAATCAATACACACTCTGATATCGAATGGATTTTTATGAACTGGTACCACATTAGAAATCCAATCTAAGTAGTCGATAGGCATGACAAATCCTACTTCTAATTTCCTTTTAGCTCTGCATTTACCAACAAGGTGACGTGAGGACACATCTTCCAATTGTTTTGGATTGGCTTAGCATCCGGGTGCACAACAAGATTATGCGCCACTAATGCATGATCAATTCCTAACATTTATATGTAAGACCAAGAAAAGATATCTACATACTCTCTCAAAAGTCCTGTAAATGTTTTCTACTCTTGAGCTAAGAGTGAAGCTCCCAACTTAACTATTATAGGCAGTTCCTTCATACCGATGTTAACATCTATTATATCTTCCACTAGTAGCTTTGACTTGTCCTCCATGTGTGTAGGATCAAGAGGGAGATTGAGATCCTCCTCTATCAAAGGTGGTTCAAGGAGATCCTCATCTTTATGTGGGTACACTATCTTGTCCATAGGTTATTCTTCTTGTTTTTCCACAAGCACCTCAAAGAGGTTTTTGCTATAGGACTTCCCTTTTTCTTTCCACAAGGATTTTCTATAGGAATCTTGCCCTTGCTAGATTTTTACTTAAGTGTCCACACAAATCTACCTCCTCTCCAAAGTATGCACATGTGTTAAGCTAAATGGAGAATCCTTTCTTGTGATCATTTCTTGGAATGTTATCTCGATGCCCAAGAACTCACCAATAGCCTCATCATTCTAAAACACGTCAATAGGTACGTGTTTTGTTGATTCCAATTCACAAGTGATGGGTAGATGAGGTTTAATGTCTGAGTTATAGGGGATATGGGGGTTATGGTAAGGATAGCCATGTTAGAGAATAGGTTTGTAGAGGTGAGGTCTTCATAAAGACTACACCGGGAATTTGTTTCACTTTCATTTTCAGAAAAACTATCCTCACTCTCAGAAGAAGCATACTCGTTATCTGAAGGGTGAGACTCATACAAATGGATGCCAATACCTAATTTACCCATTATATGATGAGGTATTGAAAGATATTCTAATGGACCTTATTCTTAGTGGTCATAACCACGTCCTTGATATCTCATAGTAAGCATGATTCTGTTAGGAATAACATACCTAGATGACTTGTAACATAAAGCCATTTCATCATCTTGAGGATGAAATATAATATCGTTGAGGATTATTTCATCTTATAGAAAGCCACCTAAAGTGAAATTGTTAAAAGGGTAATTCTCCCTTGATCTTTGGAATTTATAACACGGTCTACCATGTGCTTGGGTTGATAGTGGAAATTTTTGAGCCATAAGGTCTTGCTGAAGATTGTACTCTCCATAGCCATTGCCTACAAATTTCATCTCCCATGTAACAAAAAGAGATTCCAATGTAGACGCACTATTTTCACTGGGAGTTAACGTGTCCAGATCCATTCATGAAGTGAGGTCCCGAGACTAAATAGGTACAACAATCTTCATAGAGGGACACTCATAGGTGGTGGGAAAATAACTTGACAATGCTCTATAATGAGTAAATGGTTGGGGATCCCCTTGTATAGTAGGTGTATGTCCTTCATGTTGTAACTTTAGACACTGATGATATGTTGATGGTAGGGCACTGTATGGCATGAATCCATGGTCGAATGAGAAAGATGTTCTAAGGGATATCCAGATCTAAGACATTGAACTTTGTATCATGGGTTATAGGACCAAATTCTAATGATAAAGTGATCATTCCATCTGATTGTCTTTCTTCATCATCATACGCCTTTATGGTGATGACCTTGGTCTCTAAATCAGCCTTTATACAACCTAGTTGATGAACTAGTTTAAGAGTACAAATGTTGAGACCTAATCCACCATCCACAAGCACTCTCTTGATCTTCTTATGCTTTATTATTACCTCAATATGTAAGGGCAGGTTATGGGAGGGATTTTTAGTTAAGGATTTTGTCAGACTGAAGGTTATGTTTTTTAGGAGTGATTTACACTACCATCACTTGTAAATGTGTTGGTTCAACATCAATAGATACTCCTAGTCCTTGTAAGGTTTTACAAAGTCTGTCCTTATTGATGTTAGAAATCTTGAGAAGGTCCAAGATTGAAATCTTGGTCATGGTTTTCTCCAATTGATCTAACACATCATAGTGACTCTCTTGAGGAGGAGGTGGAGTAGGTTCTAAGATAACAAGGTGATCTTGTCACATTGCCATGATTAACTCTCTTGTTTTAATTATAATCGTATGTATTTGCTCAACGAGTGGATCAACACAACTTATCAAGGCATCAAAATGGTATTTATTGGAAAAATAGTTTGCATTCTTATTCTGAGATGACTATCCCTGATCTTGATTTTTATTTCCTTCATGATTGGGAAAAGGATATTTGAAGATCCCTAAGTTTTCATTTGGAGACTTGGCAGTGGAAGTGAAGTCTACTTCTATATCACCACTATCAACTAGGTCTTGAATGTAGTGTTTTAATCTTAAACACTTGTCAGTTTTGTGACCCTTTACGTGGTGAAATCCACAAAATTCATTATCCCTAAACCATGATGGTTTAGGTGCATTGTCCCCATAGGGTTATGTTTTAGGGTACTTAACCATGTTTATGACCTCTAACTACTTTAGTATGGATGATCTTGATTCATATAGTGTGAAAGTATGACATTTATATTCCGTAAAAGGAGTTCCTTTGCAAGCTTCAAAGGTGTGTGGTTACGAGCAATTGTACTCTCTTGGAGTCTACTATCTCATCACCAATGATGCTTTTGTTCTTATTATGAAAAAACTTTGGTTTTTCATTAGATTTGGAATCGTTACAATCACGGGAGAAATGTTTTAGAGCCCCCTAGATAATAACGCTTTTCAATCTGCCTCCCTTTTCGATTACCTCTTTGAACGTGTTGCCATAGTACATTTGTAAGTGGTGTAGACACCTAAAATCCACTTATGTAGGCTTTAATGCTAATATTGTACTAATTATCCTCTTTCTCATCATTTTCATAATAATTAGCGCTTTTATGCTAATTATCTAACATTCCTCTTCATATTCATTAATTAACAACCTTTCATTAATTAATATCCGCTTCTACTTGGGTTAATTAATTATTATTAATTAATTACACTCGCAACTCTAAATCAATAAATTACTATTTATTGAATCAAATTCCTCTCTTACATCCCGCAAATCATACCAATTTTCCTCTAATTAGCTTTTATAAGCTTACCTCTACCTATTAATTAATCAACTTGATTAATTAAAACATCCCCAACTCCCATGACTTACTAATGACAAATTAAACTCTTCTAAATCAAGATTACATTTTATAAAGAAACCTTATCCATTCCTAATCTTGTTTTACCTTTATCCCACATTCATCAATTTGCTAGCCTTACCTCTTTAGGAAAGCTATATAAGGAACCCTCCTTCTTACCTTTCTTCTTGCACCATGCTTTGAATAGTGAAAACTATAAGCATTTTTATCTTGAGTCATTCTCCATTGTTGGAAATAGCTTCTCCATCTTGCATCCTTTCACTCAAAATTGAGTAATATGGGAAGATCCAAAATGGCCTTGTAGCCATTCTTGGTGAGATTCCATTCTCAATCCTTGAGATCAAGCAACAATCCACTTTGATTGCTTATGTTCTTCATAGGTTCATAGTTTAAGTTAGCAATCATAGAGAGTAGGAAATAGCTTAGCATGTAGTTTCATTTATGCATTGAAGAAGCATTTCCTTTAAGCTCTTATCTTGATGGTTCATTGTTTAATTAACATTTGCTTTTGAAGCTATGTAGATATTAGTTTCAATTTATAGCTTAGTTAATAAAACATGAGCACAAGTGGAACATAATGTGCGGGTGGAGGTTGGGAATAAATATACTTATCAATTATTTTTTAAGTATGGAACAAGGGAAGTGGCTAGCTAACCCTCTCTATCTTTGTAGGAAAGTGGTGAAGTTTTCATTGTTTCGTTGTTTTACATTACAAAGATCTAACATGGTAACGTCACTCTCTATATTAAAAGAAAAGTAACGTACAAAATTTTTAGCTAATTCCGTCTATGTAGATAGAGATCCCTTGGGGATGTGTAAATACCACTCTAACATTTGTCCTCCTAAACTCCATGGGAAGAGGTGTATAAGATAATTGTCGCTATATACAACCTATTGGAATGTCATATACAGATCTTTAATATGGTCACGAGGGTCACCTTTTCCCTTATACTTTTAAAATTTTGGAAAATCAAAGTGTCATGGGAAAGGTACCTGTAGCATGGCCCTATCAAACGGATAAGGGCACAACTCATCAAACTGGTATTTATTATTGTTACTAGTTTTACCTTCTTGCAATGCTAGAAGGGCGTTCTTCATAGTGGACCACTCTTGATTGAAGAGTGGATCTTGTGTGGGTGGCATAGGTCTATATGTAGGATTAAATCTAGGTGTATTCCCACCTCTATTCTCTGTGAGAATTTATTCATAAGGGTCTTTTTGTGTCTCTGTCAAGGAGTGTTTATTGGGAACTTGTGAAACGAAGCTTTAGGTTTTTCCTTTGGTATAGCTTGTTTCAAAACTTTTGGTTATTCCTTTTGTATATGTGAAGCCAAACTTGCCAATTGGTGAGTGAGGGCTTGGACTGTTGTTCTAACATCACCTCTTGAATAGGCACTTCGTTACGATCTTCATTAGGGGAGGTTGTGCATGATGAACATGTTCCTCGTTGTCTTCACAATGTATTCTAATAATAGGTACTTGATAATCTCCATCATTTTCAAAAGGTATCTCTTCATTATTCTATCGTGCGAAGTAGAGGCATGACCTGGGTTTAATATTTCATTAACAATATGATGAGGTTGGTCTACTTCTTCTTCTCCATGAACCATTCCGAGAAATGAGAGAAGGGTCTATTATAGACGTAATTTGGCCCCTAATTCCACAACATGCATAAGAACCTCATGTTTGTTTTGAAAAATGTAATCATCAAAATTGGTGGGATGATGCTCTACATCCATACGAGGAGAATCCTCCTCTCCACCACTATGGTCAACCATGAGATTATCCTCTAAAAGAGGGTTGTCACCTCTAAATATATCGGCTTATAATCTTTGGGATCCCATTCTCGTAGTAGGCATACTCGAAATAGGAGGTACAACGTGAAATATTTCCACTAAGGTTTACTAAAAAGGGACCATAGACAAATTTTTATAGCGTAACGACGCTAAGTTTTCACAAAAATGATGACTATCAAATAGCCACAAATCCAATAGGTCAATGTGAACCTAAGAACCAAAAGAATAAATAATGATCCACCTTAGCAAGGTAATATATGACATGAGTATTTATAGAACACCACAATGATGTCTAATACTCAAATTTAGTCACACCAAAAAGTTTACTCCCTATAATTCTTTGAGATAGGTTTGAAACACAATAGTGACAACACAATATCACCAGTTAGGTCAAGTTTGGAATAAACAATACCTAAATGCTAAGATAATGTTGACACAATCCTCTAATAAGGTATACTCAAAACCAATTTATAAACACTAAAAGAGTCTAAGTCTTGTAAAATGGATGATACAAATGTGAGCAATGTAACAACACTATTTGGACACGTAATCAGACTTTGCGAGAAAGAAAGATTTTAGTATCAAAATGGCGTTATAACGATGCTAAAAAGTAACCTCAACACTCACAAAACTTCAAGACAAAGCTAGGATGTAAAAATATGTCTAAGTATATCAAGGAATTATTAAGCGTGTGAGCAACGTAATGATACAATATAGAGATTTAGGCCAAGTTTCACAATGGAAACAAGATGTAAATATCACAATTGTATGGCTATAATGTGGGTAGTGTTAAAAATATAAAGAAGACAATGATATTAAGTCTCAAATATGGTTTTTTTGAGATAATGACGACCTACTAGATCATGAGTATGTACCATCCACACTTTCAACACTTGCACTGAAATTGCAACCATGTCACACAAGTAGAATACAAAATCGGTGGACATGTAATATGATTAAGTGGTATCCATGTATGTTGTTATTCTTTTGTCCCAAAATGGGAAACAATAAAAACAAAGGTGTAAACCAAGTGGTGGTGAAAAATACTTGGTGTAACTTTGGCAGAGTTTCACCTTATCTTAAGATAAGTGAAAAACTAGGAAAAAGTAACACTAAATAGATTTCATGATGAAATATCACGTGGTTTCAACTTCAAGATATTATTTCCCTTGTTTGAAAAACAAGAGTTTGAATCTAACAAAGTTGTCACTTTATGAGAGCTCTATAGAATACGATGTCAAAAAAAAATGGCTCTAAGACAAAAAGCTTCCTAGGTGGTTCTCTCTCTATGTGCAAGTTTATTTTTGCGAGCTCGGTTTGCAAGGTTTAGAAGGAGTATCCTGGATTTACTTTACCTCCTAATATAATGAGAAACTAGTGTGTTCAGTTGTATTATCACTGGGGTCGCAATGGAAATAAATTTGACTCTAATCTCACCAAGGTGTACTAATCAAGTGGGTAGTTGGAGCACTTTCCTATTTCATTCACAAGGTTCCCTCTTGCATGAACTAATTTAGGGTTCCTAGGACCACCCCCATTATTATAGCTTAAGGCTTATGCCAAAGGGGTTATGTCCTAGTTTAAAGCGGACGAGCCGTAGCTCTTAACCGAAACCTGTAATATGGTGTTTTGAATTTGTGTGTTGGTGTGTTTTTTTATCTTTTGGATTAAGCAATTTGGTTTAGACCACCGTTGGCAACCTACAACACACGTGAATGTTAGAGTTTGGTTTGAAGAGAGCCATTCTTTCTCGAAAAGTGTTAGGTACTTCATACAAATGGTTAGTAGTTCAAAAATATTCACAACATCATAGAAAGATAACAATGAAAAGGTTTGTAAATAAACTAACTACCATAAAACTTTGCAAAATAAGGTTTATTCCTAATTAATCCAAGTTCTTCTTAATGAAAGACTAAAATTTATTTTGGTTCCCAAGATCACACTAAGTGCAAGGGAAGAGCATACACAAATTTTAGCCTTGATTATTTATTAAGTGAAAAATCTCTTAAATTAAAAGATCAAGTACATGTCAAAAATGAAAGTTTATTCCCTTAAGCACAAAAATGAATGATGATTGTTCCTACTTACTCTAAATAAGAAAAAAATGGTTTAGAGGTGCTTTTGATTCTCAAGATCACACAAAGTGCAAGAGAAGAGCATACACAACCCTATTCCAAACTCAAACAAAGTATGAAAACATAATCACTCATCAAACCCTAAGCCAATTTAATCAAAAATCCCTTATCAAACCCTAAGGCAATTTTGTTAAGAATATTGCTCTAAAATTAGAAACTTGAAAAAAACAACTAAAAACCTATAAAAATGACAAAAACCCTAAAAATTAGAAGTTGAAAATTTTAAGTTTGAAGCAATTTTACCTGAGTGCACAGGTGCACTTCTTAGTGCATGGCGTAGACCTTGAAGCACATGCACACCTCTGTCAATTTTACATAGTCGAGTTATGCACATGCATTTCAAGTGAGGCATATGCACATCCTTTGATGCATAAAGAGCCAAAATACAGTGATGCAAAGGCACACTCGGTGATGCGAGAGACACACTTAATAGAACATAGGTGCAACCTATAGAACACATGAGCAGGTTGTGATGCACAGGCGTAACCTTTGATGCATAGGAACAATTTTTCCTTTAGGTGCTCAAAATCGACTTTTGAAGAAGATTTCTTGAAAAATTTAAAAACTTTGGCTTTTGAAGAAATTTTGTGAGAACTTCGCCTCTTTTTATCTTGCAAAGAACATGAAAACACAACTTCTACTACTAATCTAGTTGAAACAACTATCTAGTTTGCAAATTGATCTACAAAACTTTGAAAATTACTCTAAAACTTTGAAATTAATCTAAAATCTTGAGAAACTAATCTAAAAATCTTGAAAGTACTCTAGAAAGCTTGAAATTAAACTAGAAAACTTGAAATTAATCTAAGAAACTTGAAACTAATCTAGAAAACTTGAAATGAAAAAATTTGAAACTAAGTTAAAAAGCTTTAAAAGTGAATGCAAATGGGGTATGGTCCCACTGGGTGTGCCAAATGAAAGCACCCTAAACTCTACAAAGCAAATAACATGACTAATTAAGGGAGGCTAACACCATTTCCATCTATAGCCAAGGATTTAAGTCTAGGAATATAACACCAAAGATAAAAGATTAATGGAATATTAACTAACATGAATATAATTCAAAATCTAGTGATCATGCCTACTTAATATATTGAATTGCTAAACTAACAAATACCTAAATAAATCTAAGAGGGAAATGAAATTGGTATGGTTGTTACTCAAAATAAGGTGAAATGGCCTCTCCAAATGACTACATGGTCATTTTGGATATCCATATACTAACCCCATTGAAGAATTTAGGCAAGGATTGAGCTTGGCTATAAATCATATTTCTTATATGAGATGCAAATCAAAGCATGGTGTAAAGTTGGAAGATAGTACTTAGTCTTATTTATAGTTTTTCCTTTGAGGAAAAATTGCATCTTGGTGCATGTGGGACTAAAAGTACAAATAAGATTAGAATTTCTAATCATGATTAAGCTTTGCTAATCACAATTAGTGAATTAACAAGTGATTAAGATGTGAGGAGCCTTAATCAACCACTTAGGGTCAATTAGGAGGCTAAGATAAGCTTTTAAAGCTTGCTGAGACGTTGTGGAGGAAGTGGGGTGATTTTGAGTGGTTAGAAGAGGGGTTTGAGTCAATAATAGGGTATATTGATCAAAACATGAGAAAAATAGGCTTAATTAGCTAATAAATGCTAATTGTCTATTTGGAAGAGGATTTTGACTTACGATTCGTTGTAAAGTGGCATCCTGAATGCGAAAGAGGTTAGGAAATCAAAAATATGTTGTTAATTGGTCAAGATGGTAAGAAATGTTAGTTAATGAGTGGAAATCACTAATTATAATGGAATTGATAAGAATAAGAGTGATTTGTGTGCGCTTGGTGATAAGATTGCAAAAGTGGAATATAGGTGTCTACACAGGCCATTCGGTGTCAAAAACATTGAGAGTAAATAAAAGAGTTGGTGAGCCAATTCGATTAATAATGTCATCCAATTCTACACGTTTCTTTCCCCAGTATGATCTTGTGCCACATAATTTGGACCCAAATCTCATCAAACTATCTGGAATTATGTCTATTGGAGATGAAAGAAATTATGCGAAAGGTCAAATATGGTTCGTGGAGGAGCATTATCAACATTTTTTTCATGAAACCAACTAAAGTAGCTTGGCTTCTATACCGCATCATTATGTTTAGCAAGAAATATCTCAAGTGTGGATGGCTTAGAACCGAGAAATCATGGTAGTGTATTAATTGAAGTACATATTCGTGTATTTGGATATGTTTGATATGAGGTTTTTAAACATTATCTAGATCATCGGAAATAATGCTGGAAAAGCCATAGTAAACAACCCTTCTATGTTTTATGCATTTATTGGAGAGAGACTCGGTTTAGGCCATGATATAAATGTCATAGTTGATGTGCCTACAAAGAGAAAAAATATTTGTATCTCTTCATATATTTTTTCCAATAGTAGGCATAATTGGTACAAAATAGGAAGGGAAAATCTCTTCATCCTCGTCCAACCCAATGTTACATTTAGGAAGTGGCAAGTTTGTTACAATACTTTTTGGAATGACAATTTGTATGTTCTAAACCGATGTTGAAACATCTTCGGGTGTTTCGGGCAACATGAAGACAACAAATTCATCTAACAATACATCTTTGTAGTATGGGTCATTTTCTAATTTGTATTTCAAGGCATTAAGCACACATTTATTACTAACAAAAAAATCATATGTTTTTGTTGAGGACCTTGTCTTTGAACAAGAAAAATGTCGAGTTCACAAATACGGTAGGGGAGGTGTTTGGTGATGAAGGATATATTTTGGGGGAAGCTAATGGTATGACTATGTATTTGTATTATCCTTAATGTGTATGAGAGACATGTAAAATATGATTTAATCTTGTAATAAGCATTTCCTCTACTTATGCAAGGCATTGTAAAACCTACGGTTGGTGACTTGGTTCCATGTTATTCCACTTCGAGAAGCAATGCTCATTACGTTTCACATAACATCTAGTGAATTTTTGTAAGCCATTTGACACTTTGGTTTTTATCCTAGGATAGTTCTCAAGGCATTGTAAACATGTGTATGTAATCTTGGCGAGAAGATATATCCTTTTCTAAAAGAGACTTTTGTTTTAAATGTAGTTGCGTTTGCATAGTAACATGCTCAATTGAGGGGTAAGGGAAGGGGTATCATGTATTTTGGAGGAAGGAGGATGCAAGTGAGAGGTGTGTGGGACGGTTAGTGGTAAATAGGGTGGAAATACTTGAGGATTTTGGGAGGAGGAGGAACTAAAAGTTAAAAGGAATGGAGGTGCATGAGACACATGAACTATATTTGTATATGAGTTAGTTGTTGGGGAAGAAGTGTGTTGTGACACTTCATGTGGTCTAGAAGAAATATACAGGGTTTGGTGTTGAGGGCCTTGGAAATTGGAAATGGGATTTGAGATATGTGGATGGCAGGATGGGGGGAGATTCCCCTTAGTGGTAAAGAGAGAAGTGTATACATTTTTGGCACTTGTATACGAGGCAATTTAAGAAAAGGTTAGACACTATGAAGAATACGGTACCTCTTGTGTTGGATGGTGCTAATGTGTTCTCAATTATGTGTGTAATACTCATGCCTTTGAGATCTAGCCTCAAATGTGGAAATCTTGTGTGGGAAATAAATAATGTAATTAGGAACCCTACAAAATAAAAAGGCACTAAAAATGTTATGTTGATTTATGTAAATGATATGTGTTTCCCTTTAATAAAATAACATTCAATATGAATATATTCAATCTATTTAACATTACAAGGGAGGGGAAGGGATACTTTGTCTCTTTTAACATAACAAAGAGACATTTTAAAAATGTAAATGAACTCTTTTTGAAGCCAAATAATTTAAATGAAAATTATATGTACATAAAATTATTCAAACTATTATATTATCCATTTCAAAAAAGAGTAATGGTATACGACAAGTCGATAAACTTAAGGGATATAATATTTTGAACCTAAGCAAAACATGTTCACAAGACTTGAACAAAACAAAACTGAAAAAAGTGGCAACTTGTTCAACATATAGTTATAATAAACATATGGGATCTGATATTTTGAACCTAAGAAAAACATGTTTATAAGAATCGAAGAGAACACCAATGCAAAAAGTGCCAAGTTTTTGAGAATATAATTGTAGTCATATTAAGGAATTTGAAGGATCCATTTCATCCAAACATAAAATAACACTTTTCAACTACTCTCCACTCTGAAATAATTCTTTCATTATGGAGAGAGTGAATGCAAATGTGCGACCAACAACCATGCATATTATTTCATTAGTTGCCTCATCATCGTCAACTCACACAAACCTGTAAATCCTTTGCAAAGACATCCATTATACTTTCATCCACTTCATCAAATGCTATAACTATCTTCAATTCTATTGTTTCATCCTTGATTTCAAGACAAAGTGCATATCAATAGTCACACTCAACCAATTATCCTTTGCATTTATGGTAAAACCAAATTGATCCTAGTATTTCAACAACCTTTTTCCTACATTGCTTGTCTCCATGCATCATAGGACATGCAAAATAGAAGAAATTATCAATAAAGATATCAATTAAGGGTTGATGTCACTACAACCCATTTAGGATTTGATGAGTTATCCATTTAAAGGATCTAGGAAATAGTTTTAGAGGTGGACATAGCGCATTTAAAGGTCCCAAATATTTTTTGTTACCGACGGTAAAAAGGACACTCGATTATAAATAATCTACCCATTTACGGATTGCATTTGTTTTAAAAATCACTAGATTGAGGTAATATCTTGTATTGGAGATAGTATCAATGATTGAACCATTGAAATTAGAGACACATCCTAACTTTATTACTAGAATGGGAACTTGCGGTGATTATATTGAGTCTTCAAGTTGTTTTCCAAGGAATCATAGAATGGACCCCACATAGTGACATTAATAGTGAACCCTGACATGTCCCTCAAGCTGTAGTGCCCTCCTAATTATTTTTGATTCATCCCTTCAACAAATATTTGAAACAAGAGAGATGGATATAACAACTATAATAAGGTCAACCAAAGACTTGGAAACAACTTCATGGATTTTTTTTATTAGTTTGAAAGGAAAATTGTGTAAGGGGAAGCTTTTTGACTCCTCAATGGAAGGGCTGAATGTGGAAATTAAATACAAAATACCTGCATTGAAATATCTAGATGGTTAAAGTTTTTTTGCATCTTTGATCCTGTCATTGGAAATAATGTAAAGCCCACTTGATTTGATTTGGAAATAGAATTTATAGGCATCCTCATTAAAACATGTGATATATGTTTCACCCCCTTTGTTTTCAATAAAATCAAACCCAAAAAAATTTCCCACTACTATTTTCATTCTTGTATTCTGTAGGTTCTTTTTGTAAGATCTCTTCCCTTTATTGACCAAAACCACATGTATTTTATAAAGCATATATATGAATTTATCCATTGTCACCTTCCATATTGAGATGAAGTATGGAGCATGGGCTTGATAAATTTTTTTCTCTCTCAATTGAGGATTTTTGTAACAAACATGTTTTTCATGAGCAACAAAATTGCACTGTTGGATGGGGTTTCCGATTGTGCCGTGGGAAGAAACATATATGTCAATATCCATAACAAGTATAGTCTTGTAAAAGGTAGGGATCAATTCAAGATTTAGAGGGGGATATTTTAAAGAATAAAATGGAGAAATGGATACAAATGAATAAATAAAGCTTACACATTATAAACTTGAATGAGAAATGAATAAATATATTAAACAATAAAATGGAGAATGGAAATAATTTCTTCTTTCACTAGCTTACATATGGATTTTAAAAATTTGAACAATAGATCCTTCTTACATATTTTTGAAAGCACTAGAGTGTGTTGAATTTAGAGGGCAAGAGAGTTGGTTGTAAGTGTTGGCTATTTGAAATATTTACACGATACCATAATTACAAGTTCAAACTTGAGCCTATAGGTTGGAGGTATAGAAGATGTACAACGGGTTACACATTATTGTTTCTTTTGAACACTTGAAAAATTCCATCTTTAGTAAGAAGGCTTGCATGAAGAGACAATAGAGAATTTTTTTAAACTAGAAAAATGAAGCAAAGAAAAACCTCTCTTCTATAGAAGTGTGACATAAGGCCATGTAGAAAAATACTTGAAAAATGGAGGAAGGAACGAATGAATATATGTTGTGTCAATCTATTGTTGATTATAAGTCCTTACATTTTTTAAGGTGGATGGAAAACATTTATTTAAGTAAAGACACAAAAGGAAACTTAAAAAAATGAATGAAGTCAAAACTATTTATATAATTTAAATAATCACCCACTAAAAATCGTATTTAAATGCACACTTCGATCATTGTGAGGAAAAATATGCAATTCAACTTCAAAGCAACTGACAAGAAAATGGGTGCATTCACTTTGAATAATAAATAGTTTCATTGATATTCACTTTCAATGGAAAATGAGAGGAATGAAGAAAAAATGAAAGTTATCTTACACGAGAGTGCGACACGAGGATGCGTAAAGAAAAAGGCTGAAAAATGGTATAAGGCTAGGCTGAAAATTAGTTGTATCAATTTCTGATACCTTTAATTGACTACATAGTTAATGTGTGGAAAGGAAACATTTATTTAAGTCAAGGTGTAAAAGGAAATTCAAAAGAAATTAATGAATTTTCCACCATTTATAAAATTTAAACTACTTCTTACTAAACATTATTGATGAGCCTTGACATTTCCCATTCCAAACCCCATTTTTGTATCATCACTTTGTATTAGAATGATGTTAGCATTTTGTAATTAATACTTTTATATACTTAAAAGGAAGTTTTGTGCATAAATATTGTTCATTTTCATCTTGTATATGCTTCTTTGAATGGGTTGATATAAATTGATTTTTGCGCTAACAAGTGTGAATGAAGGACTTATTATAAAACTAGCACATGAATCATACACATCCTAGCATAGGAATCACCTAAGATTAACTTAGGAATCATTTCAATCCAAGCGTAGAAATTGGGCCATAGAGTGCAAGATTCACAATGGAGTGTAAGAATCATGTTATAGAAGCTCATGAATAGCTTTATGGAATAGAAAGACTCACACACATGAACAAGGAACTGATCTATTCAAGATAAGAGTTACATGATTCAAGGAACACCTAAGGTGTATCATCATCTAATTAGCATATGAATTGTACAATTTGGGAGATTCCTAATTAACATCAGTTCAGTTGGAAACGTGGATTAAGTGGATGAAAATTGGATTTGTGAAAAAAGCAGTGTATTCTACAATAAGAGTAAACATGAAGTCACCACTATTCAAGAAACTCAAATGCATGAGTGTTTTAACTTTACCAATCTCCAATATTTTAGTTGGACATTGTTTAATGATTCCAATCGTAGTTAACATGATAAATCTTATCAAGATGCTTCATGCGATTGTCACTTCAAACTTGTAACTCCTAATTACGTTTTGTTCTCATGCAAGCATGTAGTTAAATTTTAGATAATTGTTGCAAATAAAAAATCCTCTTGAAGAGGAACTGAAATTCACTTGTTATAAAAAGGAATTTTTATTAGGATAAAAAAGTTTTTGTTGAAAGAAAAAAATTGTAATATATTATTGATTAATAAAGCACATGGTTGAGTTGAATCTTCTTGGTGAAATTTCAAGTCTAAAACCAAATCATAGGGAAGGATAAAGGGCCACTCCTCCCCAAAATGAAGGGAATTATTGCATGTTTTTAATCTTCTGTTTATTTAACATTTGATCAATTGTAAGAATTACAATATTTTTAGTATTTAAAATTGTTAATTTGTTTCAAAGACATTCTTAACTCTTTTCATTCATAAATTTAGGACTCTTTGTTTTATTTCATCAAGAATTACTTGGATAGACAAGTATTTGGAATAAAATTTTGGCATTGTGTTGTCATTAATGTCAAGGTTTGATTATGTCATTGATGTTAATATAGGTAAGAGGCATGGAGGTTGATTGGTAGTGTCAGTTGAGTTGTTTGGTCTTGGTGATGTTTCGTGGTGTCTTGAGCGAGTGTCATGACTTGTAGGAGTGTTGAAATGAGAGGATGATGTGGTGATGATGTCTGAAGTGTGTTGAATGCTCTTGTAGGTGTGTATGTGTGGAAAATACATGAATAGGTTAGTATGGATGGTGCGAAGCATGCTTAAGATGCTTGGTTGTGAGGCCTAGTCAACAATCATGAAGGAGGAAAATATGTCATGGTGGTTCTCTAGTATGTAGCATCTAGTTAAGCATGGAGAACATGAGAATGAGGTTTATAATACATGAGAAAAGGTACGCATGTCAGTTTGAACAAGAAGAATAAGGTGTAGAAGATCCGAGTTGAAGAAAACAAAGTGTTTTTTGTTATTTTGGTGTCTCATACAAAATACTTTGGAGTTTTTCAAGTATGTTTGAATTCTTCAGAGGTTTTCTAAAGTTTTTGGTTTGTTGTGGTATATGACCAATATTTTTTCTAACTAATGTAATAAATAATTCACAATATGTCATGAGTCTCTTGAATTTTGTCCGAAGTTTGTTCTATTTGCTTTAGAGTCTAAAGCGATTACTTGAGTATGTCGAAGAATGTGCTTTATTTTGTTCTCGGGAGTAATAGTGTGGGATGAATGTTGTAATGAAGTTTTTGTTTTTCTAGATCAATTTTTGTGATCATGTTTGGTTGACCTTCAAAGGATTTGAAAGTAGATTTGTGTTTTTCTTGTTGTTGGGTGACAATCTCTATTTTTGGCACTAAAATGTTAATGTCTTTGGATGACCTAAGTGATGGTGTCTAAATCATATGATGATGAAATTGAGGTCATGTAGTATATTTATACCAATTTTTTTACGTGATTGTGTGTTTTGATGGTGTTTGAGATTCATGTTTGAAGACTGGTTTTGGGGTAGTTTTGGGCGAGGTTCGGGTGATCTGGTTGCGCAGAGGTGTTCTTGGGATTCTACATTCTAGGTTATGGTGTTGAGTGCAATTGGTTATTACCTTGAGGTAATGATATTTCCTTCCATGTGTCACACTTTAATGTTTGAGGTGATTTGATGAGTTTTTGATCTTCATCTCTGAAGACTAGTTTTGTAGGTCTTAGACCTAGTGAAGAAGGTTGCTCCTTTTGGTGGTGTTATTGCATGAGATGATGGTTATGAGTTGTTAAAGCTTGATGGAGGTTTTTATGGACTTATACATCATGTATAAGTTGTACTTGATTTTTGGTGAAATTATTATTAGCCCAAGTGATCTGGTTTTGGTGAGAAGCCAATTTAAGTGAATTAGGCCTAATTGGGTCCTAATGAAAGAGTTGTGTTTTCACATGTTATTTATGACCTTAGGAGGTGTATGAACGGTATTTTTATGATGTTTCAAATATGTTTTAATGTTATATTTATATATGTTGATGAATTAGATGTGTTGGTATGATTTAGTCATGTATATAAGTAAGTTTATGAGGCTTATTTGTGTAGCCTTGGAGAGGATGAAAAAGTGTGAGTAAAAGGATTGTGTTTGGTGGTGAAGGAGGTATTTGTGACCATATAGGGAGGGAAGAGAGTGTTTCTTGATTTTATAGAGGGTGTGATTCTATTAGAGAGGTAGGTCATTAGGCCTAATCATCTTGGTGGAGAAGTGCATGAGCGAGATAACAATAAGGAAAAATTTGGAGAAAACAGAAGGAAAGAGAGATTAATAGTGTCATCATCAATTGTTAGTTCAAATTTTCAGTTGTGATAAATAAATTATGTGGCTTTATTTGGTGCTACGTAATCTATGGGGTTGATTCATCCTTTTAGGGTTGGTGCTCTACTAAATCTATGGTTTCGTGTTCCTTATAGGGTTGCTGCTCTACTAAATCTAGGGGTTGGTGCTCCTTGTGGGGTTAGTTCCTCACTAAAGATAGGGGTTGGTGATCCTTGTTGGGTTTGTGATCAACTAAATTTTATTCATTACTCTAATAAATGTTTTTAGTGGGTTTTCTTCCCCTTAAGGGTTTCCCACTTATATATGGTGTTCATGTGTTGATGTGCTCTCATTTTCTCTTCTATGGTTATGTTTCTTAATGCATGCATGCTTAATGGTTAAGTTAAATTGAATGATTGATGGATGTAAATGTTTAAAGTGATTAAAATTTTTATCACCCACTAATTCAACCCCCTCTCAGTGGTTGTGCTTCCAAAAATTGGTATCAGATTAGGTCCTTTGAAGAAATCTTAACAAACTTGAGGTGATCTTTTAAAGAACATAAATGGCGAGTCAGCAAAGTGGTTCCTCTACTAAAAAATATCCTATGTTTTATGGGAAAAATTATGCCTTTTGGAGTATCATGATGAGAAATCACATTATTTATTTGGTATGTGATATATGATAGTCAATTGTAGATGGCTACATAATTCCTCAAAACCCTCTAACTGATGCAATAGGTAAGAAGGCTAGTAATGATATCTCTAAAGCTATGAATGCTATCTTGTGTGGTTTGGCTGAGTTAGAGTTTGTTAGGTGATGCAATCTACTATAACTAAGGCTATGTGGGACAAGCTAAAAATCATTTATGAAGGTGACACTAAGGTGAAGTTGGAAAAGCTACAGACCTATAGGAATTAGTTTGAAAGTTTGAATATGAAAAAATAAGAAAGAATTGGTGTATATCTCCTCATATTTGATCAAGTTTTCAATACCATTAGAGGATTATGAGAAGATGTGAAAGAATCTATGGTGGTATAGAAGGTGTTGTGATATCTCACTCCTAAATTTGATCCTAAATTATTAGATATAGAAGAATCCATGGATTTGAGTACTATGCTAATGGATGAACTCCACAAAGTATCTTGACAACTTATGAGATGAGGATAGGTGTAGACAAACATCCCATGAAGGAATTTGGCTTAAAATTTGAAAAGAATCCAAAAGATAAGAAAAAAATTAGATGATGATATTTCTGGAATTGGTGATGAGGAGTTGATCGCTATGCTTTTTAAGAAGTTGAAAACGAGTTCGAGGAAATATAAGGGTAAGCTTCCCTTCAAGTGTTTTAACTATGGAAATATTGGACATTTTGCAAAAAAGTGTCCTCACAAGCATAAGGGAAAAGAGCATGATGATAATCATGATGATGACAAGGAGTACCAAAAGTTTGATTAAATTAAGAATAAGTTTAACAAGTTTGAGGATAAGAATAAATATAAGAAAATATTTTACTCTAAGGAAGATTGTATCTCATCAGAGGTAAGTAGTGATGCTTATGATTCTAATTTTGATTTTGAGTCTGATCATGAAGAGGTTGGAAATGAATTTATTTTTATGGACAAAGGAGCTGGGAGCTATAAGAATGAAGGTTCCATAAATGGTGGATATTGTATGCATGCGAGAAGAAGGAGAGGTTGATCTTGAAATTGAGTTGATGTGTATTCAAGAAGAATTGAAGCATGTAGAGAAGAAGAACAAGAAACTCAAGGCACAAGTCAAGGAGTATGAAGAAAATATTCATGTTCTTGAGGAGAAGAATTAGAATGACAACAATGAGTATGATAAGATCATCAAATAGTTAGAGAATCAAATGGATACTATAACTACAAGCCTAAAAGATAAGGATGAAGAGTGCATCAGGTTTGAAAAGGAAGTGGTCTCTCTAAGGATAGAATGTGTGAAGTAACCTAGTAAGGTAAGATCAATTCAAAGATTTGAGAAGAGCTCTAAGGATATAGATGATCTCTTGGATAGTCATAAGTCTTCAGGAGATAGGGGTGGTCTAGGGTTCAAGGAGAACCTAAAAGGTAAAGAGGTGATTCAAGATAATACTACTTAGAGTAAGGAGGTTTCTAGCCCTTGTTCTAAGGAATATCAGATGCATAACAACTTCAAGAGCTATGAGAAGACAAGGTTTGTTAGAAAACCCAATGCATCAAGGTATGAGAAGTATTTTAATGGTTATTTTTATAGTTGCAATGAGTTTGGACATAGGGAAAAAGAGTGTAGAAGGTCATCCAAGTATGAGGACTCATGGAATTATGGAAGGAGTTTCAGTTCATACCAGTCAAGAGGTAAGAATGAAGTTATGTGTTATAACTATAATCATGTTGGTCACATTACAAATATTTGTTTTCGTGATCCCTCAAGTCAAAACATGAGGATTCCAGATCCTAGAGTACAAGATAAGAGGAAAGCGAGGCATGTGAACCATGAGTAAATAAAAATAATCAAGTCAAGTCATTTTTGGAGAAAGTCAAGTTTTACACAAGTTGGTGATTTGAAGAAGGATGAAAATGTTGTGAAACAAGTATCAAAGAGGTCTTGGAATCTCCTTAATATGATATTCTAGATACATATGACTTGGAGTGTCTCTACTAAGCTTCTTAGAGACATTCATCACTTAGATGAAGCATGAAGTTAGGGGAGCATAAGTGAATGCAATGAAGATGTGGATTTGTGTAACAGAGTTGTAGTCATGGAGTCGAGGAGGTATGTTGCAAAGTATTTAGTTTGTCATAAGGTTATATTGCTTTGAAGAAATGATCAAGAGAAGTGACACTCTTAGGAGGAAAGTCCATGTTAGTCAAAGTTTGAGTTTGAATGATAGAATTATGGGTATAGTCACATAATTACATTTGAAGGTATATGTTTATATTAGTCATGATGATATGGTATGTTGTGATAATCCCCTTGAAGTGTGTAAAGACTTAGTAGGTGATTTCATTTTCCTACCATGCATGAAGGTTTATTACAATGAGAAGTTATGCCCAGGAGGAGATAGATAATTAGAATTAGAAAGTGTATTGACATGATTAGTATTATCATAGTCATGAAGATAATTCTGTTACAATGTCGATCGGTTATTTTGAAGCTTTCTTGAAGCATTAAGAATGTGTCATGAATCATGGAAGTGTACTGCAAGGATGTATTGACTGGTACATCTGTGAGATAGATCCTAAAGCATAGTTGAGTTATAAGAAGAAAATGAAATCGGGCATGAGGACGGTGAAAATTTATTACAAAGTATGTGTGTTACATGAACAGGTAACAAGAGGCATAGTATTCCAAGTTCGAAGGTCAAATCTAGAAGATGACAGAGTTTAAATGTTCTCTATCATATCATGGAGAAGTTATGGATTGGTGAGGGTGCCTTGATGAGGTAAGTGGTTTTGGTGACTATGAAAGTGTAGTTCCAGTTGTTAGTATGATGTTGTGATTTATATCATGTTACGAAAAATACATTTGAGGCATGCTTGGTATCTATGTGCTAGGTACTTGTTGTGTTTACATTGTGTATTTCTTGTGTTTTGAATGTGGTTTAGATGATATTTTGTCGCAGTCCTATTATTTCTCTCAGTAACTAAGTCATATATCCGGGAAGAGTGTTCGAGAGGTTATTGTATGCACAATAAGATCATGAAATCAATATTATTGAAGACTTGAAAAGATGTTTACAAAGTATGATTTCTTATTCTATTTATTAAAATATGTTGCAAGAATAAGTTTGACCGTTTGAATATTGAGATATGGATGTTTGGGCATTGGACCATGTTGTGTGACCTTATTTGGGTTTGATGGCTAGAGATTGGTATTAAGGGGAGACATTTATGATATGAGAATAAGAGGTTCAAGGTATGAAAGGATTACTTGTGTTGATTATTTCATGTATGTGTATGAGTGTCCAGTTTGAGAAGATATATGTGTTGTGTATAAGAAGTAAGGGGGAGTTGAGTAGTTTGAAAGTTCATGTAAGAAGGTATGAAGTATCAAGAAGGTCTACAGGTGTGGTTAAAATAAGGGGAGTTTGTTGGTCCTAGGTGCTAGTTCAAGGTATGAAAATGGTTTTTTGTTTCTTCTTAAAATTAGTAGCAATTGGTATCTAGTAGTCATGATAGTGGTGTTGAGGACTTAGGGGGATTCATTAAGATGAATAAGATTTGTGTTAGCAACTTCACTTTGTCATAAATATATCATATGAAGAATTCAGGGGAAACTATGCAAATATATTTAAGATCCATGAGCAGAATGAGATGTCAAGAAGCCATGAAAGTCATGAAGATGAAAGGTAATAAAATTGTTCATTATTTCTAGGCTATTGAGAGTTTTACATTGGTATTTGTTGTGTGTTGATAAGTTAATAGTCAAGACTTGGAAGGTATGCATTTACTTAGGGGGAGCTATATTGCTCTTGTCTTGCTCTATGAGTAAAATAAGAGATGGAGAGATCAAATGGACCTTGATCATTTTGGTTAATGTTTCATGAATCCATCTAAGTGTCAAGCCTGATGTGATGATAGAGGAAGAATTTCGAGGTATGTTATTTGTCATTAATTTGTAAGGGGAGAATGAGTTAATGGTATGTGAGTACCTTTAGAGGAGAATGAATGTGAGTACCTTTGGGGGAGAATGAGCTATTTGTGTTTTCCATCGGTGAAAAAGGGGGATATTGTTGGCATTATGTTTCTATTGATGTAAAAGTGTGATGATGTCATTAATATTTGAAGTTTCATTGATGTCAAAAGAGGTAAGAGTCATGAAGGTTGATTGGTAGTTTCAGTTGAGTTGTTTGGTCTTGGTGATGTTTCATAGTGTCTTGAGCGGTGTGATGGATTATAGGAGTGTTGTAGTGATAGGATGATATGATGATGATGTCATGAAGTGTGTTGAAGGCTCTTAAAAGTGTGAAAGTGTGGAAAATAATTGAAGAGGTCAGTATGGATGGTGCAAGCATGCTTAAGATTCTTGGTTGTGAGGCCTAGTCAACATTCATGAAGGAGGAAGGTATGTCATGGTGGTTATTTGGTATGTAGCAGCTGGTTGAGCATGGAGAGAATGAGAATGAGGTTTAGAATGCATGAGCAGAGGTATGCAGGTCAGTTGGAATAAGAAGACCAAGGTGTAGAAGATCCAGTTGAAGAAAACAAAGTGTTGTTTGTTGTTTTGGTGTCTCATACAAAATGCTTCGGAGTGATTCTGAAGTATGTTTGAATTCTTCAAAGTTTGTGGTTTATCATAGTATGAGACCAACAGTGTTGGCCAAATAATGTAATACATCCTTTGGAGTCTTCCCTGAGTGTCTTGAATTTTGTCTGAAGTTTGTTCTATTTGCTTCGGAGTCTAAATTGAATGCTTCAGAGTCTATCTAAAGTTTGTTCAAATTCTTGATTTTATCCAAAGACTGTGGTATATTGTGTTATGGGACCAAAGGTGTGGGAAGACTATTGAAATTCATTCCTATGCTTTCTTGTTTAATATTTGTGATCATGTTTGGTCAATATTCAAAGGATTTGAAAGCAAATTTGTGTGTTTCTTGTTCTTTGGGTGACAATATTTGTTTTTGGCACTAAAATGTTCATATGTCTCTAGAAGATATGAGTGATGGTGTCTAAAGCATATGGTGATGACCCGAGGTCGTGTAGTAGTTTGTATACTTGTTTTGGTTATATTATTATCTGTTATGATGGTGTTTGAGCTTCATGTTTGAAGAATGGTTTTGGGGTAATTTTGGGAAGGTTTAGGTGACATGGTTGTAGAGGTGTTCTTGGGATTCTACAGTCTAGGTGATGGTGTTGTGTGTACTTGGTGATGATCATGAGGTCATGATATTTCCATCCATTTGTCACACTTACATGGTTGAGTTTATTTTATGAGGTTTTGGTCTTCATCTCTGAAGACTAGTTTTGTACGTCTTAGACCTAGTGAACAAGGTTTCTCTATAGTCACAAAATCATGCAATTTAGACATTATTTAGTCCTAGTATCATACTACTATTTAGAAGTTTTTGAGTGAAGAAATTACTAATTAATCCCTATCTTTTAGCCATATTTTTTATTTTCTTTCACCATTCCCAACCTCTTTCACCCCCATTAGTCAACTTCTGTCATTTCACATTATTTTAGCCTTGACTAAGGCACCAGGCTAATCTTGGGGTGCCCTAGTCCCACAAGAGGTGCCCCCGATCCTTTTGAACTTTCTTACCACCTTATGGTCACTTCTAGCCATTTAGATTCTTATCTTTTTGGTGGTCAGCCATTTTAGGGTTAATTACAAAATTAGATCAAGAGAACCCTATAAATATAAAGTTATGAGACCATAATGAGGGACCCGAACTAGTCACTACCATTATTAGTTGCATCCATTTGGAGATAATTGACATCCATTATTTGCATCACAAATGAAAATGTTGGTTCATCTACATCACACAAGCATAGAGGGAGGGATTCTATTCTATTTCATGCACCATTCTACTACATTCTTACATCTAGTTATTGCTTGCTACTTCACAAAGTGTGACTGACACAAGAGCACCTAGGGCACATGATGCACACACCCTAAAACTACATTTGGATTGGAAATGTAGTGCAATGCTTAGTTAGTAAGCCCATTGTTGTGGCAACTAAGGTCAATCCAACCCATTCATTTGCATTATTTTTTAGGGTTTTGATACTTCTTATGGTTTCTTGTAGTTCTTTCTTTCATCTTGAATGATCGGTGACACACAGCACAGTATAAAAATTTGATGTGACACACAACAAAGGTTTCAGACCTCTATCGAACCTATGAAACTTACTTACTGGACCTCTTGTATAGACCAGGGTGCCTATTTTGTAAACCGAGAGAACCCCAGTCACCATAGTCCCTCTCTAGGCACTCTAGTCTAACTAGATATCTTGGGTCCCGCTTCATTTTTCTCCAATCACTTTTGTGAAACACTCTATGCAAGCTCATCAAATTAGCTAAGTCACTTCCATACTTCTCTTACATATTAGGGTTTCTACTTTTATTAGATTAGTTTCTTGGGTCATTTTCTATAGTCATTTACTACATTTATTTACTGTATTTACATGTCATTCTAGATTAGATTAACTACACATATTCCCCATTTTTAGTTAATCATGCTCTTTTGGTGGTGTGATTGCATGAGATGATGGTTATGATATGTTCAAGCTTGTTAAATTTTTTTGATGGAATTATACATAATGTATAAGTGGTTCTTGAGTTTTGGTGAACTTATTATTAGCCCAAGTGATCTGGTTTTTGGCAAGAAGGTACTTTGAGTGAATTATGCCCAATTGGGTCCTAATGAAGGAGTTGTGTTTTGACATGCTATTTCCGACCTTAGAAGGTGTATGAGTGTTTTTTTTTATGCCGTGTTTAATATTTTTTAATGTTATATTGAGATATATGGTTGACTTATATGCGTTGGTATGCTTAATTCATGTATATAAGCAAGTTTATGAGCCTTATTTATGTAGCCTTGGAGAGGATGAAAAAGTGCGAGCAAGAGGGTTGTTTATGGAGGTGAATGATCCGTAAACCAACCAATAATTTTATTTTACCATAGAAACTTATAGGAAATTAATTCTTGTAAAGAATTCACCTCATTATTATCTACTTTGATTAAATGCAATGAAAGAACAAGAACCATAGTGCACCTGAGGGTTGATAACGAGTTCACAGAATGCTTACGTTTCTAGGTTCACAAACTAGTTGAACCAATCCATTATAACATTTTGAATATAAGTACATAATAAACTTACATTACTATAATAGAATTTCAACTGAACCTCGTGCCATTTGATCCTTTGAACCCACTAGTCTTGGAAAAATTAGTGGTCCAACACGAGATCTCTAGTTTGACACCTCTGGATGACCTCCACTCCGTTGTATGACAAACTAACCTTTACATGGTTCTAAGTATACAAATGTATAATGTTGAAAATGATCATATTCACTCTTTTGCATGGAAAATAACCTCTACACATAGTAAATATAAGATCTGATGGATGGTGATGACGATGATCATATTCCACTCTGTTGCATGACCTCCAACCTTATGTAGAGATAATATCAGACCCAACCTCGTTAATGAGTTCAATAAAGATTTTGAATCTCTTTCATGGCCTCTAAGCATATAACTTGGTGATACACCCAACATAATGAGAATCAAATCTTCCGTGCAAGTGTACTTCTCTAGTGCTACTTTTCATTCCTCATCTTCCAGCGTCTTCGGTCTCTGCACAAGAATAAGGCGTTAATTTGGTCTCTACAATGCCTCGGTAAGTTGACATATTATAACTCTCACAATTTTATAGTGTGCCTATTATGATAGGACTTTATATCTCATAATGTATATAACAATAATATAGGTTTTTATCATTAGTGCATATAAAAAATAATATAGGTCTTACTCTCCCTCATTGCTTATTAAAAATAATAATAGGTCTTACTATTCAAATGCATATAAAATTAATATTGAACTTATATATTCTTCTCCAAAATATGCCTTATCTCCTTAAGGCTTCATTATTCTCCTCTTTCTCTCAGGTTTTCAAATGAGAAGCTTCAACTTGGAGAAGCTTGTGTGTTGAGTGTATGGGGAGGGTGGCTTTATATAGGCCTAAGAAGCCCAAATTTATTGTGTATACAATCCCTATCTTCATATCTTATCTTGACCACCAAGCTAGGTGAGTTGGATAGGGAGTTGGGTTTGGTTATAGAGGGTGTAGGGTTTGAATCCTTGTCTTGTTGCTGCTACGTTACGTGTGTTCCCTCCTGTCAGGTTGGCTATGTTGTTGACTTGGTCTCTACCGAGCTGGCCGAGCTCTATTGTGTTTTAGGTGTTTTCATTGATGTAAAAACTCATTAATGACAAATAGGATGATGGATTACAGTCATAAGATTCCTAGTAGTATGATGACATGGTGTTTCAAGTGTTGGCATGATGACATGAGGTGTTTCAATGAGATTGACATGGACTAACAATCCTAGTCAGGTGACCTAGCTATCCTAGGTGATGGAGCATGGTGGTTGGAGTTACTTGGTGGCTTGAGGAGATTGGAAAAACCATGGAGATTATGTTTTAGGAGTGTTTAGGCATACACATGAGTTTCATGGTGTAGTTACAAGTTGAAGACCAAGATTTAGGTGCTCATCTAGACCAGGTCTAGGTCCTAGGAGGCGTGAGGTTGATTTGTAGAGATATGTGAGATCTTGGATGCATATAGGTGAGTGTTTCATGATGTATTAAGGGTTTTAGGATATTTTGGAGAGGTTTTATGATGAGTTGGAGTGTTGGTTCAATTAAGCCTAACTTAAACCATGTAAAACCCTAAGGGATAGTCATGAAAATTAGATGGTATGAGAATATGGAGAAATATTTGAGCCATAATGATGATTAGAGATGATTAACATAGATGTAATAAAGGTATGAACAAAATTTGGAGACCTTTTAAATAAGAGTTTGTAAGTTAGATTAGTTTTGGTGAAACAAGGTCAAGAAGAAGATGTTTTCCAGATCGAATTGCACCTTCTGATGCTCACCTTGAATTGTATGATTTTCACAAGACATTGTGGATTTTAGGGATGTTTATAAATTTATTTAATAAGGTTTCAAAAAAATAATGATGCCATTTCATCGTCACATGTTTATGAATGAATGTTAAGAAGGTAAACAACTTTTTACGTTCTCGAAACCATAACTTAAAAGTGGTAGGAGAGATTTATTTCATAAGTTCCTAGAATTGATTGTTTATGATAGTATAATGATTTTATGATGTAGAGGAATCCTATAGGTTTCCATAAAATTATGATAGAGTATGTGGTGATGAGTGGAACACACTCAAACATGAAATTTTATGAAGAAGTTTAGTTTGGAACAAGGTTGTCCAAAGGATTTTTAAATTAAATGGAAATTATTATTAGCATGAGATTTTTTCTTTATGTCCATGGTGGTTTTAGACCATGGTGATGATTCTAAATGGAAAAGTGTAGCCTAGTTTTGAATACTAGTCAAAAGACAATTTTGGGGAAGTTTCGAAAGTTTTCGAGAGATTGTCTTAGTTGAAGGCATTCCACTTTGATTTGGAAGGAAATGCAATATGTTATGGAAAAATAATTCAGATATATTTTCAATGGTGCATGTTTTGTGTCCTGGTGATTTTATTTGATAGGTCATTGAGGTCAGTTTATGAAGAATAAGGATTTCTTGTTTTTTAGGACATGATAGATTTGGCTAAAAGATTGAGGTGATTAAGGCATGATATGGATTATATAATGCTTGATATCAGTTGGAGAGTGAAGAGGGATTAATTGTTTTCATAGTTAAGGAATTTATAATTATTGTAAATGAAAAAAATGGCACAAACCAATTGGGTTTGTAAAACTACTTTTTGGGCAACTTGATTTGGTGAAGAGGAAAGTAGGTGTAGTTTGCACATATAGATGTTTCATGAGCTCTAACATGAATTGATGTGATATATAGATACCAAGTATTACATAGTATGATTAAATTCCATAGTTTAGTTTTTCTTTAGTGGTATTGAGGCCCAAAGATGAAGGCATGGTGCTAGAAACAACTATTTTGTGAAGGATATGAGGCTTTTGTGTTGTGTTATGAGTTATTTGATTGGTGCAAGATAATTACTGACCATGATTGATGTTTTTATGTCTTATTAAACATGTATGGTGAATTTTTGAGCTTGGATAATCATGGTTTTGGAATTTGTGGTTTTAGCTCATCCAAGTGATGGGGTTTTGAGCATGTTTGATGGTTTTAGGCATGAACGACCTACATGGGCCCAATGTGAATGTTTTTAATGATTTTATTGGGATATTTTAAAGTTTCATTTATCGAACCAAAGGAGGGAAACTTACCTAGAGTGTGTTTGAATGAAAATAAGGGCATACAAGTGAAGTTATAGTTCAAATTTGAACTAGTTATTTGAGAGGGAAAAAGTGTGACCCAAGTGTGAGTAAGTAACATGTATATATGCATTATTTGAAATTTGAGAGAGAGTGTGATAGGTTGAATAATGTTTGAGAGTGTGTGTTCAAGGTTTTTAAGCTAATACAAGTGAAGAAAGAAAGAGGAAGAGCAAGTTAGATGTATGAGGGTTTAAATAAGGGTTTGAAGGTTGTGAGCTGAATTTATGATCTCCATAAGTTTTTACAGCAACAAAGACATCAAATATCTTCAAAGGTGGTTGAGTGGGTTCTTGATCATCTTAGGGGGTTGTATCCTCCTTGTGGAGTTGGTGGTTCACTAAACTAGGGGTTGGTGCTCCTTGTAGGGTTGGTACTCTCTTAAACTAGGGGTTGGTGCTCCTTTTGAATTTGAAGCTTCACTAAATAATTTTTATTTGAGTAATATAATAAAAGTTTTCAGTGGGTTTTCTTTCCCATGAGGGTTTCCCACTTATATATTGTGTTATGGTGTTATCTCTCTTATTCATGGTTATTTGAATGTATGTTTTATAATGTTCGCACACATTAATGAATGTTTGATTGGTTTATGTTTTAAGTAAGCAAATATAAAATTGATTAAAGTTTGTAAGTAAAAATTCACTTCGTAGTGCATTGTGATTCTAACAATTGGTATCGAGAGAAAGTACCTTTACATAATTTTGATCACTTGAAAGGAGATCCTTGAAGCACAAAAATTATGAGTCAGTAGAGTGGTTCTTCTAATATCAAGACACCTTTGTTTGATGGAGTGAACTATGATTTTGGAGTTTGAGGATGAATAATTATATCACGTCCCTAGGGTATGATATTTGGCAAGTTGTGGAGGATGGTTATCCTATTCCCGCTACTTGTCAACCGATGCTGAGATAAGAAGGCATGTGGTGACAATTTAAAGGATATTTATGTTATCATGTGTGGTCTAGGAGAATCTGAGCTTGTAAAGGTGATGCATTGTAAATCAGCCAAGGATATGTGGGAGAAACTTCAAGTTATGTATGAAGGATACTCCAAGGTAAGAATTTCTAAGTTGTAAACTTTTAGAAATCAGTTTGAAGGACTAAAAATGAATGATGATGAACCTATTGCTGCATATTTTCTTAGAGTTGACAAGATTTTCAACACCATGAAAGGGTTAGGTGAAGATGTGAAGAAAGAAGTCAGAGTTCAAAATATTTTGATATATCTAACATCTAAGTTTGATTCGACATGACTTCTAATATTGAAGAAGCCAAGGATTTGACTAATTTTGAAAATGGATGAGCTACATGGGACATTGACTACCTATGAGATGAGGGTTGTTGACTCCAAACCAACTAAGAAAGAGATATATTTCAAATCGAAATGAAGATCAAATGAAAGAAGGCCAAAGGTGATGATAATTATGCTGAAATTTATGATGAATACATATTTACAATGATGGCTAGGAGATTGAATGTTGGTTTTGTTAGTGTGAGTTATCCTATGTGTCCTCTTCTCATATTGGAGGGTCATCTCACATGGGTTAGGTTTAGGGTTAGGTTTAGGGTTTCATGTGTGTCATGCACTAGGGTTACTCAGCACCCTATATGTACCCTTTTTCTATTCATTTATGAGCATGCCAAGACACTCCGTTGTCTTTCCTCTATGTAAGCTTTGTTTCTGTTGAGCAAGTTCTTCCATTATTGATCAATTCTTTCTTGCTATCGCTGGAGCTATCACGATTCCGTTGGAGTGCAACTACTTCGTGGTGCCTCATTTCTGATTTGATTCTCACAAACTCTTTTCATGGTATCAGAGATGAGATCAGGTAAACATGCACTCGTTATTTTTTAGTTGCGATTACTCTCTCTTGGTTTCGTTCTTTTACTCTGCATGCAAGTTTTTGATCACTATTTTCTGGAATTATTTTGCTAATCTCTCTAACAAGCTTTCTCGAGAAAGTTGTGTCAGTTTTGTGCCTATTTTCTGTACTTGTGCAGGCATTCCTAGAGGTTTCAGGGTATTTATAGACACATTTAGCTATCTACTGACTATATCTCGGCTTATCGGCCAAAATAGAGATTCATTTCATTTTTAAATAAATTATTAAAATGGAAGTGAAATTTTTTTAAGATCTCTATTTTTTTCAGTTCCATAATTTTTTTGAAAAAATTGGCTTGGCTATGCATGTTAGTCTGTGGTTGCAGGATATTTGTGTTCTCTCGCTCGTGGTCGTGATGGACCTGTCTGTTTCTTGTACATGGACTATGTGTGGAATAACTCGAGCTATTGTCTTTCTTTGATGTCCCACCTGCGTGGACTATTTTTTTTGACCACGCACTTTATTTGAAATAAAAACAAATCATTTCTAAATAACCCCGCCATAGCTTTGCTTGTCTTGTCATGGGCTGTTCTTCCTGTGAAAACTAGGTAAATCACATTTTTGGCAAGTTTTTTTTTCCGCAAACCCCCGCCTTTTTTTTGGACCGTGGATTTTTCTTTGTTGTTTTTGTTCTTTGTCCGAGGCATGGTTTTAGTGGATCATGGCGTTAGACCGCAGGCATGGTCTATCCTCCATCTATCCTCCCGTGGTGTGTCTTGTGTTTGTCTCTTCCCGACGTCCAAAGTGTTGGCCCTTCCACAAAACCCTATCGTGACCGTGCCTTCTTCTCACGATCGGTAAGTGTTTCTTTTGGTAAGTATTTTAAATTTCCTCATTTTTGGTAAAGTTCTTTTAAAATACATTCTTTTTTAATCCTTTTCAAATCAACAAAAAGATTTTAAAATTCGGCCTGCATTTTTGGGTAAGTATCTATTTGGGTTTTTTTAGTAATTTTTAAACACACACCTTTTTTAAAATCTATGCTTTTTAAAACCAAAAATCTCACAAACTTCCTTCCATTTTTTCAAATACGGTGGTTAGTCTTTTCTAAAAGTTATTTTGGTAAGTATTTAAAATACCTTCCTTTTTTTAATCCTTAAAACCATACGTGGTAAGTTTCTATTTATTAAAACCTTTTCTAAAATCTTTTAAAAACAAACAAGCCGTATGTATCCATTTGGTAAGTTTTTTTAAAATTGCTTTATAGATCTGCATAGATCTTAAGCTTTCAATTTTTTAGATTTATTTAAATCATTCAATTATCTTAATTAGGATCTAATTTTTCAATCCTAATTAGTTTTTGTAATTAATTATATTTACTTTAATTAAATCTATTTTTATTAATTTCAAAATTAATTTGATCCTATCTCATTCATGATAAAGTATATATTCATTATCGGCATTTTAAACCCCTTTTTTATCGTCCTTTTAAAACTCCAATAGCTCTAAAAATAGCAAAATTAGGCGTTTCCCAATGGTAAAATTTAGGCGTTCTTGTCGATTTTTTTCTCTAATCGTGTGCTCAAGTGTGTAGTGACACTTTGTGCACCTCTTTGCCTTCCAAGCTCTTTTTCGACGTTCGAAGATATCTGAAACTTGTATTTCACACTTATTATTGCTTACGACTAGTGTAGAAACCTGTAGTTTGTCAATGCACTATTACGACTAATATTGCGCTAGTTGTGCTTCTCCCTGCCAACCAACGATACACCGCCAATTTGACCTATCTAACTTCCCTCCTACGACATCCCTTTTGTCATTTTTCCTCTTGTAAATCATTTAAACAAGCTATAATAGCTTTGTTTTAACTACATTAGCTTCTTACTTTATTCCAGTCCACTTTTACCACCTTTCTAGCCTATCAATCCATTCCATTGGATTGATTTGACCCTTCAAAACTCTCTCCAAACCCTAATCACCTCCTAAGCATGTTTAACTAAGCTTAAACATGGTTTGTCACTCCCTAAACCTATTTAAAGTAAGCTTTGACTTGCTTAAAAGTGTTTTTTAGAATTTAATGTTTGTCCCACATGCACTCAAGTTTCCCTTTTTCCCAAATGGAAAACTATATATAGGGTTAGAACCCCTCTCTCATTTTCAAGAATTCCTCCCTTCTTCCTAAGCATAGATTATAGTATTTTGCATATAGGTTCTAGTTTTCATTTCTAGATTTCATTTCTAGTTTAGATATTGAGCTATTTACTTCTCTTTTTGCATTGTTAATCCAATTTGTAGAGTAAAAGAGAATAACCATTGGCTCAAAAATCCTATAATGGGGAGATCTCTTTCTCTTAATCACTAAAACTGATTACTTAGGGCTTACTAGGTTCATTATTTTAAGCTTTCAAAGAATAGAGATAGTTTTAATTAGCTTAAATTTGAGTGTTTACTTCATAATGCATGCTAGTTAGAAGATCTTTCTCATTTCTTATCGGATGGTCCACTGATTTGTTGCTTGAAGCCTTTGGGGATTCTTTAGGAATTCTTACCCCAAATTCATGGCTTTTACAACTTTTCTTTAAACACATTTGGCATGCCCAGGTGGGACACTTATGTCCATCCTCCATTAATGGAGGTCATTTAGGTTTTTCAAAGTCATTTTTCAAGTTTTTTTAGTTTAAATCACTTGTTATTTCCTCTATTTCTATTTTAAACCTTGGATTAATGAACTCTATTTACATGCATTATGGGTTTAACATAGAAATATGAAGCTTTGACTAACAAATAACTTGTTTTTCTCTTAAAATTTTGAAAATCCATGTTTTTTGCGAGGCTTTTACAGGCATGCATAGGTGTTTTGAGGTGGCACGACGCGTTGAGATATGCGCATCTCCATCGGAAAGGCCACATACACGACGATGTGTACTACTGTGTTTTCAAAAAAATTCTCTACAAGGACGCGTCCGGGTCTACATTTGTCTATCGCGTCTCCATCTCTCTGGACGCGTCTGTGTAATTAATATCACTTGTGTAAAATTTCTGAGACTTCTTTTACTTGGGTGTGTGTCTGCCGGTAGGAGTGCGTGCGCATTGAAACCCTAACATACCGTTGGATTAGGGCGCATAGGTGTTGGTGACTGTTTTGATCTTAATAGACCCACGTAGGTGTTGGTATATGCATGTACTGTGGTTGGGGCACGTACATGTCGGTTTAGGTGCGTAGGTGTTACTTTCAAAATTAAATTTTTTACAGTTTGTTTTAACTGTTTCTCTGACATTTTTGATGCAGGTTTCTAAAAGGTTGACAGGTTTTAAAACAAGGCTAACTCTTTAAAATTTCAGTTTGCATGATTAAGTGTTTTTCATTCCTTAGCTTAAATTAGGATTTGTGAAAGGTGCGTATGCTCTCTCCTTGCGCTTTCCAAAGCAATCTTGGAGATCAAAAGCACTTGCACAAATTCTATTTTTATGTTAAAAACAATTGCTTTTAAAGATAAAGTAACATTTTTATGTGCTTTTAGTAGGATTTCCACTTTACGTATGCTCTTCCTTCACACCTTTGGGTGATCTTAGGAATCAAAAGCAAGTTTAAGTTCTCTTTTACCTCAATTGGCAAACAGAAAACTACTAGCCAACTTGTTGTCTACAGGACCTAATGTTGGTCAAAGAAAGGTGTTAAAACCAAGCGAAAACTTCTAATACACGTGTGTTTGCAGATTTCCAAATGGTGTACCACTTTTGAAACCACATTAAGATTAAAAAAGATAAAAAAACACACCGTATTCAACACACTGTATTGCAGGTTTCAGAAAAGGGTAAGTCCCTCTCTGCTTAATTGGGCGTAACCCTTTGGCATAACGCCTTAAGCTTACAACAATGGGGGTGGTTCCGGGAACCAAAAAGTAGTCCACCGTTTAGTAACCTCGTGGATGAAACGGGAAGCACCTCACTTACCCACTTGATTAGTACACTTTGTGAGATAGCATTACGGGGGTTGTCCATGTGGCAACCCCAGTGATAGT
The DNA here is from genome assembly GCA_018340775.1 of Taxus wallichiana var. yunnanensis. NCBI lineage: Eukaryota > Viridiplantae > Streptophyta > Pinopsida > Cupressales > Taxaceae > Taxus > Taxus wallichiana. Next base: position 595,943,954 of record CM031234.1, on the reverse strand, counting down.
ACACATAGATGCACTAGTTGCCTACTGTTCTTGAAGGGGGTAAAGTAAAGCCAAGATACTCCCTAACTAGTCAGTGTGACTTTTTGGGTAAATCGTGCTCACTTAAGATAACCTTGTAACACCTAGTTAAGAGAGCTTATTAAGGAAACCATTTTGTCTAGAGGCCAACTTTACTAGTCCATTCACATCATTAGCCATCGTAAAGTGATAACTTGTTTGGATTGAACACCTTGTTTGTCGAACACGGTGAACCCATTCTAAGTTGGATCTAAGT